>OX465281.1:223251617-223792505 GCA_949987705.1 Thereva unica | reverse complement strand
ATATATGAGTTTTTATGTGTTGACATCTAGGCATCAGAATCAAAATACCCTTTTCCAATCACTCTACTTCCACTTCATTCCATTTAAAATCCTTTTGCGATTGTGTTCCAATCAAATATAAAATCAAAAATGATGATTGACTAAAAACATCACTTTTTGCAGAATTGTTAATTTTGTAGAGTGAAACCTTGGTCATCCCAGTTAGTAATGAATTAAAAGGATGACTTCACAGAACGAGGCTTCACAGTGTATGTGCAGCTAAAAATGACTGGAAAAACTAAAGGACATTTTTGCAAAAAGCAAACAGAACGTGACAAATTTTTGTGTTTGCTTGACGAAAATAGTTTATTTCATGTACGTACACTCAACTCGACTCAATTTAAAGCTGGACGTTGGGTCAAAAGATGCGGTTTTAGCACGCTTGGCTTTGTCACTCGCGGAGTCATGGAGTGAAAATTCTAAATAGTGCAAAAACGGGGGAAAAACAAAAATAAAAAGAATGAAGAGTTTTTATTTCTGGCGAAGGGTTGCACACAAGCACTTGGAAAACTTTCACCCACCAACGATTGGGGGTGCATTAGGATTTCACCCCCATTAAATTTCGTGATCGTAAAAAGTGGCTGAGGCTTGGAGTAGCCAGACAATATAACAGAAAGGGCTCCTCTACTATATTGTTGTGGGTTGTTTTTCAGCTACTAGTTTTCAGAAAATCGTATCGTATTAGAACAAAACTTGTTTTTGCATCTAAGTTTTATATCGAGCAAAATTACTTGAGTTTTATTGAAGTTTTATCTCAAATGAGACTGTTTTCAAACCACATTGAAAAAACTGGCAATTTTGATAACTGTAGAAGGTATCTCTGCAAAAATAACACTTCCACTGTCTTAATATACGCTTGTGCATGAGTGTCTACTTTGAACGAGTTTGTGATTGATTATTTGCCACCAGCAGTGCAAGAGGTTAGATGGATTGGAAAGGGGATCCTAGAGAAAAAAACCAACAATATAATTCTATAGATTTTATTAATATATTATTATTATTTATTTTGCAATGATTGTACAAACGAAAAATTCTTAAATTAGTACAAGAAACGGAGGAAAAAAAGACAAAATGAAAAATTAACAATAAAGAATAACCTACTTACTAACTAATATTAAAGTTTCCGCCGTTTAACGAAAGATGTCCTCACTAAGAGGTTACGTTAAAAACGTCAGATGTAACATGTGATATCGTGAGTTTTGACATCTAGTAACAACATACACTTAGAGTATAGTGACTCTTTATCCGTATCACATATTTCTTTTTGTGCAAAAATGTCAAGTTTTATACCGAATAAGCGTCATTTGCGGGAACTGTTACTTTACTTCTTTAATTTGAAGAAAACTGCAGCCGAGGCCCATCGATTACTTGTAGAAGCTTATGGTGAAGCTGCTTTGAGCGAGAGAAGTTGTCGTGAGTTGTTTCAAAAGTTTAAAAATTGTGATTTTGATGTGGAAGACAAAGAACGTAGTGGAAGACCGAAATCGTACGAAGACACGGAATAGGAAGCATTATTGATGGAAGATTCGCGCCAAACGCAAGAAGAAGTCGCACGTACATTACAAGTGACTCAACAAGCAATTTCTCATCGTTTGAAATCGTTGGGAATGATTCAAAAACAAGGAAATTGGGTTCCACATGAACTGAAGCCGAGAGATGTTGAACGCCGATTTTGCACATGTCAAATTCTTCTTGCCAGGCAAAAACGAAAGAGTTTTTTACATCGTATAGTTACTGGTGATGAAAAGTGGATTCACTTCAATAACCCAAAGAAGAGAAAATCATGGGGACCACCTGGCCATGCTTCAACATCGACAGCCAAACCGGATATTCATGGAAAAAAACTGTTGCTGTCTATTTGGTGGGATCAGCTTGTTGTCATTTATTATGAGTTGCTTAAACCGGGCGAAACCATCACTAGAGCTCTCTATCGAACACAGTTAATGAGATTGAGCCGAGCTCTCAAGGAAAAACGCGCCCATTACTACTCTAGACTTGACAAGATTATTCTCCTACATGATAATGCTCGTCCGCATGTTGGGGTGCCGCCGGTCAAGAATTATTTAGAAACACTTAATTGGGAAGTGCTAACTCACCCGCCTTATTCACCAGACATTGCCCCGTCTGATTATCATATATTCCGGTCGATGGCACATGGCCTGTCTGAGCAGTACTTTACATCATATGAAGATACTAAAAATTGGGTCGATTCGTGGATAGCTACAAAAGATGAAGAGTTCTTTCGACGTGGTATTCGAATGCTGCCAGAAAGATGGGAAAAAGTAGTGGCTAATGATGGATAATACTTTGAATAAAACATAATGTACTGTTCTTTCAGAATAAACCTCTATATTTTTGTAAAAAAAAACGGCGGAAACTTATTTGTACACCTAATAAAATATATCTTATAATATACATAAATAATAAGTAAAAAAAGAAAGATAAAAACAAATTATTATAGACGGGGCAGAAAGAAAAAAAAAGAGAAAAAAGAAGAAAAATTAGATATGTAGTGAGAGAACTAGAGAGCAAGCAAATAGATAGATGGATAGTATTTACATTTCAAGACGGTCTGCCCGTAAGGTATTCAAAAAGACGCCTTTTAAAAACACAGCTTGATTCAATAAATTGCAAATTATAAGGAAGAGTATTCCAAAGCAAAGCTGCATAAACAAAGTATGAACGTTGGCCTAGCAAAGAACGAAACCGAGGAATAATTACATTATTATTTCTACGCGATTGCGAGAACTGGAGGTATTCAGAGAGGTAGGATAGTTTTCGCCGTCTAAGTATATCATGAAAAAACCTCAGCAACCTCAAGTCTTTATAAGTTTTTAAGGGGCACCCCAAGACATTGTTCACAAAAGGCGTTGTGTGATCATACCGTCGTAGATTATAAATAAAGCGTATGCAATCATTGTATGCGACTTCAATTTTCCGAGCGCAAGAAGCGTCTAACGAGGGAAAGACTAAGTAGCCATGCATTAGATGGGGCAGCAGTAGCGCTTTTGCTAAGCGCAAACGAAGGGCGCAATTCATCAAGTTTTCATACAGACGGAGTTTCCTGAGAAGACAATAGGTTTAACTCACTATATAACGGATATGGTCACAACAGGTCATATCGTGGCTTAGAGCTACTCCGAGATTTTTAACACGATCTACACGCTGAATAGGATTGCCATTTAAAATGACTCTGGAAAAACCAAACTGGGGTTAAACTAGATTACATATTGCGACTTGCCTGGATTGAGTGATAGGCGATTAACCGAAGCCCAAAGAAGAACATTTTGTAAGTCCTTGCGGATAATTTCCGCACTCCTGACACCAATTGGTACTTATTCATAGAGTGGTACAGCTGTACATCATCAGCGTACATGTGAATTTTGGAGTTGTTTACTACTGCAGGAAGGTCATTAATGAAAATACTAAATAGGAGGGGGCCAAGAGTTGAACCTTGCGGAACACCACAGCAAAGGATGATAGAGGTTGAAGCATGATTATGGGGCATTACCTATTGCGAACTGTTTTTGAAAGCATGCGTTTTAGGGTTGAAATGTTGAAAGAATCTGGAACACGAACGGTTCTTCAAGAATGATGTAGATGTAACGAGAAAAATCATACCTTTGGGACGGCAATTATTCTAAGAAAACAATTTAAACAACTAGTAATGGGGATTCTTTAATTACTCCATAATAAATATACATGCCCCGATTCAAAATGCACTAGAAGAAGACAAAGATGCATTCTACATGTCGAAACAAATGAAACCATCCCGTTTGATTATTTTTGCAATAATGAATGATATGGTGATCGTAAACACAAGATTCCAGCGGAAAGATATACATTAGTGTTGGCTAGGACACGATTATAAAATGAGTTTGTAAGAGGAGCCTCTTTTTCCTTTTGAACCAGTACAATGTCTCACTTCAAATGAGGCGAAGTGTCATTTTATTGTAATGTTGTGGTGCGGGTAGATCTATTGTGTTTGCGAAAGAAGGGGTACGACAAATGATGAATGAATGAATAGGAATATTAATTATCTTGCCTATGAATGTTAATTATCAAAATATTCTTCAAAATTTTTGTAAACTGTATATGGAAAAATATAACAGATTTAAAACCAAACTCCCTAAAATTAAAAATAACACGAAAATATTTTATTTGCTATAGATAGAGATTTGTGACACTTTGTTGTCACTTAACCCATTTCTTCTTTCTCCCAAAACTTGACCCGCTTTAGAAAAGAGGAGTTCAGAAGGCACAAAAGTTGCAACGCTGCACAGTCTTAGTTCGAAAAGTTTATAGTGTCTAGGATATTGACCTTTTCTTGAATACCACCGCTTTGCTGGGTCTTTGAATCTTAGCAACAGTGGTTCTACAAGATATTTATCTATGGCTTCAGTTGTTTTATTTTGGGTTTTTATTATGTCACACACCTACTTTTCAAAGTCATCCCAAATACTAGACTCCAGCTCCGAAAGCGGAGGCAATGTTGTAGTTGTAGATACTGGCATGGCTTCAAACTCACTGGTTTGAATCTCTTATGCATTAAACTGACCCAGAGTAGGTATGCAAGCTATGCCTCCAAAAAGTATTTTTTCTATTTTACATTCGCACCTCGCCTAAAAAGAAGTAAGAAATGTCTCTCGAGTACAAAACTTCACTCCCTCGACAAATGTAATAATTGTATCCTCAATACAAAATTTACCTCCCTCGGAAAATGTAAGAATTTTCTCTTCAGTACAAAATTTGCCTCCGCCGGCCGAAAAATGTAAAAAATATCTCTCGAATACAAAACTTCACTCCCTCAAAAAATGTAAGAGATTTCTCTCCAGTTCCACCACGGCTCGGTTTAAATTGGATATTTTACTGAGGCAAAAGCAGTAATAAAATGTCTGCAGTTCATGTTTACAATCTCACCTCGCCGTAATTCGAATTGGATATTTCATTGTCGCAAAAGAAATAAGAAAATTTTGTACCAGTTCGTGTTTACAATCTCCCTCGGCGCAGTTCAAATTTGATATTTTACTGTCGCAAAAGAAGTAAGAAATGTCTCTCCACTTCGTAATTTACAATCGCACGAGACACGCTCATATCCCAGTGGTACATTATTTTTGAACCGGGACATTTAAAAAAGTTGAGGCCTCAGTACAATTTACTATCGTGTACGGGACAAATGAACTGCCTCTTGTAAGTCCGGCTCAACTCTAATATACATAAGGTTGTAACCTGGAGATCTCCAGATGCAAGAACGTAAAACTCAATTGATCATATATTTAAAGATGGCGTCACTATTCAGAAGTATTACATGTCAGATCATACATGTATTACATGTCATATCGACTCTGATGACCACTTTATGATTGAGACGAGAATCTGAAGCCGAGTATCGACAGAAGAAATAAGAAGAAGAGTGACAAATGCAAATAACGACAGCGCCGAAGACATAAAGGTTAAATGGGGTAACTTGAAAACCCTAATCAAAGAATCAGCGTTAAATACTCTAGGATATGAACCCAGATTCAACTTCTAACAAACAGATGGCGCATAAATCATCGCACTGCCCACTTCTTAGGACTGTTCGTCCCGAACAGTTGTCCATCCAAACATCGTGTTAGGATTTTTTAGGGCCCCTCCCACTGGCGCTGAAGTTTCGGAGATTTTCATTTCCGTCGCCGATGGTTGAGCAACTATTCGCTCGGAGTTCGTACCTTGGTTTCATCCTATCACTAGCCGTCTTAAGATTCTCCCTTGCGATTTTCTCAACTGAGGCTCCCACGTTGTATTGTTACGGTTCTTCTTTCGCTCTTACTGGACGACCCTTACTGCCGGTACTGTGTATTTAAGACACGAGTCCGTAACATCCTCCCGCATATGAAGCCAATAGAATCTCCCCTTTATTCTTGCCAGAGTTTTGTTGACTCCCAAATGTCCTCCTGACGACGGGCTATTATGGCACTCCATCGATAATAATATTTGTTATTCCAACAAGAGGGATTAGCACCTGTATTCAGTACCGGCGAACCGGGGCGAAGGCACCATGTCCCAGGGGATGCCGACGCGATCCAGTAAGGTGTTCATTAATTTGGTTATTAAATGATAACACCTCCACAATAAAAGACACAATGCTGGATATGCACAGGAAGCAAACAAAGTTTGTGTTTTAAAAAACGTAAAAGACAGCTGCTTATTATACGTTCTTTTATAACTATTGTCTTCAGTTTCTACCAATAAACCAGTGTTGTGCAATAGCAGCTCTTGAGAGCCACCAATCCTGGCCAATCCCTCCAATCCTGCTTGTGAGTTCAACTGAAAGAGTTATAGAACCCTCTATTCTTCTCTCTTTTCTTCTTCGATTGAGGCAAACGGTAAAAACAATATTCATGTCATGGAAATTTGCAACATGTTTTCTGACAAATTTATTGAAGTTTTTTGCCCAAAGTCTAATACAATTCACACCGACCCAACTAGCTAAAGCTTTTATAACTGGGGCCTCGGTTGTCTAGACTAGAGGTATGGTGCCTGACTGCTATCCCCAGAGGTCCCGGGTTCGAATCCCGGCGGCGCCACGGTCCTTCGCCTTTCCCACCTCACTTTCCTTCTTTCTTCTTCCCTCTTTACATTCCTGATTCCCCTGTCATAGCCTTCCCTAGTCCTTCCCCGCTCCACCAAGCGCATGCCATCGGTTGGTTGATGAGATTCAACTCGTTTCAGGAGGCATAACACTCCAGCGAGTTGTTCTCGACGCCCCGATGTCAGAGTCGCAAAATGGTTGTGAGTTGGTGGAATAAAATATCGCGGCTAGGTTGTGACAGTTACTTCCTTCTCTCCTCTCTATCTTCCGGCTAGAGCTGCTGTCCGACATTCACTCTATACGAAAAAATAGATTGTCGAGAGTACAAAGGGACTTTCCCTAAGCCTCTAGTCTGTCACATAAAAAAAAAATGGTATATCTCTATTTGTTGACGATATAATGACCGGTATAAACAATCTCGATATCAATAAAGGTCATGGTCCTAACAACCCGCCTCATTGGTTATGCTGTGCTGTTCAAATCAAATCTTGGTTCCCCTTCATCTCATCTTCAACAGACCGACATAGACAGGAAAGTTCCCTATAAACAATTACTCGAGAAATTTGTTTATGGTAAGATTGTTCCTCTTATCGACTCAAGTCTTAATAAAAAGCAACATGGTTTCAGAAAGAGACGATCGACTACTACTACCATGTCGATCAAGTTAAGTAAGTAGCGTTAGGTTGGAATCAGTATAGAAGAAATTTCTCCTCTTCGTTCTGAGAAACCTACACAACCCGCGTGATTTTGCAGCTTACCTCCCTTCACGGACAAACTCAAGAAGTTGGCGAGCTTGTTTTTCTTGTGCATCGATAGTCTTGAAGTATAATAATCCAAAGGACGGAATTCAGAAACACATAACGAAAATGCTCAAGTTCACATAAAGCACATTCAACAATACATTTCGTGCAGGTTCGACATCGTATGCCCGTGTGAATAGCTCAGTTCTCGGCCATATACATCTTTTGGTCAAGTTTGGCTGTCGTGAGCCCGTAAGTGCTCCCAAACGGCCAGTGTTCGCCCGTTGTAAGGTCATCTTTTATTTTTGCTCGGGTTATTGTATAATTTGCGCATAATAATATAGGTAATCTACCGAAAAGAAATTTCGAAAAAGTTGAGGGCGCATAAAAATATCTCGCACGGGGCGCCAAAATATCTAAAGCCGGCCCTGCCTGTATTCGATGAGAAGTATCATCAGTTGTAAAAAAAATTCAAACAAAAATTTCATATTTCTGGTCGGACAACCATAATCCGTGAGAAAATTAGGGTTGCCAATATTGACCCCCACCCCCACGGTGAATAATGCTAACCCCCATTCTTTTTAACGGATTATAAAACTTAAATATGAAACTTATGGTCGACAAATTTTTTATCCGATGCTTCCACCAAAATAGCGCAAAAATTAGAAGCCTACAATTACCCCGTTTATGACTAGGTTGAAAAATTGAGTCGAGGCTGAGTTGAAATTTCGACCACCGTATATGACGTCGAGTTGAGTTCACTTTGGTTTGAAATAGAGTTGAGCTGAAATCCAAACATAAACTCAAATTTTTGTGTGAAATTCTCAATTATAGAAACGTAAATATTCAGAAGGAAATAGTTTTTTGTTCCTGAGCAAGCAAAAACACTGAAGATAAAACTAACGCCGAAGGAGGACTTTACGGATGGTAAACAAACAAAACAAATGTCACTTCAGTTCAATTTCAACTCAACCCGGGTATATGAAGCGAAATATCAACTGGATCCAGGTAGGAGAGCTGAGTTGGGTTGAGTGGACCCAGTTTCAACTGGACACCCGTTTATGACTGGGTTGAAGCCGGGCTGAACCTGGGTTGAACCTACTCATAAAGGGGGTAAATGAGGGGAATTTGGTTAAACTTCGCTGTGGCTGGTTTGCGCCTTGCTCACACCGTGGTCTATGAATCGACTGATAAGCAGCCTAACCTTCAGCAGTATTCAATGTTCCCGACTTCATACAAGATCCAAAAGTTCAAATGTAAGGTTCATCGCCTCCTCCTTATACACCCCATCTCCTAAACCGACACCATCCTTCACCTATTTTATTAGCAGAGCTTACTAGTAGACATTCTCCAATGACATGTAAGGCAGGACGGACTGGCAGTATAAAGAGTGGGTCCTGAACTAAGGATTTCCCAAGAAAAAACCTCTATCGCATGTGTCAAGATGGATATCTACTTGTAAATTAGCTCTACCGAGTTGTCTCTAGTGGAATAATTTTAAACTTAGTTAAATGAACCAAACCGACCAAAAATGTCTCCCAGAACGTTAAACTTTATAATCTTTTTATCGTCCTTTAAACTCCAATAATTCGCCAATAAACGGAGACAGATCTACAA
Source organism: Thereva unica (assembly GCA_949987705.1). Taxonomy (NCBI): domain Eukaryota; kingdom Metazoa; phylum Arthropoda; class Insecta; order Diptera; family Therevidae; genus Thereva; species Thereva unica. The sequence continues at coordinate 223,783,535 of OX465281.1, read as the reverse complement.
GAAAGTCAATTTCCACGATTCCATTTTAATTACTACATGGGCAGAGATTAGCACTAGTGAAGGAACAAAGACACCGACACAGACACAGCCCTGGGTCCTTGAATGGCTGAAGTTAATATCCTGGCTATTATTTCATTATGCTTCAGGATAATTGGGTAGAAACAGTTTTTCCAGCCCCCATCGGAAACTTCTTCCGTTTTTCGCTACATTTTCAGTCTGGTGTAATTAAAGTCACTTGGGTTAACCTCTTGCTTCTTTCGTAGGGGAGGCGAAAAAAAAAGATGTATCGACCCCTAATATATCTTGGGTTTTTTCCCTGGTGTCTTGTGTGTAGAATATGCTTTGGCACGAAACCGGATGACACTAAGGAAGCTTATTGTTATCAAGATTATATTAGGCTTTTGAATGTCGGCCCCCTCTACACTGCCACAGGATCAAGTTTGTCTTGGCTTAACTCCATTTTCTGGTCGCCAGAAAATATGAGATAGTTACTGTGACGATAAACTTTTGTGACATTGTTTCCTGGGACTTGAATGATAAAATACGAAGTTTCCATCTATTTTATGACGTAATCTTACTTTTGAATATATATTTTGTTTCTGTGGCTGGCAGAGAATTTTTTCTCCGAAAATAGATTTGTTTTCGTGATTTACTTTAAGCTAGTTTAGTTCTTACCGAGTTTTAAAGTTGATACACAAAAAGTTTGAAAGAAAGTATTAAATAAAGTTCTCAAGTCAGTCTGAATTAGATCAATTTGGCATTACTAACACCTCTTCTACTCCTATACCAATCAGTTACAAAGATGGCCGCAATACTATATACAAGGTATACAAAGAAACCAGGGGGGCAATTCTGGTTCGGTGCAGTGAAAACGTGAAAACACTTTACACGTTTACAACTTTGTTTGCGATTCTTATACCGTGCAAACCACTGTCAAAAACTTTGCACGATCAAAAAAATTTTACACCGTGAAATTTAGAGTGAAGTCGTGAAAAGTTTACACTTTAGATATGTACCTACTAGATTTGATAAACTGTCACTTGCTAGTATAAAAATTAAATTCAGCCTTTATTCAGCATTAAGTTTACACGAATGCAACGAGAATCGCTTTTTCAGGTTGAGTGCAGTGATAAAGTGAAAAAAGGTGTGTAAAACGTCAAGTGTAAACTTTTTTTTCACGTTTTCACTGCACCGAACCAGAATTGACTCCCAGACAACGGACGAGAGTATTCATTTGATAAAATCCACTAACGCTGAGAGAAGTTAACGAGTCAATAGCGAAACTGAAGGCCAGATGGAGTTCCAGCTGAATTGCTCAAAGTCAACATATTATTATAATTATTATGTACTTATAACCTCTAAGATTAATAGTCTTCAGGGAGGTGTAAGAAACAATATTCTAACAAATTCAAAGTATCTTATCGTGAATGAATCCAGTCTCACCACAGCTTTGTGTAAATGGTTGAAAACAGTTTTATGACCAATGCCCAGCTCCAAACCATATTGACACTGCTAACATGCCTATTTTGCTGGACTTGTTAGGTTAGGTTGAAATGGCTGCTCTCCCACTAGCGGGACACACCATTGGGTCCATTGTGATGCCATTCTAGTGTTGGGACAAAATTCAGGCCATTTCAAGCCACGTGGAGCGACAAAGGTGAGCCGAGGAAAGTCCCCCTTTTCCTCGCGAGGAGGGCCGGCAAGTACAGAGAAGATGGGAGGCAGTTTCTTCCTTATCTTCAATACCAAAACTTCTGCATTAGTCGTTGTACGAAAGACCCAATTTTTCGGCGTGCGGGCCGAAGGGACAGTGACCGGTCAGCACCTTCACTACATAGCTTATTTCTTTTTTGTTCAACGGAATAAGAGGGCCATATTATGTGAAGAGTGCAGCAAACTGTTGCTGTTGTCCATCTCAGCCGTGGCTAAGGGAATTTCCATCTGGATTAAGTGGGGTCTCCTTTCCACTTCGGTTCCCTGTATAGAAAGCTCATCTGCCTTGCAGTTTCCCCTAATTTCCCTGTGTCTACGAACTCAACACACAGTTATATCAAATTGAATGGCAGTCTCACACAAAGAGACCTGCGGCAGTTCAGAACAATCGTGGATGTCGTAACGACAGAATTAAAAGCCTTGAGCACCGTCTCGCTATCGCATAGAATTCATATATTCTTATGAGATTCGAGAGCCTCCCAAATCGCAATGACTTCCTCCTGGTCGTGTAGACGAAGAGAAGTATCTATATTCAATACCTCGAAGGAGATGCCAAAACCAACGCTGTTCCCAATTTTTGAGCCATCTGTGTAAATACATTATGACTCAGTCGCGATAACACCACCTGTCCAGTCATCTCTGGCCGGAATGATGGTACTTAAACCTTTCTCCAAGATTCACTTGTGTAGTAAAGTCTAGGTTTTTCGCAGCGGTGGCGAACCTCCTAAGGATGAATATGGAGTTCACCCAAGAGAAGCCTTTGCCCTGGCGGCCGTCCAGGCTGCCATTTGCTTGACGTGTATGTGCAAAGCAGTAAGATGCAATAAGACCAACGCCAGTGCAGCGCAACTGTTGGGGTGTTTCTCATTGCACCACTGATACACAGCTCAGCTGTTCTTCGGACCCTTTCCAATATCTTACGATACGTAATCTTCTGTAATGCAATCCAGCAGTGCAATGCGTCTGTAATGCAGTCTGATTACGGCTGGATACAGCCAGTGGACGATGAGGGGTTTAAGGCCCCTATTGACTCCGATCGTTCTCTGGCATAAGAAGAGAGCCGTTTTGGCCTTATTAGCTTTTTCTAAAATATTCGGCCTCCACGTTAGTTCCCTATCGAGTACGAGACCTAGAAATTTCGCATCCTGCTTTAGATGCAGTGTTTCATTGCAAAGTCTTAAAGAAGGAAAATTAGGAAATCTATGCTTCTTTGTAAAGAGCACTACTTCAGTCTAAGCTAGGTTAACGCCTAGACCTTGTAGCCAAGAGTGTGAAGTGAAGTGAAGTGAGTGAACAAGAGTGTCCAATGTTCGTTTCATTACATCTCTTATTGCCCAGTAACCATCAGTACAATATCATCAACATTGGCCACCGTAGTGCATCCAGACTCCCTTAAGATTAGCAATAAAGCAAACCCAAGGCCGATCTACTTGCACTTCTGTTCGCCGAAAATTCTTCCTTACCCGATGCCGACATGCAACCCCCCACCCTCGAGTGTTCCGCTCACTCAATGGATAGAGTTTGCTTCAGGACGCGTGAAGTAAATAAGTGTCGAGCTGGACTCCAACAAAGCCACTGGCCCCGACAAAATTCCCCCTATAGTTCTTAAAAAATGTGCCTCACCTTTGGCTAAACCTCTGCGCAAACTTTTTGCACTTTCATACTTCTCCGGATTTTATCCTGACTCCTGGAAACTGGCTCATGTTCAGCCCATACCGAAAAAAGGTGAAGCTAGTGACCCTACTAACTACCGCCCAATAGCAATTACTTCTATTCTCTCCAAAGTTATGGAGACAATAATAAAAAGAAAGCTTATGGAATATCTTGAATACAACCAAATATTGAATGACAAACAATACGGCTTTAGATCGAAAAGATCTACTGGCGACCTCCTTGTATGCCTAACGGAGCACCTCAGCCGAAGTATACACCGATTTGGTGAATCTGGTCTGGTTGCTCTGGATATCTCCAAGGCTTTTGACAGAGTATGGCATCCCGCTCTGTTGGCTAAACTCCAAGCTATTGGTATTGACTCTGTTCTGAAGAACTGGATTGAGAGCTTCCTTTCAGGCCGTTCAATCAAGGTAGTATTGGATGGCGTCGAATCCGACCCCCACCACATCTCCGCAGGTGTTCCCCAGGGCTCAATTCTATCACCAGCTCTCTTCCTAGTTTTTATAAATGACCTGCTCTCAGTCCCCTCCAACTCACTCCACAGCTTTGCTGATGACGGTACTCTACGTTACTCCTATGGTTTTGATAATGTAACACAAGCGCGTGCCAGACCTTGTCTACATCATCGCCAACTGTTGACCAATTCAATCAACAGGGACATCGAACGAATTCTTGATTGGGGCCACAAGAACCGTGTCGAATTTAATGCATTAAAAACTAAGTACTGTCTCATCTCCAATAAAACTTGAACCGAACCGCTTTCTATTTCAGTGGACAACAAGACCGTAACGGCAGAACCCTTTCTAAACATCCTAGGCGTAACATTAGCTGAAGATCTGCGCTGGAATAACCACATATTCCAAAGTGCTAAACAAGCATCCCAGTGTCTAGGATTCCTCAAAAGGTGCAAATTTCAGCCGTCTGCCAGGGCTATAATTTACAAGTCCTACATTCGTCCCCGTCCTGAATATAACTCGTATATCTGGGCCGGGGCCCCAAGAACAATCTTAGCTTTGCTGGACAAGGTGCAAAACCGCGCTCTCAAACTTATTGGTGACAGCGCCATTTGCTCTTCAACTGACTCATTAAGCCACCGTAGGAATGTTGCAGCTCTAGCAAAATTTTATCGTTTTTTTCATAATGATTGCTCCACTGAAATAAGTAACCTCATGCCTCCACGGCATCATTTTTCCCGCAACACAAGACTTGCCCGCTCGGCTCACCCCCACAGTTTACAACCCTTATCTTCGCGCACACTCCGATCTAGAAATTCGTTTATAACAAGAACAACTCGTCTGTGGAACAACCTTCCAAAGACAGTATTCCCGAACTCATACAACATCCAAGAGTTCAACCGCAAGGTTCATTGCCACTTTCTGCAACACCCCCTTGACTCTCCCTAACCTATTATGTCCTTCTCTCTATCTTTCGAGCTAAGCTTACTACTGGACATTGCACCATGACCTAAACGACATGACGTACTAGTAGTACAAAGAGTGACACCTGAGCTTAGACTATCACATAAAAAAAAATACTTCGTTGACTTTTATTCCAAAGGAGCGGCAGTAGAACTGTGGTGTGCCTCCTTCAACCCGTCTGACTTGTTATGGACGCCCAGACCAGAATTTATGACCTTGCGCTTCAGAAGCTGATCAATAAACGACCTGGAGCATACTTTAACACCCAGACTAGTGCACCTTCAAGTGAGCCCCTAAGTGAGCCCCTTTAACTCAAAGGAATGGTTGCTACCAGAGAGTGGAGAGCAGTGTCTACCGATGTACATATCTGCACAAGTCTTTCGGGGATCTTGAGGAGAGAGGAAGTAAAAGATATAGGTCCTTTGGATTGTGGAAGGATATTTCACCAGCTTTCGGAATGAAAGCCACCTTGGCCTTGGCTACCCTCCAGAACGTTGTAATGTAGCTTAAACGAAGGGAACCCTTATACATAGATGCAAGCCAGTTCAGAGTTAGCTTACTTAAGTGTTCATTCATTAAACGCCGTTAAGTGTTTAAAATTCGTCTAAAACGGTTTAAACGCTTTAAGTGTTTAGAAGCTAAACACTTAAGTTTACAGTATATTCATGTGAATTTATGTATAGCTTTATGGAAAAATATTTTTCTTCCAATAGCCAAGTTGTATTCTTCACACAATTCGCTTGCTATGGCTCGATAATTATTTGTTGTTGTCCGCAGAACACGACGATTAGTTGCTGTACTTTCAAGTGCTACTTTTGCGTTGAATTCGCCATCGCCTAATATTATATCCCCTCTTGGAATCTAACTCAATCACCTTTTCTCTCATCACTTAGTTGGTTAGTAATCAGTATTCTCGTATTATCAGTTATTCTCGTACAAAATAAAGCCTCAATATTCATCTGTATGGGTATTCCCACTCATCAGTCTATTAGATATAATTTCGATGTTTTATAATTTCTCCTTCACTTCTTCCTTGATTACCGGACTATATGATAAACATATTTGATATATTATGTTTTTTTCATTGGTAAACGGCTATCTAAAATCCAATATTGCTAATAGAGCATTTCACATTAATTACATTTATTTAAAAGATTTTACCTAAAATTAAATTCCAAAAAGCAATTTTCAATAAAAGAATATTTTCAAAAATTAACCTAAAATATAATTAATAACAATTAACGAAAATCATCTCAGAAGGAGGACTCATTTATAGACCATTTAAGCTTCATTTATAAATTGGCCGCCTGCAAGGACACGAACGTCTCCTTAATAAAATTAAAAGGAAATTAAGGACAAGACGCTTTTAATAAACCCAAAAAGGTTTCTTCCGTTCTAAATCATCGAAAATTTTAATTAAAATTTTCCATTCTGTTGGTGGAAGCTTTGGCTGCAAAATTATTTTAATCAGTGAAAGAGTTTCAATAATTGTGAGTGTTCTGTGTGCCAATTTCACATTTGCTCATATATTTTGTAGCCACGATAGTTTTTTTTTTTTTTCTAATCTGTATAACAATTTTCATTGCCCTTATTTTCACAGTTTTTTTCTTACAATTAATAATACTTTCATATTATGTAATCAAATTGAAACAGAAGACAGCTTTTGACAGGCTTTTGACAGAGTATGGTACCTTGCTTTGTAGAATAAACTCCAAGCTATTGTATACACTTAGTTCTAAGGAACTGGATTAAGAGCTTTCTTTCAGGCCGTTCAATCAAGGTAGTATTGGATGGTGTCGAATCCAACGCCCATGTCATTTCGGCCGGAGTTCCCCAGGGGTCAATTCTCTCACCCGCACCTTTTCTAATTTTCATTAATGATCTGCTCTCAATCCCCTCCAACCCACTTCACTGCTTCGCTGATGACGGTACTTTGCATTTCTCTTACTCCTTCGACAATATAAGACAAGCACATGCCAGACGTTGTCTTTACCACCGTCCACTGATGTCCACTTCGATCAACCGGGATATCGAATCGATTCTTCATTGGGGCGAAATGAACCGCGTGGAAATTAATGCCACGAAAACGAAGTACTGTCTGCTCTCCAACAAAATTTGCACCGACATTCCTCCAGTGGATAAAGAGAATCGCAGGGGATAAAGAGAATCTAACGGTTGACTCAGCTCTCAACAACATAGGGGTAACTTTAACGGAGCATCTGCGATGGAATGATCACATATTCCAAATCGCCAAACAAGCCTCCCAATGCCTTGGATTTCTCAAGAGATGCAAGTTCCTCCTCCAGCCAGCCGCATTGGCTACAATATACAAATCCTACATTCGGCCGCGCCTCGAATACAACTCGCATATCTGGGCAGGCGTCCCAAAAACCACCTAGGCTTGTCACGACAAGGTGCAAAATCGCTCCCTCAAACTCATTGGTGAAGGCCCCTTTCGCGCCTCCATAGACACCTTAAGCCACCGTAGGAATGTTGCACCCCTCTCCATACTTTATCGCTATTACCATGGCGACTGTACTGGCAATACTTTTCCCGCAACACAAGACTAGCCCGCTCGGCTCAACCCCATACCCTACAGCCCCCCGTTCGCGCACAATACGGTTTAGAGGTTCGTTTATGAATAGAACAACTCGACTGTGGAATAATCTCCCGCAGTCAGTATTTTGAACTCGAATAACACCTTAGAGTTCAAACGTGAGGTTCACCGTCCTGACCCCCTCTAACCTTTCCTATGCTCCTCTATTTTTCAAGCCAAGCCTGCTACTAGACATTACACCATGAACTGAACGACATGACGGACTGGTAGTGCAAAGGGTTACTCCTAAGCTTGGTTTTTTCATATAAAATTATTTTGAAATCACAGACAGACACTCCAATTATCTATATTTACAAAGTGTATTACTGAAAATGTCAAAACGCCTATCTGTGAATAGGTCTTAGATAGACGAACAAAAAATCGAAAAATCGTATGGGTGGGGTGGTACGGTTTAGCCGCTAGGGCGTGTTGAATTTTTTTTTTTGGTAGAGGTTAACATATTACCCTGTATTTTTTTAACCCTATTAGATATTTTCATGAAGGTAGAAATCTACGCAGAATACTCATAACTATCTAAAACTGTAAAAGTCAAGGATTCAACCTACCAACTTCCAGAGTTATGTGTCGTATTAACCTTACATGTATCTGTCTTAACTTTCCAAATTCTTCACAGCTCTCCAGTGTCCAATATTTTATTTCCCCTGTCCAGTGTTCTTTTACAACTACTCGTTGACATTCCAATTTATTAACACTTAACAAATTCTTATTGCCATAGGCGCCCGCCGCGTTCACTAGTTCGAACTTTCCTTTTTGATCAATCCGCCCACCACGAATAAAAGTTCAATCAATGGTTTAATAAAAATCAATCCGTCCACCACGCGTGAAAACTCAGTTTTTACTCATCATCAATCAATTCTTCGCGCTTCAGGTACGAGATACAGAGCTATTTTGCAAGAAAATCCGTCGTTGCGGATTTCTTCCGGCCCTTCAACCTTGGTGCTTGATTTCTTTCGCAAGGCAAATTGCGCTAAATTTTTGCTGCCAATTTCCTCTGGCATTTCGGGTTACACTTGGAGCCTTTTAATGTTTTGCAAAGGTCATTTACCGGCTCGGTGCGTTTTTATTTACACAACATGAAGCTATTGAAACTAAACTGAAATACAATAAGCAATATAATATACTCAATATACCGTTAGATCCATGGCGGCCATTTCAAGAGGGTGGATTGCCACTTTCTTCACAACCCCCTCGACATGGGTATCAAGTGAAAGGGTATGATAAGTAGAATACAATAAGAAATGTAGTTTACTCAATATACCGTTAGATCCATGGCGGCCGTCTCAAGACCCATGTACCCGTTCTTTGAGGCACTGCATCTGTGTAAAATTCATATCTCGAAAAATACCAAGTCAATGGATGGTGTGATATTCCTTTAAATGCCTGGAGCAGCCCGAAGGCATTAACTCCTATGGAGCAGCTATAGAAGCATTAACTCCGATTAGTAAGTGGAGCAGCTATTGAAGAGCTTAACTCCCGGGCTTAGGGAAGTTTTTGGCTTCCCACTCAAACGTCAGTTTTACAACGACTGAATTTTATTTAATTAATATGCTCTATTTATATAAAATTGTCTTATACATCTATTCTACTCTAACTATAATTATCATTATTCCCACCTTAGGTAAATTGCCTTGGGTCAGCAATTTGCACGCACCGGGCCTCAAGAATTTGATGCACCCGTGTGACCTATTTACGTTTTTACTTAATCGGGGAAAAATTGCAACGTTCAGTCTGCATGATTTGTACAAAAAAAACTCTTGTGTGTGACCCGTTAAAAATATTTACATAAGGTGAAAAAAAATGTGATTTGAGAAATATGAAAATGTATAATGGGAATGAGTGTATCACAATGGTTTTTATTGGCTACTATTGGCTTATAGGTGCAGCGAGGCGTACCAGGTCCCAGCTAGTATTGGTATATATCCTGGAAAGCTTAGTCAGTCTCAATCGTTCTATAGGTTTATACGTGTACTAAATATTATTATTTTCAAGTTCTTTTGATGTTTTTGATCTTAAGTTACCTTTAACCAAATAGTAACTGTGAAGATGTCATTTTTTAATTATTACTTGAGCATTAACAACCCTTTTTGAAGAAACACAAAGAGTATCCGGAGTACCAAGAAAACTTATAGAGGATCACTCAACCTCAGGTAGAGCACTTTTTTTTGGGTCTTGCTAAATATCTTCAATATTCTTTAAGATGACGAAAGTTTTCCTCCAGCTATCCAAAACTTTTCAAGAATTCAACCATTTCCGAAATTGACCTGGGATAAAAGCTAAGAAGATTAAATTTTAAGTTTTGGAAGGGTAATTCGCAAGACTCAGATATTACACTCAGATACGAAACAAGAGACAAGGACGGCATATTTGTTTTTCTTAAACAAACTTAATCGGATTCGAGCAGGACAATGCCTTCTAAATTTGATAATATCACATGGCAAAATCGAAAAAATCTCAAGATTAAAATATTTTTGGGGGAAGAATAAAAAAAAATAAAATAGAAAACGTGAAAAACTTTTCACTCCACCAGCATTCGTCCGTTTTAACGAAATCTTATTAGGGGTTATAGCTTGAGGAGTATCGTTATCCGCACCTCAAGGACGAGAGCAGGAAATATCCAGGTTACTCCAGAGCGAGCTAAGTCTCAAGGTGGATCTGAATTTGCTGTTCACCATCGGTTAGTTTTTGTTGTGTACGAAATATGCAAGGATAATATTAAACATTTTCCCGAACGAATTTTCTTTTGCTATTCTTTACCTTTTTTTGCAAGTTACGGAAATTTCTTGTTCATATATATTCACGTCAATATCAACACAAGAAGAACAGGCAAGCCAGGAAGGAGGAGTGGGGTTGACTGGAAATCTCGCAGAACTTAGGGAGTTATATGGCAATGTAAAGGGATGATACGGGTGGCATGAGGGTGGAATAAATTTTATGCAAATGTATACGGAAAGCGGAAAAGTGCGAGAGAATAAAATAATAAAGGAGATGAAAGTTATAAAAGTAATTTTTTTAATTAAAATTAAGCCAAGATTCTAATTTAATTTTGTGTAGAATTTAATATATATAATATATTTTTTTTCGCCTGTTTATGAAATTCATGATATGTGTTAGGATTTGTTAGAAAAGTTTTATGAAAAACATCATTGAAAATCAAAATGTTTTCAGTCGACTACAGCATGTAAGATTGGAATCAAGTGAAAATTATGAATTTGTAGATAAAAGAGATATTCTTCTTAAATGGCGTTTCGTTGTAGGAAGTCTGGCTTGCTAGGTTTTCACAATTCACGTATATCTCCTAGCACGGCATTCATCAACCTATTTCTTGGTAGTTCTACCCTAATTTTGTCATCGATACTACTAGCTGTAGATGTTGGTTATTTTTTTTTTATTACAGCATCCATTAAATTTATTTTATTGAAATGATTGTACGATTGTGAATCTATGAAAAATGACAGATAGTTATCTCCCGAGTAAAAATAGCAAATGGGCTTATGGTGGGCGAATCACGGCCGCTTGGCTTTTAATGGGGGATATGATGGCCGTAGAACGTTTACCCGTTTTTAATGGGAGCACATACGACCTCACGACGGCAAATTTGACCAAAAGATATGAAAAAATGTTTTGCCTACAAAATAAAATTTTCGTAAAAACCAATTTTTGAGTGATTTTTTGGTCAAAAAGTGATTTTCGAAAACTTTGACCTTGAATAACTTTCAAAGGGTTAATTGAGTCAAAATTTTTGTAATAACTAAAGTTGTATATTGGATACACAAACAAAAACAACTTGTATTACTTGTGTTACAATAAACCAACCAACAATGGGACGGATACGCTGCTGTCCGTGCCTCTGGGTCTCGAATTCCATTAACGATTCGTTTCCATTCTCGTAACTGATAATCGTTGAGTCTTTAAGTTGTCCTAGGTTTATTTTATCTCGATTGCTGAATTCTCCAGTCTGCCGGACGATGGCGCCAGAGAAGTTAATGTGGCAAGCGGTTATCAATCATTTGGCAAAACATGTCCAAACCGCCGTAGTTGACGTTTTTGTATTTCTTCTTCAATCAGTGTCTGTTGATCGCATCTTTGTCTAACTGTCTCGTATCGAAGGCGATCGCTAAGTGAGATACTGAGAATCTGCCTCAAGCATCGCATTTGTAAAACCACGAGCTTGTTGACTTTCGGTTTGAGCAGTGTCCAAGTTTCAGATGCATAAAGAAGAATCGGAAGGATCAACGTTCGGTAAAGGCGTACTTTCGTTTTGAAGGCAATATTTGTTCGATTCATATGCATCACTTGAGTGAGGCGAATGCTGCACTTCGTAATCTGTTCGATCTGGGTTCCATCGAGGTAACACTGGCCTTCGATCCGTCCGTTGTGAGCAGTTTGGTCTTTTCCGCATTGTTTTTTAACCCGTATGACCCGGTGACCTGGGAATGTCGTATAAGATGGCCGTTGCTTCGGCATCCGTGTCGGCGCTATCCTCGGCGAGCATCAAATCGGTTACGAAGTTGTTGTCATCGTATCGAACTCCGCGTCGTCCATCAAACGCTTAACGCATAACCAGTTCGATCACAACATTGAAGAGAAGTGGCGAATCGATGTCTCCTTGTCGGGCACCCGTTTGAATCGGGAACTCCTCGAATAAGTCACTTCGAATACGAACACTGGTGATTAAGCCATCTTTCGACACTTGGAGAAGTTGGATGATTCTCAATGCCACGTGTTCGGTTTCCAAGGTTCTCCACAAGCTGTTCCAATCGATGCAATCGAAAGCGGATTTGAAATCGATGAAAGCTAAGACAGTTCGTTTGCCCCAACGAATTCTGTTTTCCATTAGCTGTCGGAGAGCGAATATTTGATCAATGCATCTTCCATGTGGTCTAAATCCCGCTTGTTCTTTTCGGCTCGGTGGCTCTCGTAGTTTCTGTAGTCTCGATTGTATGATTTTTGTAAATACTTTGCAAAGTATTCCTGTGTTAATATAAAATTAAATAATAGACAGCAAACAAAGAAGATACGTACTGTCTAGTCAGGCGAGGTAATAAAAATGTTTTTTTTTTTTTTTTTTTTTTTTTTTTTTTTTTTTTTTAAATATATACATTCGAATCAATACACAATTACAGTGTTCATTTAGTATCATATGGATACGTACAGGAAGGTTATGGATACGATTGGATACTTTTTCTGTGTTGTAATGGATACGTCCAAGCGTTGGCCGTGAAACCATCCAGCTCACGAAGCGGAAATTTCAGTTTGTTTCTCTTGTTCAAGGCGAGCATGAACGCCTTTGCTTCGCAGTGGCTATTTTAGGTCCACTCTGTTTGCGGGATTGATATCGCAGCCCAAAGGCATCAGCATAGGTTGATGGAGAACTGGTGGTTGATTTTCGATGCCAAGTCTGCAACAATTTTTATTAGGGACTCATCAGGCTTTATAGGAATTCCCCGAATGATGACATCACTTAGCCTCTAATTCCGCTGCTTTATCAGCCAGCTGGGAGCTGATTATCTGAAGATTATCAGTGTGATCGATTGATGTTGCTTTTTTTTTCTAAAAGAGCTACCTTCGCCTGCAGCGCCTGGATGTGGTTGCTTATGTTAACCAACTGTTTTTTTGTTTTCGCCCGAAATTGACTTTAGCCCCCCTTCGTTAGGCGAAGTTCAATGGAATTGAAGTGATCATGGAGGGTCTTAGTGGAATCACAAAAGTCGTTAATACATTTCTCGGTGTTGTTGAAGGCAGTGAAAAATTCATCATGAATCGTCTTGGAGAACCGGGATTCGAGAGCCTCTATAAGTGCTTCAAAATTATCGTCCTGGTAGGTTTCGGAAGATCCCTTGCGAGGCCTCTGGTTATGATAGGAGAAGGATTGTGTGTGATTTGTTGTGTGTTGCCACTTTTCCGGACATAGTTTTACTTTTATCAGACATTTTGAGCGATATGTGAAAAAATTAGGCGCGAAAAATTAACTTTTGACGGAATAATTGTACGATTGAAACGGATTTAACACAGACCACAGAAATAGCGCCCTACCACACTGAGTCTTAGTACGAACTTTTAGCTGCGGGAGAGCTGATACACCGCGTAGATAATGTCACCTCGAAAACTACCGCCAGGAAAACCCTTATCACTAAAATTGAGTATTTCGTACTTGCTTATGAAAACACCCCGCCAACTTATTTTGTACAAACCCGTAGTGTACGCTTTTTTTAACCCCAAAATCAACCCTATCGAAACTGCGGAACCCAAGCGCACTGCAAACCCTAGATTTAAATTTTTTTTACGACCAAATAAAGATTCACCACCCCACCCCACTCACCACTGAATGCACTCGTATAAAAAACGGAGGCCAATTCTTTTATTCATTTTGTTTTCACTGATAACAAAATTAATATTGAATTTAAAAAAAAAAACACTCAATCTAATCTGTCATCACTAATAAAGGTATGATAAAATCCAGTTACAACTGGTCGAAGTCTTCCCCTGAATGTTCAAAATCCTGAGTGATGTTGCACATGGAAATTCAGGGCTTAATTGGAGCTTTATAAAACAACGTTTTATGTCAAATAATTGGATTCATTCCAACTGAAATTGGTATTCGAGTTTCAGAGCAGGAGAAAAGTCCTTTAGCTTCCGTTTTGGTCTCACGTTTGGACTGTCAAAAGCAAAAGCCTTTTCCCGAACAATCTAAAAATGTCACTCAAGCAAAATTAATGTCATTTAGAAAATTCAAGAGGCAGAAAAAAATTGCAATCCTTTTAGAATTTTCTGTTTTTTCGTCCTAATATAAAAATCTCAACTGAGAAAACTTTTCTCTTTTATTTTTTTTTTAAACAAACCAATTTTGATTTTAATTTTAAATTTTTTTTGTTGATAATAACAATAAAGAGATAAGTTTAAAAGAAAAAAAAAATTCTTACTAATATTATAAATGTGAAAGAAACCCTGTCTGTCTGCCTCTCTGTTACTCTTTCACGCCTAAACCGCTGAACCGATCTTAATGAAATTTGCTACGCAATAGTTACGAAAAAAGCTTGAAAGGAGTGAAATAGGGGATAAGTTTTGTCGTTCACAAATATATCTATGCTTGGCCGGCGGGGCGTTAATGTCTTTCGGTTAAAACAGAAGTTTGTTTAATATATTTTCTCTATAGTGACAAAAGGCTTCCGCCAGCGCCGGCCCTAGCCCTTGTTGAGGGTAGAGTGAGATTGTCTTTTGGCGCCCTTTGCTCGACGCTTTCACTTCACATAAATTGCATTTCCAGTTGTCCTAAATAAAACTTTTTTCGAGTAGGTACTGCCGGCCTGCCATTTCCTTACGGGATTATATCTCCCCTTTTGCAATCCTTTATGGGCTGGGAGGTCGATGGATGGTTTTAGAGTCACAGTTCCGCCTGTAGCGGCAATAGAGGAAGTATGTTTTCTCAGAGTTGCTTTCCCGACGTTTCGCCAACAGCACCACCTTCTTTGGAGGCTATTTGGTTGTTGATATTGCATGGTTAGACATTAGGGCTTGCCGCAACTAGTAAGGTTGAGATGGTGGAGAGAGTAACCTTCTCGTTAAAAGAGGCTTCTCCTGCCATCAGCCCAAAATTGCAGTGCTCACCATCCTGACAACGTCATCTCTGTGAATTTTATGCCGTGCACTTTGGAGGTCTTGTTTTGGATCCCTAACCTTTCAACATAATGCCAGTGGGGTCCTCTGCTGCTGCCGGAAAGTACCCGATTACAAAAAGGCTGCGCGGCAGCTTGTTCCCGTCTACAGCAAGAAGGCTTGCTCCTTACAAGGCTTAAGGCGGCCCATCATAGAGGGCGCATCTTCCGAGCCCTGAGCCAATCCGGCTACCGCCTGCAGAAGACTTCCTTGTACGGTAACTACCTGTTCCGTGGCCAGAAGAGTCTCCGGATTGTTAGTCGCAAGTACGCCAATTCTGACACTTTCCGCTATTTGACAGAAGGTCGGCTTTGGAGTTGTTCTGGATTTCATTATGGGTGCTTCCCACTTTTCTGAAGACTTTCCAAACCGTATGGCCTAAACCTTTGCCCTTTTCGAAGAGTTACTATGCCCTAGAGAACATCCAGATGATCTAACCCTCTTCTTATTAAGAAAATCTGTATTCCTTTCTCCCTCGGGGGCCACGCAGACCCTACCAGCCTCTACACGGGACTAACCAGCTTCCAGATATCGCATAAAAGGTTTTTGGGCTGCGCCACCCCGTCTTCTGAAAGCGGTCGTTTTTTCGAGTCGTCTCTAGGTGCCCTTACTTCCGCAGGAGATCTAAGGAGATCTCCCAATGAAGGAGTGATCTCAACGTACTCCATCCATGGGTTTACGGGCTCAGACTGCCCTCCCTGAAGAAGAGTCCCTATAACTTCAGGGACCACTGGGAACTGGGACCACATTCGACACCTTGAAGCATGGATCCAAAAATATCTAACTGGCCTTGTAGGCCGTTCTTTTGGGAGCTGTGGGAAACTCAGAAATGTTTTGGAGCGTTAAGAAGTGCTCCATCTACAAAAGTTTTTTCAAGGTAGTTTTATATTGATACCACTTTATCGGCGAGAAAGGACGGCCGCCGATGGCAGAGCTCCGTATCACCAATGGAAGGCTAATTCAAACCGAAGTTCGCCTGGTATCTGCAGTCCATCGTTAGTAGTACATTCACGCAGTACCATTCATTCATAACATCAGCACAATTGTTTACACATTAGGATTGCGGTTTTTATCGAGTTTGGATCCGACGTATTCAGTCTGCTCTATGAATCTCGAGCAGGATGTGGCCTGAGGACATGTACGATCGGTCTTGGAGTCAGTGCTCCCTGCTTGTGCCGTGTTCGAGTCATATTGATGAGTTCATAGACTTGGCTAGCTACAAACAACGCCCTCAAAAAGTCCCATCAACATTTTATTTTTTGGTCGAAATTGTTTTTCGCATTTATTTTGGAGCCCCTTACCACCCGACCACTCGCTCTACCCTAGGGCCGGCGCTGACTTCCGCTTTTCGATATTTCAATTAGGTTTTTTAAATATTAATTAATTACAATGTAATTCGACATTTTTGTAAAAAAAATCAAGATGGTGGCTCCAAGATGGCGGGCGAAATTCGCAATCGCGTTTCCCGATCCTCGACATGGGTATCAAGGGTAGGACAAATTGAGTACAGTTAGCTGTGTGGCGTTATTGCAAATTCAAAATGGCGGCCAACTCAAGATGGCGATAGATATCATAGAATAAAAAGTAGAAAATATAACCTATCAACTTGAAATTTTGCACATATGCATAGTTCGGACCATTTTGTAAAACAATAAAGATGGCGGCCGAATTTTGCAATTATGTTCCTCGACCCCCAATTTTGTCATTCCAAATTCAAAATGGCGGCCAACGCAAAATGGCGAATTATCTTTTTCTTTACAAGCCACTCAGTATAGGTATCAAATGAAAAGGTGTGACAAGTAGAATCATATTATCTGCTAGCGTCTTCCAAATTCAAAATGGCGGCCAACATAAAAATGGCGGATTACCTTTCTCTTTGCACGCCATTCGGTTATGGGTATCAAATGAAAAGGTGTAGCAAGTATCATTCTATTATCTGTGTCGCGTCATTCCAAATTCAAAATGGCGGCCAATACAAAATGGTGACAACGCCCTCGGTGTGGGTATCAAATGAAAATGTATGACAAGTATAGTACAGTAAGAGTAACCTGTGTGACGTGATTTTAAATCAAATATGGTGGTCACTACAAAATGGAGAAAGATATATGTATAATAAATTAAAAATAGAAAAAAATATAGCTGAGGAACACTTAAAATACGCTTTTATTTTAAAGTGAATTAAAAAGTAAAAAATAATTTTGAATGTAGAGTTTTTATTGCTCCAGCCAGTAAATGGAAACAACATACATTTCGAAATGTAAAAAAGCTAACGAAAAGTTCCAGTGTTAATACAGTAAGATAGGTAAAGATAGGTAAAGATTGGTATTTGATTTTTTCTGGGGCACCATGTGCGTTTTTGGGCTGCACGATAGGTTCCAAATTTGCAAAATTGATTACTTTTTGGAACTTTTTCTGGAAAAACCAATTTGGGCGCCAGAGGTGAGCGCCATGAGCGAAGTTTTTCACAGGGCGTCTAATCTCTCGCCATAGTAAAATCTATGCAGGCGATTCTGATTATGTTTGACAAGGTGTCTTTTGTGCAATTTTTCATCGTCGAATCTTAAAAAAGTTGTAACATACTCTAAATTTTTTGAAACATCAATTTTTCATTATACCTTATTCCTCTAGAGGACTGTGCTGCACACATAATCTCACGCGGCTTTTTGCTACTCTTATAATAAAATTAAAAAATAATAATTTCGTGATAAAGTTTTTTTTTTGTTATTTCCCAGACATTTATAATCCAATTTCGCTTCTCGAAGGATGCTTTAGGAATGTTTTCACTCAGCATAAAATATTTTAAGACTTTCCCATACTTTTCTTGTTAGATAACAACAACAAAAAAAAATGCTTAAAACTTTGTGTTGGAAGAAAAAATTGTGTAAACTTTATTTTTCACTTACCGCAATATCAGGTCTATTTTGAGCATGATGAAAGAAGAGACCAGCTATGAGAGCAGCGATGTTGGCAGTATACGAAGCGATAAAAATGACGCTGAATCCACCCCAAACGTTGATTAAAAACTTGTTGGGCCACGACTTGGGCGCTTTAAAGGCAACCAAGTGTCCACATAATAAACCCCACATAACCCACAATGCTGTAATAATAAAAAAAAAAAGGAAAAATAATAATAATACTAATAATATAACAACAACAACAAATAACCACGGTAATTAAAGGTGAGAAAAAATATTGACACTACTTACCTGATGACATACTAAAATTTTTACTTCTCTGCCTTCCCCATGGATTCAAGCCAAATGGACTAAGCCACTCGTAAATGGCAACAGCAATAGCAGTCACATTAAGCGAAGTGAAGATTGCTATCCACAATTCTGGTGAAAATGGAAGAAGGAACGCCAGCAGTGGAATCTCCGATTTTGTCTGAGGAGCTGCCAGCCAGGATACTCCGCTGAAGAAGTATGGAGCGCTAAAATCTATGACTTCCGCACGTGCCCTGTTTTCGTAAAAAGGATAGAAACCAAAATATTCATTGAAACAATCAACTAAAAGCCTGGGAGTTTTTATCTTAGTTAAGTTAAAAGTGTAGGGAGAATGTTATGGCGGGAATGCTAACTACACTTCCATGATGGACTTAAGATTCTCTTCATACTTTGTGCAAGCGACAGCCAGCCACGAGAGTTCCAATTACACTGCTGGGATGGCATCCTTGGAGATTTGTGTCGAACACGTGCAGGCGACAAGGATCTTCCACCTCCGCTCAACTGTTTGTGATTAATTTAAGGATTGCAAAACGAGGATATTAGGCATAATGACGTCTCTACAAAAGCGGAACCTATTGACGTGCCAAGACAAATGTTTCATAGGATCCAATGATTAAATAGCTATTAAGGACATTAAGGACTCGTATAATGCTTGTGTATTTGTCAGCCTTTCATTATTATGTAACATCTGCTGGTGATGGTGATGAGCAATCGTTAATGTCGGAACGGGAAACCAACCGCCTTCAGCTTTTTATTCAATGATGTAAAACAACTCCTCAACTTGGAATGGTGACGAGTTCAGTGATATTTTGACATAAAAATTGAAAAACTTTTTAACCGCAAAACTTTTCCCCCCAACAGAATTTTTTAATATATATCCGGAATATTGTGTATTTCTTACAAGCCGGCTTCCGATGGGTTACCCACATCCAACATACCCCCGCACCTTTCAACATTCAAATACCTTGATAAAAGGGAATGTTTAAAACATTACAGTCCGCTTTTTAAGAACCACCGAAAAACTTCACTTTGACACTTTTTAACAGAATCAGAACTTTCGGCATAGTTTCATTTGTAGCACATTGGGCTGAAGTTAGAGCGGTTGACTCCTTCTTTATCCAGGGGAGGAAAACTTGCAATTTGGCAACCAGCACCAAACATTAGTTTTACTTCTGCCGGAATATAAGCAAGCCATTCAAGGAAACTTTTATTGAATTTTCCGATAAGGAAAACTTTTTTTTTTGTGGGTGTGTGAGTACTTTGGGAATTTCAGTTTAACTGGGAAGAATTGAAAACAATCACGTAATAGGAGTGCTTTGAGATTTCGGTTAGGGTGTACGAGGATTTGTAATTGCATTAAAAGTTTGCTTTTCTTTTAGAATGATTTAATTTGATAGTGTTATCTGTTCTACAGCATCATTACATTTGTATTCAAGAATTCGATGGGCATATCCAATAGAATTCATAAGAATATTGCTAATGGGAAAGTTAAGCATTTTTTCGTAGGGATATAATGGAATAGAAACTCAAGGTGGCATAATCTAACAAATTTCCTTTTTGGATAAAGATTTAATTCATCGATTTTTTTATGTGAAAATAAAAGCTCTCTTTGTAACGGGTGATTCATTTAAAAGGTACCTTTTTCAGGAAGGATTTTATGACGCCCATGTTTTAGGACCGCGGGACCCCGATTTTCGTGATCAGCGACCCCAAAAACCTTTAGGGTTCGATTTTCTTAACGGTGTTATTTTGGAACACCCCCCCCCCTCCGCGTTTTGAATGGACTAAATGGAAAAGACACAAACACTCGCTGAATAGTAGAAATAATTTTCGTAGTTTGCGCAAAATTTAAGATTGCACATAGATAGCAAGGTTCACATGGTCAACATCCAACTAACAAAAATCTGCTGAAAATATCGTTTGCGGAGAAAAGAGTTGGCGAGGGCGATGGGGCGGGTTATTTTTTTTTTTTTTGACAGCTAGTTTTTTGGTCCCCCTTTTGCTACGACAAAAAAGGAATGCCAGAAAGAAGAATTAATATTAAAAGCAACAACAACAAGATAAAACATTCTAACGTATAGTTTGTTGGAAAATGTAGCTGTTGTGAAAACCCATACGATTCTTCATCGAATTTCAAAACGGAGTTGACGATTACAGCCGATTTTTGTTGGTTGGCCGGTGTGAAACTGGCCATATTAATTTGTTACACAGTAATACCCCGGCTTCACCGGCCGAACTACCCAGGTTCGAGTAAAGTGATGTACTGAACTTCAATTTTTGTCTGAGTTCCAATACAATTTCACATATTGAACTCAGGAAAAATAAAGCCTAAGTTCGCCCAACAGAACATGAAATTCAAATTGAATGTTGAGAACATGAAATTGAGCTTGCTCACAATAGAGTAATGAAATGGAATAATGGAATATCATTCCAGTGAGGTTTTCCATTTCTAACTTCTGACAAAAAAAAAAAAAACAATTTCAAGCATTAACTGAACATGCCAGCCACTCATACGGATTGAATGGAACTTTATTGAACTGAGGCCGGTGAAGCCGGGGTATAAAGAAACAAACAAAGAAGAGCAATTAAAGAGGAGTTCTCGCTACAGAAAGTTTTGTTTTTCTCATTTCGTTCATTTACTTCCTTTAACAATTCCCTTTTAAAAGAATTATCATAAAGTGCTCCAAATAAACGAGAGATTTTTCTCTCACTTGGAAGTTTTTTTTTTTTTTCGAGAATTTCTTGAATCCCAAAGCTTTTGGCTTCAACTTCCTACACGAGGAGTACAGGGGCAAAAATCTGTTTTGTGTAATTTCTTGCACCGCTGAGAGTACTTTTAATTTTTTTCCTCAAAGTTCAAATTTTTTTAAATATTAATTTCTTAAATTGCGCCCCCGACAAATTGCGCCCGGTGCAAGTGCACCGTTCGCACCTATGAAAGCGCCGCCCCTGTCAAACTGTGGTCGTGTTTTTGTTCAGTATTTGATATTTCATCATAGAAAAACTTAGGGCGATATGATGTCTGCAAATTATTCAATTGTATTCCGAAAATCAGCGTTTTACGAGGAATGAATGTGTTTCGGGCGTTTTGAGAAACTTTTGTTCGGCCTACCTAAATTTGAAACCCGGCTTGTTGTGGTAAAATCTTCTTCTTCTTTAGTGGATCAACAACCACGATCCGGTTTTGGCCTCTTGCAACTGTTCTCTCAACCGGTTCCGATCTGAACCGATTTCATCCTATTTGGCATCAGTGTTGCCAGATCATTATTGCGTTACTCCCCTGAGTACCCTACATATATCTCTATATTCCCCTAAATCTCGTTCCCCTAAGTTTTTGAAACGTATATTTACTAACGCATATGAGTTGTGTTGAGTTATGACCCATATTATAATAGGTGCGTTTCATTTTCATTGGAGTACGTTTGCCGGTGTAGCTGGACGCAAATCAGCGTAGTTTCAGCTACCCCAGCCCCTATTGTGGTGTAGGATCATCTACACTGATGTGCATCCAACTACGCCGGCGTACGTACTACTACATCTTCCAAATAGAGGCTCAAACAGAACAAATCCGCTTCGTTCACTTCGCTCGTTTTTTCTTTGTTTTTCTTTGGCTTTCCGTCCGCTTGATTGTGGCTACCACTGCTTTCGTCTCATGGAAAGTTTATAGAAGTTCAATTTCCAACCTTTCAAAACGGGCGGAACGGATAGTTTCTCTTTTCCGATTTTTTCTATTTTCGATTTGCCAACTGTTAAAAGAAAAGGAAGAAGGATTTTGCTGCGCTGCCTGCTCCTACAAATTTGATGGATTAGAAAAAATGAGAAATCTCAACCCAGAGCAGAGCAATTGAGAGCAGAAAAAAGCTGTCAAAAAGACTCAATAAACGCTTTGGGTATTCTGCTGTCCCGACCGAAAATGGAAAAAAATAATAAAAAACACAATGAACTTGATGCAGCTTCGGTAGTATCAACCTCGTCAATTTTGATGGCAACCTCCTCATCTCAAGTGACCAGTGGTACACAATAGATAGCCATTGCTTCAACTAGTGGAGCTATTTACCATGTAACTTGTAAACCAGTTCGTTCGACTAGCGAAGCCATTAGACATGCATGTTGGAAACCAATAGGCGCTCATGGAGAGAAGTCACGAAAGTTCCATCCGATTTTTTGTACCGGATTGGTACAGAGTCCGGCACTCGTGCCTCGACGCCGCTTCTTTCATGTCGGCCGCAACGTTATTCCAGTACGCTTCTCGTGCTGATTTCATTTTCTGTCGAACTTCTTTGTTCAATTGTCGGTATTGCTCAGTCGACGTGTTTCATACCCTTCCGCTGATCGATGAGGTCCGGATAGCTGTACGAGATCCATGGCTGCGTCCCTTTATGGATAGGTGGACACAACACGGATAGGTGGCGTAGTTAATGCACCTCTCAAAAGATCCGCTTATATCGTATTCTTTTCTACTACCGTATTTTGCGACTTTGGTGAATTCGACAGGGGTTTGCATATAAAAATATCGTTGATATTCGCATATCTTTTGTTATTTATCGTACCAATTTCTACACTTATTGACAGTCTACTATAACTTGAAGTGAATATACCCGAAACGATATAGTTCATTTAAATGAAATCTAAAATCAAACACAATCCGTAGATTGCAAACACATCAAATTGGTTTCTACATATACAAAACCATAATTAAGAAAATCCGAAAATTCATTCATGCAATCGTCAGTCACAAGACTTAAATAATTAAAAGGATTTTCTTTCGGTTATAATTACCTTGAAACACTTAACGGAGCGAAAGACATGTCAGCAGAGCCAGATATCAAATCTCCTATTATTCCGTTCCATTGATCTGGAAAATAAGTAGAAAAAGAGGAGCACTTTAAGAACCACTGAATTAGAAGGAAGTTACTTAAGAAAATGCTCATGAAGCACATTATCTGCTGATTCTCTAGGATGAGGAAGTAACGAGCAGTTCGTCCTTCGTGCTTTCCTCATTCATAATAGTTTATTCTCTTACCTTTCCTTTTTGTTAGCCTCTGATAAGGATCCATGTGTCTTATAGCATCCTCATTATCACCTTCCTTATAAATCGTCCTGTGAGTCGTATCCTTCCACCTAGTGGACTGCAGATCCTCACCGCCATAGGCACCAATATGACCTTCGTATTCATTCCTATTTAAATTGGATCCCCGCTCGAAGCTGGCTAAACGAAAAGGGATTTTAATTGATCTCTCAGAGATTACCACCACGATAAAATGAAGCGAATGGAGAAGGACAAGAAACGGATTAGGCTGGCAGCGAAAAACTAATTAAGGAAAATGAGAGCAAAAATTACCGCTGTGATAATGTCCTCCTTCTCCCATGTAATGCTGCTGCTGCTGCTGTTCCCTATGCTGCGGCTGTTGATGGGCTGCAAATAAATCCCTATGGTAATTTTTTATGTTCCAGTAGTGCTCCTGCCGCTTTCTGCCCAATGGAATTTGTGTTGTTCTATAGGGTGTAAAATTTCTGAGCGTATGAAACTTTGTTCCAAATAGTTCGTCACGTACAAGATACAGATGGAACTCAAATTTCAGCTCGGTTGCTATGTTGTCCAATAAGTCCATGGATAATCCATAGCAGCATTTCGTTCTGGAAAATGTTTCGAATAGTTAAAGTTCAGAAACAACAAGATAAACCAAAAATTTTGTTGTAGCTTGAGGAGTATAGTGTGGCTCGAGTTTGGACGAACTTGTGCACTAGCTTAATGATAATAAATGCCACTAAGCTAAAGGTCGGACAAGGTTATTAGGGATTTCCCTAATTGAGCTCGACTTGGATGGAATTAATTAGAGTTATTACGGGGAGTCAAGATGCCAAAGTCATAAACTATGACATGTTTGTGTTGATAGTTTACATAGTTTGTGTTTTATTAGTGTATCTCTAAATTAGTGCAGTTTTATGCGTGTGTCTTAAATGTTTGCTGGATTGTTTTGTGGTTTTCGGAAGATAAAGTAAAAA
This sequence comes from Thereva unica, assembly GCA_949987705.1. NCBI lineage: Eukaryota > Metazoa > Arthropoda > Insecta > Diptera > Therevidae > Thereva > Thereva unica. The sequence continues at coordinate 223,759,230 of OX465281.1, read as the reverse complement.
GATAGCAAAGACAGTTTTACCAAAGACAAGACAAACAACGATGAACTTTGTTGTGTTTAAGATAATGCTGAATTTGGTTGAGTAATTAGTGTTTGTTTATTAACTATACTATAAACGACCAAAGATGGGATACTACAACTTGATTACGTACCACGCCCTCGAAAAAGTAAGTTTATTGTAATAATTAATGTAATAATGAATTAACCGGATTTTACAAAGAAAATCATTGAATTAGGAAAATAACAATAGCTTTGGTAACACTATTTAAGCAACAAAAATAATCAATGGCAAGGCAACAGTCTTAAGAAATCATAAGTAAGAAAGAAGATTGTTCAGATCCTCCTCGAACTATGCTTGCCAGTCAAACGATACTTCTAATGGAACGGCAACTACCCAGAGAGCAGTTCAGAGCACACCAAACGATAGCTTTTTGATTAGTCAAGGTTGCTAGAAGGGCTGGCGAATATGCTGAAGTGATGAAATCCAAACCCAGGGCGGCAAAGCTGAATGAGGCCCTCAGTCTAAATTCTAGTGTTCACTATAAAGTTTTTGCAAACTGTATCCACCCTCTAGAGCTCTACACGTGCGCTCTACACCCACTCACCCACTCATTTCATTTCCTTTTTTTTCTTTCCTTCGAGCAAAAATAAAACGGCAGCAGATTGATTTTGGCGATAACTCATTTTATTATATGGTTTATTTCTATTAATTTCAGGACAGGCAAATCCTCACTCATGTGCGACTCATTCAACTCACTCCTCACTCACGAGCGAGAGTTGTTTGCTAGTACACGCTTACCAATGTTACCGTAAGATGAATTTTGAGAATAGTAAAATCTACTACATTTTGGAAAAAGAAGTAGCAAATTCAAGGATTGGTGTTGTGACATCGTGCAGGACGAATCGGAAATTGAATTGCGAAAATTCGGTGGAAACGATTAAGTTGATTAAGTTTCAGAGGATTAACCGTTCGATTCGTCGACAGGAACACGATCATTACCGATAGTCAGCAATTGTTAAAGAAATCTTTGGCAGATGAATTGTTTAAGTAAGGCAACTCGCGTGTTTGTCGTTTCTTCATAAAGCGTCACAGTGTCGACGATTTGAGGCAAGCGGTATCTTGGAATGACTGATAGTGTTTGGCGAAAATCGCGCCATCAAAACATCTTGAGTCATTGCCCAGATCTTTCATAGTTCGCTTGAGTGCCTCCAATGCGCGTTCGTGCGCTATTGTGCATTCATCCCAGATAATGATTTTATTTGCTACCAAAACTTTTGCCATTTCTGAGTGTTTCGTAGTGCTACATGTCGTTTTTTCAGTCGTTTGAAGGTTCGACTGCGATTTCAACATAGGCATCCTTCTAGCAGTGTGGCCGCTATTCTAAAAGAAGCAACTGCTATAAAGGATATCTTCCCAATTTCACCTGGCACACCGAGGAAAAAGGCCACCTTTTCCATAATCCATTGCCTTCATTAACGTATCGTACACTTCTTTCTGTTAGGTATTCAACAGGCGTACATTCGCTCGAACCGATTGGTTCAATACATCTCGATCGTGTTCACGTTCACGGTCCAATTTTCGATTGAAAGCGTCGCTCATTCGATGGAAAGCATGTCAAAATAATGATAGCAGTAGAAGCATTCGCCATTCTTCGGTTAAACTCTGCAAATGCGACCAAGAGTAGAACTCACATCCGGATGATCAGGAACCGCATCGCCTTGCTTCTGACGTTTTTCGCTCTTCGATGAAGCGTTCCACGTGTAATAACGGGGTATCTCAGAGTAGAACAATGTTCGTACAAACGGATCGCTTTAACAAATCGAAAAGAAACTGGTCAAAGGTGTCGTTGGAGGTGTTTCAGCACGTTGTGCAACCATTCGATGGGTTGAAATAAACTCGTTGACCATTCTCAAGATGTACCGCCAAATGTCCAACAGTGGTATAACGCTCATGAATGGGAATCACCAATCACCAGCAATACGCCAAATCGCTTCATTGCAACTTACATATCGTGATATCATCACAGAAACCGATTTCTTTTGTGAAATATATCCGATGTTTTAATAGTTTTTCTGTTATTCGGTGCCTAGGCAAATCCGAAATATCAAAAATCATGAAAATCGGTCCAGCCGTTCTTAAGCTATAAATGGTGCTATCCCGACTTTGTTAGATTAAAAATATTCATTTTATTGCCGTAATTACATTGGAGTGCCATAATCTGCGTAAAGTTATTCTAAAGTTGCGATCGATTTATCCATAAATTAAAAAATTGGAATTATCGAAAAAAGGTAGTAGAATGATAACTTGATGTAGTAGTGTAGTAGATTACCATTTTTCCGTAAAAGGTAGTAAAATCACTACATATGTAGTAACGCTGACGCTTACTCGTAATTTTTTCAGGAATTTCCAGACTCGCCCATGAGTCTTTGTGGCTTTGATTTAGTTTCCTGCGGCATTTAAACTTTGGGAAGGAGTGGGGTTGGGTGGGAGGGGTTGTTCGAGCATTTTCTTGAAGTGTGTAAGTGCGGAAATGTCCCGTTATTGCAAAAAAAAAGACTTTACTGTTACCAGCTTAACATACCTAACTCAGTAGTAGATTCACCCAGACAGATCTGCACGATGTGGTAGAAACTATTGAAACCCCCTAAAATAATATTAACTTTTAGGATCTCATCCCCTTCTTCCCTTGCAATCCTCTTGATAGACCAATTGCTAGTAATAAACAGAACTATTTAAATATTGAACTATGGAAAACGTTGAAGATTAATGAACGAAGATTATTTTTTAATGGAAGTTAAGAACCAGAATTTTTATAATATTCGGTCGAGCCGTTTTTTGGTTTAAATGACATAAGTAGGGGGGCCTCGGTAGTCTAGAGGTAAGGCGCCTGACTGCTATTCCCAGAGGTCCTGGGTTCGAATCCCGGCGGCGCCACGGTCCTTCGCCTTTCCCACCTAACTTTCCTTCTTTCTTCTTCCCTCTTTACATTCCTGATTCCCCTGTCATAGCCTTCCCTAGTCTTTCCCCGCTCCACAAGCGCATGCCATCGGTTGGTTGATGAGATTCAACTCGTTTCAGGAGGCATAACACTCCAGCGAGTTGTTCTCGACGCCCGATGTCAGAGTCGCGAAATGGTTGTGAGTAGGTGGAATAAAATATCGCGGCTAGGTTGTGACAGTTACTTCCTTCTCTTCTCTCTATCTTTCGGCTAGAGCTGCTGTTCGACATTCACTCTATACGAAAAAATAGATTGTCGACAGTACAAAGGGACTTTCCCTAAGCCTCTAGTGAGTCTGTCACATAAAAAAAAAGTGATTTTTGTACCTGCACGATATCGCGCGAACCACAAAAGATATCGACTTAGTTGAGGTGTTGTTCGAAAAATATTAACCAAAATACCGTTTTTGAATCTGAAGATTTTCATGAAATTCGGTCGAATCGTTTTTTTGTTTAAGGGTACACCTCACCCATTCTCGATTTCTGATTTTTGTGATTTTCATTGGGCTCGACTTATGAGGTACGGATATATTTATACATGTAATTGAAAACCTTAAGAACAAGAAAAAAATGTAACACAGTTGTTTATGAACATTTTATAGCCTCTTTTTGCGGTCTACTAAAAGTCCTCTTTTTGGATGGCGGGCATGATTGTAATTGACTGGAACGTCTGAAACCAAAAAATCCAACGGGATTTTAAAGGGTTCATGTTTGGCTAGGGAATAGACTATTATTATTTGTTTAGTGCAAAAATTTACAAAATGGTGGACCTATGAATTTTTTTTTGTTTTTCAAAATCCAAGTTTTTTTTTTTTGTAAACAATTAGGCTGTAATAATATAAGATAATCATCAATCTTTTAACAAATAGTCTAAGTTATAGCTTTTGGTGTTTATAAAAACATATCAAAATTTCAGAACGATCGCTATTATAGTTTTTGACTTACAATGCCCGCCAATCGTAAAAACATAGTTTCGAGAAAAATGCGTTTAAAGTTTTTGAAGTAATTTTCCGTGTATAAAACCCACTCACTTTTAATCAGCTATGCCTGGTCCATACAAAATCCCTTCTGACTCCTCGTAGGCGTGATTTTCTTGAGCTTTTTCGTCCCTACGTGCGATTCTGGCTTCTCTGGCAGCATCGGTGAGGTTGTTCTCAGACAAGAAACTGCACAATGCAATAACTGAAAGTAGGGTCAATGTTTGTTTTAAAATCAGTAGATTTTGAAATCTTCTCCGCCGATGTACTAGCGAAACTCAGACTTTTTTCATCAGTAAATTTATTTCCATAAAATTCCCTTTTACGGCTTCTACTCGGCCTAATATCACCATGTTTTCCGAACTTTTTCGACATTTTTCTGAGCGTACTTCTAACGATGCGACTTTTACAAGCGACACGGCGAAACTAAGCATTTGCGATTTGACGCGCCCACCATCAATCTGCTGGAACTCCAAGAGTATTCCGAATTTCGACTTGAAACTTTCAGGAAATATTTTTGAAGAGTTATAGATTCGAATAACACAATAAAAAAAAATCAATTTTTTGAAATCGAGAATGGGTAGGGTACCCACGAGACGTTCGTGATTTTTGTACCTACACGATTCTGCGCGAACCAAAAACTATATCGACTTCTTTGAGGTGCCGAAAGAAGAATATTAACGAAAAAATGTTCTGAAAACAATTTCATATAACTCGATGCAATGAGACCCGTTCTAAACGAAATGATATTTTTTCGGATTCTGCACAGAGATAGCCTTCCAACAAAACATCATTTGTCAAAAATCCGACAACCTTTAAAAATCGTGCAAAAATTACGTTACTCTTTACCAATATCACGAATTTTTTAAACCTCGGATCAGCACTTTTTTGACGACGAATTGTTTTCTACGCCCTACAGTTACAGGAAATTGCGTTTTAGTGTACGAAGGAAATGTTTGTTTGCTAACGTTCAGGAAAAACAAATTCTCTAGGAAAATCTTGTGGATTTACCACTATTATAGTTATATGAACTAGCTTCTCTCAGGACTACTTTGTCACCAGTTCTGATACTAGTCAATTTCCCACTAGTCCTAAACGTATTACTATTTTGTAAGAAGTCAGTTTATTCTGTCTACGTTCATCATACTGAGAACCCACATTCCAACTAGTTTCATTGGCCTTTACTTTACAGACACGCAACGCGGTCAACTACCGCCGCATTGAATGTGTCTTTCCTCTAACATATTCTGGATCTTAGTGACACATGCCCTCTCTCGCCAATATCTCTACGGGTATAATTCCCACGCAGACCGTATATCGTTGGATATAGTTCTCTATACGCAGTACGCGCGAATGGCACTCAAGCTGGATACAGATACATGCTGATATAATATGCTGACAGTGCTGACACATAGTTACGTAAATGGAATGCACGCAACACAAAAGTTGGTTTATTTCCAACGAAAAAGTTGGTCTACTTCCAAATTCCCGCATTGTCGCATTCGCTATTGTCTCAAATACCCAAAAACAAGTACAAACAACAGATACATGCACTCGTCGCTTAGATTTTTTAGTTATTTGTAAAAGACTAGACGGAACCCAAGCACGCAAGTGTCTGTCCGCGAAAACGCACGCACGTATCTTTTTCCATCTATATGCTGTCCTGCATTTTCTGCAGTTAGCTCTCTTGCTCGATGAGCGATGGCACTGCGTAAAGTTAGACTAAGCTAACCACCTTGGTCATCAAGAGGTGACGGATCGGTTGAAGCCTTTTCTTGATTCTTACGGATACTTGTTTTCTCAGGTTGTTGCAGTTTTGTGTTCAGCAATGGCAGACCAGCTTTTTCAGGGTATGCGCACATAGTTCGATCTCATCGAGGCGTAAATCATTATACATTGTGATTCACAGGAGAGGTCCCAGAACATCACGTGTTGTTCTGTACAACATCGACCCTCTATTCACAATGAAGTGTCCAACCTTCTTTGCTTTTTAGCAAAAGTTGTTACCAAATAAGAGTTTCGGAGGAGGGAATTTGTTTGTCTGACAACTACCCACTCGAGCCCATCACGATCCGCCGGCCCTGCTAACTAGTATCTGGAAGTAGAGCTAAGCTTCCTCTAACGAATATCTTTGGATACCAGTCCATATTACTATACCCTAAATTTTTCAATAGTGCAGAACCAGCTGAAAAAATGTAGTTCTTATACAGAACGTTATGAACGTTTTTAAAAAACGGAACATTTTATGTAATCGTAGCTGTTTCAACGAATAACAGTGTCCACCTAAATCGAATAATTAAGTTTAGTTAAATTGATGTGACAAACCGAACGAGGCAAATTAAATACTATTCAATAATACCACATTTTAAAGACTCCGCATTTAATGGGCCAGAAGTAATGAGTGTTGAAAATGAACTTAAACCAAGTATAAACGTTCTCTTTTTTTACAGCTGAAATCGCAAGAGTAACCATCCCCAATCTCTACTAAAATCGATACTTAATTCTAACACTTACTGGTATAGTGAGTGGTCATATGTACCAGAATCATCTTCCGGTGGACTTGCACCATGTTCCGCTGCATCCTCCTTCAGCCTGTCGCGTGTCTCAATAGCGTTGAACATCATCGTCAAATTATGTTCACCAGTTGGCGACAGCCTGTGACACGGTAATCCCCTCAGGCACAGCCCATCCTCATCAAGTTCCGATTGCATAACAAAGGGCGGCGCAAGTGCCGTAACTATTCGAAAAACAGTCCTGGAACGGGCTGAAATGCCTGAAATCATGAAAATTTTACGCTCCAATTAATCGCATAGGAAACAAATAAAAATATCCAACAAATGGCAACTCACCTGAAACAACAATATCACCTCCGGGCCAGACAATGGTATCCAGCTGAACGTTTGTCCCGGATATTAGACCTACTCGACGCCATTTAGTTAGCTGGTTGGCAGGCTTCCGGGGGCCCCTTCGACGGTTGAAATCCTCCTCCTGAAATATCCTCCCCTTCCTGGCAATCTCGTCAGGCACCAAATTCAGTAGCTCAAAATTTGTGGTCAGCGGTTTCTCGTAGCTACCGTCAGGCATTTTGTGTCCGCCGAGGGCCAATGTTGTCGCCTCCTTCAATGCCCTGCAATGGTAGTAGCATAAACAGTTTACATTTTTCGGCTACATTAATTGAAATTCATTGCAGCCTGACGGGGAAAATTTACAGCGTAGAGGACCTTCATTCAGTTGCAAATCGGGTCATAAACCTAAGGACGCAAGAATCTATTCTGGGAGCTGGGCGAGTGTATAAGCGAAATTCAAGGATGAAACGATGAGAGTCAGGATGATGGAATAAATTTATTTTGACACAGAAAGATGATCCTGGGCGTCTTGTGAAATTTACCGGATTAGGTACGCATGAAAAGTTTATTTTCGTTTGCATTTAGGAAATTCGAATTTTTTGTTTTAAAGAATGCTTAAGGAGAGAGTTTCTGGAAATTCTATATTCAACAATGTATTTCTAGAAATGTCTTCATAAAGTATTTCTTCATTATTTTTGTGAAATCATTGGACTTCAACAAGAAATGTCTCTTTTTGCACAGAAATATAAAAGGAATTCGAAATAGAAAGGACATCGTCCTACTACTTCCGGTCTTACTTAGCCAAGGGGAGTGGTTATGAAAACCCAGTAAAAGAGAAAAACTGTTAGATAATTCGTTTACTCTCGCTATGGACTAGTTGTGGCCCAGCTTGGAGGAAGGGCTGGCGGGTCGATGTAGGGTGCGGGCAGAGGTTGACGTGGCCTCCATGGCTCGGTTCAACTGCAAGAGTTCCATTAGAGCGACTCTGACGTCTCTGACAATTGGGCCTAAACGGCGTCAGCAATAACAAGTAGAAGCTTTTTTCCCCAGGAGGTTAAAAAGCTACCGCCACGACTCATGTGCCCATTACTGGCCTAATCCCGCATGACGGTTATATTTCGCATTAAGCCACACATATTCACATATATAAATACATGTGCATATGCATATATACGTTAGTGACGCTTCGGCCATTTCTTCTAGTTCCACCCTGTCATCGGCGGATCTCGAGGAGGTAAAGAAGACGTGCTATGCGTCTACTTCCGTCGCTGTACATACCGGACGCAAGAGTGAGTCATCGTGTCTGTATGTCCCCTCAGGAGCTGCATGAGGTCGTAACTCACTTCCCTACGGTCCCTCGTAATCCATACTTCCGCGCTAGAGATAAGTCTGTGGGTCCAACGACCCTAAACAGACTCGTCTCACTTCCCTTGCCACCCCCTTACGGACCCGCAGCGCGCAATCTGCCGCCGCACCTTTCTTGTCTTGTCTTCCTTCTATCACATTCTGGGTAATAGAGACGCATGCCCTCTCTAGCCAGAATGTCTATGGGGATCATCTCCACTATCACGCACGACGCATCGTCGGACGTGGTTCTGTACGCGCAACAAGCACGAATTGCACTTAGCCTATATGCGGCCATCCGTTTTCTACTATATGTAGTCCTGTTTAATGCTGCTGCCCACACTGGCGCTGCGTATAACAGGACTGAGCTGACCACCCTTCCCAAGAGGAGACGGCGACTCGGTCTAGGGCCCCCAACATTGGGCAGCATTCTTTTGAGTGCTGCGCAAATCGCAGGCGTTTTGTCTGCGTACCCTCCAAGTGCGCTTTGAAGTTTAGCCTCCAGTCGATCCTCTCTCCCAGGCACTTCAGAGCAGGCTGCGAGTGGAAGATCTATTCCTCTACCGTTATCCTTACGGATACTAGCTTTCGACGTTTTCTGATCAGCACTGCTTCAGTTTTGTACTCAGCAAGCTTCAACCCAGTGCGTTCTAGCCACGTTTTTATTTCACAGATCACTTCGTTCGATGTTATCTGGATGTTTTCCTACGGCAGCTACCCGATGTCATGTGCAAACCCGATTGCCACAGCTTCCTTTCGAAGACGAAGCCCAACACATTATGGTACATTGCGATTCACAGGAGAGACCCCAGGACGAAACCCTGTGGGACACCGCATGTTGTCCCGAACATCTTCGGACCATCTTTCGAATCACAATACGCGACCATGAAGGTGGTCGGCCATTACTCGCACTAGGTACTTTTGTGTGTCTAGTGTCATCAACGCTATTTTTCTCTTGCTTATTTTTCTCGCTTTTGCTATGCCCACCACCATGTTGACTACATCAGTTGTCGACCTTGCCTTTCTGAAGAAGAATTGCTTGTCCGAAAAGCCACCTACCCTTTCGACGCTACAGCGAATCCTGTTACAGAACACCCTATCGAAAAGTTTGTCTATGCAACTAAGGTGGCATATCGGTCTGTAGGGCGATGGGTCCCCTAGGTTTCTGCTATTTCCATTGCTTTGGGAAGATCCACTCTCCACTCTCAGGCACGCTGTAAAGACCTCAGCGAACCTGTCTGGCGCTATCGTAGCTGCTATCTTTGCCGCTTTATTTGTATGCCATTCAGGGGCGTTATTGATGGCTATACCTTTTTTCGGTCTCCAGGATATCATCTGCGGTTGTCGCAGTTATCTCTTCTGGGTCCACCTGAAGGGTAGGTAGATCGACGGTGTGTACGTTTTGTGGACGTGCCCTATACTCTAGAGCAACGCGGGGCAGGTCGTCGGAGGAGAGCGCTTGCCCTTAATCGCTGACATAGACATTTTATAGGCCCCGCCTCAGGGCTCCGAATCTGCTTCTCTGCACAACCTTTTGAAGTGCTCGGATTACTTCTAGCGATGGCATTGTTTAGCCTCGCTTGTTCTTTCTCGCTTTGTTATATCTTTTAAGGAGTTCATAGAAATCCAGACGGTTCCGGTTTCTCTGAGTTCTCCTACTCGCTTTCAGGCAGGCCCTTCGGCATTCATCGATCTCTGCCTTCCACCAATAGTTTGGTGAAAGTCGACGGTTGCCATGACCCACCTCAGCCGGTCTTGTGCCGCTTGAAAGAATCTTATCTTCGTCTTCTTTTGAGTGCTTTCCTGTACACTGGGCACCTGCAACTTCCCGTAGCATGGACTTTATGCTCGCTCTTGCCCTTGTCTACTTTACATACGAGGCATTTAGGGCTCTTATTGCAGTCCTTAAGGTGCGTATCCACCAAGAGTTTTGTCTCCGCACTATCTCCATACATTATCCGCCAAAGTGTCTCCACCAAATTCAATGTTCGGAGATAAAAAATGTGCGGAGATTAAAAGTGCGGAGACTACACACGCACACCGATATTCCAGTGGATACACAACGTATCCATTGAAAAATCTTCTGGGTCGGTGCGGAGAACTTCTGCGGGGACTGTGCGCGGACTTGTAAATTCAGTGGATACTTGAAAAAAAGACTTCGAAAAGTCTTGAAGTAGCTTCTTGAGGCGTATCTTTTGTTTTCCAGTGAATATGGAAAACACGAAATATCTTAGGACAGACATGGGGATTATTTTGAAGAAATAGTTTTCGAACGCGATTTTTTTTTATGTGGCATGGTCAAACTCAAGAATCACCCTTTGTACCACTAGACCGTCATGTCGTTCAACTCATGGTGCAATGTGTAGTAGTAAGCTTGACCTGAAAATATAAAAAGAATAGGAAAGGTTAAGGGTAGTCTGGTGGATGCATAAGGAGAAGGCGGTGAGCCTCGCGTTTGCACTACTGGGTGTTATATGAGTGCATCCATTTTTTAACAGCCGCGTGGGGTGTAGCCGGGGTATTACTGTCTAACAAATTAATATTGGCGAGTTTCACATGGGCCAACCAACAAAAATTGGATGTATTCGGTAAATCCCTTTTGAAATTTGATGAAGAATAGCATGGGTTTTCACAACAGCCAATTTTTCCAACAAACTATACGCAAGAAAGCTATACGCAAGCTGGATTCCGAAATTGTTTTATTAAAAAGTCATAAGGAAGCTGTGTACCAATTTTCAGCCATTTTGGAATTTTGTCTCCGGACTAAACAGGTGTTTTGGAAAAAAGCATGGCTTTTTAACAAAATTCAAAAATTCATAAAAATAGCAATTAACAAATTTTTACTAGTCTGGCGGGCGTTACATGTTCTTTACATATTTTTCAACCAATCTCACTTTATTGTTTTGAGGTGTTCGATGGGGCACCTTTTATGTCATGGGAGCTTAGACTATAATGTGAAATAATGAATATTCTTTCTCTTATTCCGTGAGTGCTTGTCTTTTCCTTCGTCCTTCATTGCGTTCAAAAATGAACAGCTTATGGGGCGCAATATGGCATAGTGCACCGGGCGCAAATCCCCAAGCGCCGGCCCTGATTGTGGGATGTCGAATTCAAAGAATATAAAAACAAATGATTGGGCGTCTTTAACAACTCCTACTTATCCACAATGATAAACAAAAAAACATTAAATTTTCCGGTGCCAGGCAGCCTATGGAAAGAGGAACCAAGGTCCCCTACATATTTGTAGCTGACGACGCCTTCGCTCTTACCTGTTTTGCCAGTGGTCTTGCGGATGAAATTTGTAATTTCGGAATGTGCCTTCCAGCGAAAAATTTTAAATGCGGCATAGCAAACCATTTCGATTTGTACATAGTATCTGCGTAAATAGTATTAATAAATTTTCGTCCTCCAAGCTCATTTTTTATATCGCCGAACTGAAGCGAGGTAATATATCTAGACTTAAATCGGAAAACATAAAACATTGTGCGCACACAAGAATTTTATCATTCAAGGTCGTATCCACCTAAAGTCTTGTCTCTACAGAGTGCGCGCACAGTCTTTTAAAACATATTTTGAGACTTTTCATATGCTTCCTGCAATATTTTAGTGGATACGCAATGAAAACTTTGTCTCCGCACAGTTTGAAATTTTTCGTTTTTTTGCTCTATTTTTGTGGATTTTTATGTGCGCGCACTGTCTGCAGACCGCAGTGGAAACGCACCTTTAGCAATATGTCCCCCTCTGCTGCTGGCGGCGCATGAGCCTGGAGACCGAAAACCATCAGAATTTCTGAGAGGCTTACAGAGTTTGGCTGGGGACAGTCTTGTCGAGAGAGAGGACCTCATGAGGGGTCTTTGGCAAAGACGACGTCCCAAAGACATACAGGTGGTGCTCGCCACGTCCTCTGACCAGACTCTGGGGTAATAATCCAGACTGGCTTGGGAGGTGACATCTCGCAAAAAACAGAACAGGCCCAGGAGTCGGCGAGAGGGTCTGCTGGTACACAGCAATGGGGTAGTTCACCGGTTATCCGAAGGCTCCATTGGCGGGGACCAGTAACCCCACCTAACAAAGGGAGGTGCCTAAAGCCTAATCGACAGTAGCACTGCCGGGGACGCTATGGTAACTAACGATATGGTAGTGGGGCAGAATGGTGCACCCCGCCTTGTGCGTTTAAGTGTCCTGGCCCTTCGGCCAAAAAGGACCGCATGATGAAGGGGCCGAAACCAAAAAAATTAAAGGGAGTCTCCACATTCACGGGCGTTTCTCAGCAGAAACTATTCAAATAACCATTTTGGAACAATCCCTGTTTGGAGCATAATCCAACAAAATCACTTAAATATTCAAATCAGAGATCTAATAAAATTACAATATTATTGAATATTTTATCGAGATTAGCCGTAACCCACACAATGTCTATATTCACTGTAAGAACCATTCTTCGATTATGTTAACCTACAAAGCGGAACTTCTCTAAAATCAAAAACAGAAATCCCACTTTCACTTTCACAAGCAGAAAACATCGCCATACAAAAATAGATTTCCCTTATTGACTTCTGGACGAGGGCCATGACTTTGTAAGGCTCATTCACGAGCACACCTTTAAGGACACTCTAATACAATGTACTGCATCAAATATAATTCCAGACCAGCTGTAGAAGCATGCCTTTCAACAGATAGCCTTGAAAGACCTTCCTAATTTCGGTTCTTAGAATCATCTTCAGTGAATGCCGGAGTAGGCTTGGTTGGTTGTTATTGGAGTCGAATTTTCAACAAGAAAAAAATGTTTTAAAACATTTAAGCATTTATTTGCACAACATACAAAAAAGTCCTTAATGGTAGCTGGATTGAAAAACACCGATTCAGATAACAAGCTATTCAAGGATTCAAGTCGTGCTTGTATGCTTGATTCAAGAAAAAGAGAGAAAAATCAATATTTAACACTTTGTCATGCTCGAGTATCTGTGATTAGATTTTCAAAACGATACACTCAGCATTTTAAATCGCAATCTCTGCTACCAACGAATGTCATGAACTTGCGAATTCACAACACCTTCGCTTTATGTTTGCCACTCGAACTTGGTAAATACCCAAGCAGAATTCATGCACAACAAGATACAACATAGCCAGAAAAATCAGATACCGTCATACGCTCATGAATCGAAAAATCCTTGAGCTGATCTGAATGCTAAATTGGTTTCAGGAGCATAATTTTACGCCACTTCCAGCAAATTCACTGGTGGGGCACACAACAACTATCCACTTTTCTTAGCCCGGCTGGTACAAAAAGGCACCAAAATACCCTTAAACACACGACTTTTAAACGACATAAACATCCTGGAGAAATTTGCATATTTTTGGTTGGTACTTGAGGAGGAGAGAAGAGGTAAGAATAAAAAGGACGAAGAACGAAAACTCCTTCTTAAGGCAGCTTGTGAAGAGGAACGCCTAGGCTGATCCTTTTAACACGCATTACAGGTCCTCGAGGAAACGATGGGGGAGCCTCCGGCCCTTGAATTGAATCAATTTGATTTTTGGCAGTCAAAAGGAGTTACTTTGGGTCCTTTTGATGGTATCCATTTAGCGGTAGAGATGGGAGAGTTGCACCCTCCTTCTTTGTCCTGATATCGTCAAGATTACGAAGGCATTTGCTAGGTATCAGAAGGACTTAGGTCCTCAGGCTTTATTGACCCGGAAATTTGTTTCTAGTTTATTCACACTAAATTTGATCCGATTCGCGTAGTGGTAGTGGGGTCTCAATTCATTTTAAAGTTTAGTGAAGTGTAATTCTCAAAAACGGGGGGAGTGTTTTCGAGGAACGAACAGTTTATCTAAGGACATTTCATATAACAGAAACCAGGATTGCAAACTTAAAATCCCTCGAAAATATTTTCAACTTTTGTTTGCTTTACCTTAACAGGGATAACAATACAACAAAGTGAAAAGGCAGCTGAGCATGAGGGAGTAGAATTATACTACAATGGAACCAAAAAAAAACACAAGAAAAGACAAGAAGGCGCCTTGATGCCATAGTCTGTATATTGAAAGCGGTCTTACGTCTATTTGCCCAGTAATAAAACTCCATTGAAAATTCCAAATTTTTTCAGAGCTATGGAAGAACTCAAGTTAAACAAAAAAGGAAGGTGCTAAAATTGAGAAGTGACGAGCAAAGTGCCTTTGACTGAAGATGGTTGAAAAAAGGAATTTGGCTACGTTGCACGAAATCCACTGGGAGTTCATTTGCTCAATAGGAGATGATGAGGCTGCACGATAGGATGCCATAGACACAATTACGAATGGATGCTGTGGAAAGGACTTTAATTAAAATGGATGGTAGCCAACTGTGATGAAAAGAGGCGAATACATTTTAATTTATAGTAATGCCTTTTCAGGACTTGAGTTCGCCGGCTTGTCTATAAGGGTTCATTAAAAAATTGCCGCCATTATCTTTATTTTCGTCAGTATTTTGTCTAGAATAATTGTGCTAAGAGCTTTATTAATAGAAAAACCACCAAGGATGGCTTTGGTAATTTGCTTTACTTATTACTTGTTTTTAATGTAGCATTACACGTCGAAATGAAAATTCCATTCGCCGCGTGGAATGTACGAACAGGACATCCATCACGTCGGTCGAAAGCAATGGAATTGTTGAAATGCAAAATATCAGTTGCTGCGCTATCGAAACTACGACTTAAGGCCGGGACACACATATCCGCACCGTGTCCGCACCGCATCCGCACCGTGTCCGGGCAAAAACAAAACTCACGTAATTTGACACGGTGCGGACACGGAAATGTGGGGACTGACTGGTAAAATTTTACTTGTTTACTTTCTCTCCGTGTGTCGGCCGACACACGGTGCGGATGCGGTGCGGATATGTGTGTCCCGGCCTTTACCGTATCCGAGACATAGACGATCGGTCCGCCAGCAATTGACGAAACGATGCCGCTTTACTATTCCGGTGGTGAGAGACGAGAGGCTGGCGTCGGCTTTATGGTCGATCGACGGGCTGCCAGCGGCGTTATCGGATTTCAACCGATATCCGAGCGTTTGGCTGTTATAATCATGGATGGAACGATAAAGACCCATATGCTGTCCGTTTATGCGCCCACCGAGACCAGCACGGACCTTATTTGTGACTTATTAATGGCCTTATTTGGTACTCTTTCAGTTCCCTACTACCTGAGGTTATGTCTAAAAGTACCAAATAAGGCCATTTTTAGCATTAAAATTGCTTATAGCTTCAAAACTATAGGCCGTAGCATAAAAGTTGTTGAACATTATTCATAGGAAATTGTCCAAGCTTTCCAATTTTGTAATAAAAAAATATCAATCAGCTACTTTTTTTTGGAGAAAAAGGTGGTAGAAGTTGAAATTTTAGTGAAGAAAAAAACAAAATTTTAACTTTGACGACACATAACTCTGGAAGTTGGTGGGTTGAAGCCTTAACTTTTACCGTTTCACGGAGGTATTCTGCGTAGATTGGGGCGGAGGTATTCTGCGTAGATTGGGGCCTTATTCAAGAAAATCTCTCATAGGGTTACAAAAATACAGGGTGATATGTAAACCTCTACCAAAAAATTTCGAACTGATTGATTTGATATTTGACAGTAATTTTAACGGTTCTCTAAAACTATATCAAAAATTCATTTAGACAGATTAATAGCTAACTAAAAGACGAACATTTTAAAAAAAACATGAGTACGGAAACTCAAATTTTCGGCTCGTTAGAGTAAATTGAATAGAAAAAATTGTATTTTTTTGAAAAAATGAGACTTTTTGTTAAAAATTTTAAAAAAACGAAAATGAAATTTCAAAATCCGGCTAGAGGGATCGATAGGTAAATTCAAGATGAACATTTAAAAAAAAAAATTTTTGTCAATAACTTAAAAATTACGACCTCTAGAGTAATTTGGGTGAAATATCAAAAATATCGCCACTGTGCGGCGTCGAGGCACAAGTACTGGACGCTGTACCAGACAATCCGGCGGTTAGGCGGCAAAACAACATTAACAACCGACAACATGAAAGCGGTGGAAAAAATTCTTGCACCAGCTGTACAACCACGATCCGCCACTAGACTCAGTACCAGAACCGCCGATTTATCGAACAGCCGACGAATCAGTTTCTCGATACCGAACCGCCAATTATCGAAATGCAAACTGCAATAAAATCGTTGAAAATGGAAAAGCGCCGGGAATAGATCAAGTAACTGCCGATATTATCAAAGCCGGATATGATGTCTTATCACAAAGACCAGGTTCTCATAATACACATATGGCATTAGGATCGTGTTCCGGCGGCGTGGAAGAAAGCGATCGTTGTCCTAATTTTGAAAAAGGCGAAAGTCGGGAATGCAAGAATTATCACGGTATTAGCCTCCTTTCGATCGTCGGCAAAGTATTTGCGAAAATCATACCTTCGAGGCTACAAAAACATAGAGAGCAAACGATCAGGAAAGAACAAGCTGGATTTACACCATATCGAGGATGAATTGATCAAATATTTGCATTCCGTCAGCTAACGGAAGAAAGAATTCGTTGCGGCGAACGAACTATCGTCGTTTTCATCGATTTCAAATCTGATTTCGATTGCATCGATTGGAATAGCATGTGGAGAGCCTTGGAAGCGGAACACGTGTCATTGAAAATCATCCAACTTCTCCAGGCGTCTACGATGTCTCAACCAGCACCGTTCATATTCGAAGCGACTATTCCGAGGAGTTCTCGATTCAAACGACAGGAAGACTTTGCTCAACGGCCGAAATTCTTTCGCTCTGACGATGTCGTCATAATAGTTCCAGGTGAAACTGAAGGAGCCATGTTAAGGCGCCTGCAGCAGGTACTAGATCTAGCTAGCGCGAGAGTGTAGGACTAAAAGTCAATCCGGACAAAACGATTCTGGTTCCTTTCATCAGGAAACGATCACTATCGGGACTTTTGGAACTCGCAGGCAGAACTATAGGCTTTTCACAACAGGCCAAATATTTAGGAGTGACACTAGATGCCAAGCTCAACTGGAACCAGCACGTGGATACTACAGAACACGCAGATCCCTGTTGGCTTGACGCAGAGCTTGTGGTTCTACATGGGGTTTGTAACTTTAGGAAGAAAAGTCCGCCATAAACGCGGCGCTGAGGCTGAAAACGAATGGTCACCTCGGCGCTGGTCTTGGGCGAGGACATTCTATAATAATCAACATCATAGAAGAGATTCCGGAAGCGGGGATGCTATCAGACTGCATTCCCTTTAGAATCTGAAAATTCGAGCAACTTTCTGTGCACATACGGAAGAAGCTAATCTTGACTTTTCCTAAAGTCTTGCCAGGCGGACTAGTATGGTACATGGATGGCTCTAAAACAGACACAGGTGTGGGCCCCGAAATCTGGAGTGAAAACCCCTGATTTAGAAGGGCAGTAAGCCTAGGCACTCTATTCTGGCATGCATTAATGAGGATTTTATCTTCTGTGATAGCCAAGCAGCAATTAGAGCGACAAGATCCTGTAGGACCAAGTCGAAATTAGGGGGCCTCGGTGGGAGTAAGGCGTCTGGCTACCATCCCAGAGGTCCCAGTTTTGAATACCTACGGTCCTCCGCCTTTTTCACTTTCCCATCTACATAGCTTTCCTTTTTTCTTCTTCCCTCTTTACATTTCTGATTCCTTCTGCCATAGCCTTTCGTAGCGGTTCCTTCCTGTGCCGCCCCCTAAGACGGCCAAGGAATTGTTAGGGCGCAGTAGGAATGATGTCAGCACACTTGTTTAGGACGGGGGACCCCCCATGCAGGGGCGACGCTTGGTTTTTTTGCGCCCGGTGCACTATGCCATATTGCGCCCCATAAGCTGTTTACTTTTTAACGCAGCGAAGGACAATGGAAAGAGACACAAAGACTCGCTGACGTCGTTTGCGCGGAGTTGGTGAGGAAGATGGGCTGAGAAGATTCTTGGACCTCTGAATTAAACTTTTTGACAGCGTGGTTGTTATTTCTTGTCTCCTTTTTGCTAGGAAAAAAAAGAATGGCGAAGAAAGGAAGAATTAAGATTAAAAACAACAACAAGCTAAAGCATTCTGACGTATAGTTCGTTGAAAAATTTGGCTTTTGTAAAACCCCATACGACTCTGTCTCAAACTACGCCCCCAACCAATTGCGCCCGGTGCAAGTACACCATTCGCACCTATGCAAGCGCCGCGTCTGCCCACATGTTGGCTTTGCCTGGAAGAGGATGAGTCTGCCCTCCACGTTCTCTGTGAGTGCTCTTCAATAGCGAGGAGCAAATGTTCTTCGTTCGAGGATTCCCTGCTCGAACACTCAAGTCTAAGCGACGAGCCACTAGGCAGACTGCTGAACTTTTTGAAGCCGTCTGGCCTGCAAATATGAGGTATTGGGGTTGTAGTACAATAGGCCAAATGAATGGCCGCAGTACTTTTGGACTCAATATCAAAGCACATGTGCAATTACAAAGCAGCCTCAAGGCGTAGACTTCAACACCTCGGCCATCCCTACCTTACACTGAAGTGTATATGGCAACTTTATCCCAGGCTACTTCGAAAGCTGTAATATGATCTGAAAATAGTTCTAGACTGGTCACACAAAAATTCTTTTCAAATTACATATTTGCGGGACTCCTCGCCCTCATCGCCCTCTGTCCTAATGGATCTATCTACTAGTGGTAAGTTTAATGAGTTATTGATAACGAAACTTACCATCTGTATACCCAAGAAAATCTTTTATCAAGATTTATAGGCAACACTGAACTGCTTTAAAATTCCACTTAATCATTCTCACGCTTTGGATCTAATTAAAGAAAGCTCTTCGTAATTATCGTAGATAATCACCTTGAAGAGTCAAGAAACGTGAAATTATCAACTTCGCTGTAAGCATTATCCCGCAATTTTCTCGTTTATCCAACGAACAGATAAATGTTTCCGATAAAGCTCTGTTAGTATTTATAGCCGGTAATTATACTACACCGTGCTGTCAACTTGTATTTACTTCTATGCTTACCTGCGGATGATAATGGCGTGCACACCAAATGCCCTATTACCTGTACATTACGTGGTTATATGACTGCCCAACAACTAATATAAGTTATGAGCTCTGAAGTGCTTCTAATTAAACTCAGCACGAACTGCAATAAATGCTGACAATTCAGTTCTGCCGCCAGCAAAAAGCCGCCATGCCCCTGTATTATACCTGGTGTGCACAGCACGAAAATCACGGCGATAGATAAAAGGGTGGAGAGATGGATAAAGGTAAATAAAAAATAATCACGGAATGGGTTAACCCCGAAATTCTGCAATCTCCACTAATTGATATTCGTTCACGTTCATTTGCATCCGTAATTGCAGCACATTCATATAGACTGTGATAGATCTTGGATATTGGTAATAAAATCGTTCAATTTGCAGAAGGAACCTGAAGTTACGTCGCGGGCCAAATGGAAATTGCTCATTTCAAGAACCCTTCGCATTAATTAACCCGTAGAGATTTTAGTATAGATTCTGTGCAAATTCGGTTGGTGTTTAATGAATAAATTGAGACAATTCAAGAAGTTGCCACCCTCATGAATGTAGTACTGAAATAGCTTTATTCCATCGTTGAAATGTGCAGAAGGGATCCGAGAAATTCGAGGAGTACTTCAAGGATTCTCAGCCTTGCAGCTCATGCAAATTGGCGGAGTATGAGTAGCCTACAGTCGTGCACGCGTATAATTGCTAATTTTCATGGAAATATCAGTGAGGGTGTTCTGTGCATTCGTTAAGGGTGTGAATGATGATGGCAATTGGTGAATTCTGCTTGATTTTGGGAAGTATTCAAACAAATGTTTAACTTGTTCACTGTGGATATTAAACCATAATGAAAACAGCGTTTTTTTTCTATTAATACATAGGGTGTTTCAGACCAAGATGATAATCCGTTAAAGGGTAATTTCTGGGCATGTTTGGTGAAAAAAATTCTTCTATCGGCACTATCCCCTAAGATACAGGATGTTAGAAAAAGAGGTTTTTTAAATATTAAATTTACTTAAACTTTAATAACTCCGAATGAAGAATATGCTATGTTCACTTACGTTTGGAAGTTTCACTTTGTGAATTTCCTGATAGACGTATACCTGGCCCCAGAGAATTCACAGAGCGTTACGACACCTTCTAAAGCAGAAAAGATACTGGAAACTGCAAGACGAAATCCTTCAATTATTATCAACCTTTCATTACAGTTTAGATTAACTTGTAAAAACTACAGAGGCATCCGACTCTTTAGCACCAGCTACAAAACCTTCACAATCCGCGTGAAACACAAACTAGAACCTATAGTGGAAGGCCTTATAGGAGAATATCAAGCTGGTTTTAGGACAAACAGGTCAACATCGGATCAGCTGCTGACCTTAAAACAAATCCCCCTCCAAGCTGGTACGACTGATAAACGAACGAATGCAAAGAATAGCTCCCTGGCGAAAGTAAGGATCCAAAATGCAGTAACAAAAGAGTTCGAAGTGCGACAAGGTCTTAGACAAGGAGATGGACTAGCCCCATGTTTTTCAATTCGGCCATAGAATGGGTGATAAGAAAAACGTAAGTATAGAGATGTGCGTCCATAGCAACGTAGTCTGCGGATGACGTGAACATCGTGGGAAGGTCCTTCTTGGAAGTAAAAGAAGTCTAAGTTGAATTAAGAGAGGCGGCCAAGGCCATAGGTCTGATCATCAACGAAGAGAAAACAAAGGTTATGCAACAATCTAGAGCTGGAAGGTTTAGTATGGGAAGAAATAAAACCATCGACGAATACAATCTAGAATTAGTCGCTAAAACAATCTACCTTCGGTCTACAATTACGATAAACATGAAGAAATAACTGGACGAATACTACTGGCTAATAGAGTTTTTTATGCCCAAAAACAAATCCTGTACTCATGATTTGGGCATAGAAAACCGAAACTTTCACTCTACAAAACAGTAATACGACTAGTACTGTGTTATGGTAGCGGACTGTGACCCAGGACATAGAGGAACGAGCCAACAGGTTTGAGAGGAAAGTTCTCAGATACATAATAGGCCCAACTAGAGAGGATGGAATATGGTGAAGGAGATGCAACAATGAGTTGTACGAAATTTTTGACGATCCAGAACTCTCAACGCTTATAATAATCAACAGACTTAGACTAGCCGGCCGCGTAATCAGGATGGACAATAGCCGTATTCCAAAACGGCTTATGGTGGTTGAAATTCCAGGAAATAGACCAGTAGGTAGACCCAGGAGAAGATGGATGGACTCTGTCATGGCTGACACAGAGACAATGCTCAACATTCAAAACTAGAGAACTGCTGCAAGGAACTGTCAAACTTGCAGAAATGCCCTAGAGGAGGCCAAGGCTCGATTTGGGCTGTAGCGCCATTGGATGGATCTATTAATGTTTAGATGAAAAATTTGGAGGAAATTACATGCAGAAGGACTTCGTTCATACCATTGCACACCAATGCAAGGACTGCGTATTTGGACAAATGGCTGTATCTGTTGTTAGAGCTCCAGTGTGAAACCTCAAGAAAAAGAACTAGTAAGATTGGTAGGTGCATGTTTAGACTAGATTAGATTTTATTCGAAGTAGGTCTGAGTGGCAACATGGCAGGCCTCTCTTTAGAGGAAGCACGGCCTTTTGGTACACAGACGGTTCCAAAACCGATAAAGGGGTAGGGCTGGGTGTTTATGGCCCAAGGAGCAAAATATCCATGACTCTGGGCACTACCCCCACTGTTTTTCAGGCTGAGGTACTCGCCATCCAGGTGTGTGCTCAGACTTGTATTAATAGAGCTCCAAATAGCTCTAACATTGTTATTTTCTCGGACAGTCAAGCTGCACTGCTGGCCATTAATTCGCACAGGGTCTCATCAAAGACTGTCCTGGATTGTCTTCAATCCCTGAAATTCCTCAGCAGGAACAATAGTGTCACGCTGATGTGAATTCCGGGCCACGAAGGTCACATTGGTAATGAGATTGCCGATAGCCTGGCTAGAGCAGGCGCAAACTCATTACCTATTGGTCCGGAACCTTTCTGTAGCTTAGCAAGCTGCCACGTAAAAATGGCCATAAAGAATTGGGTTGACCAGATGTTTCTTCAAAGCTGGTCTAGGACCCAGGGTGCTCGTCAAACTAAAAGATTCATCCAAATCGATAAAGCTAAGGCGAACAAACTTTTAAATCTCAAAAGGTGGGAGCTAAAAATAATAACAGAGCTCCTGACGGGCCACTGTTCGCTTAACTATCACCTAAACAAAATAGGTCTGGTGGCCGACTCTGGCTGTCGATTCTGCGGGGCAGCTCCCGAAACTGCGGAGCGCTTGATGTGCGACTGTAAGGCTACAGTGAGGAAAAGACTGAGTCTCCTCCATCGTGATTTCCCTACTCCCAGGGAGATTTGGGACAGCAACCCTAAATCAGTTTTAGGCTACCTAAGAAGCCTTAACCTTGATGGTTTTTAAAGACGGGGATGGTACAATAGACCAACAAAATTCGTCGCAGTGCCCGCTATAGCGCCCCTCAACAATAATACATAATAATAATAATGTTTAGACGGTTCGCTTCCGTGACCTTTCAACACGAAATTTGTTGGAGAGGGTTCAGGTGGGAAGGAAGGGCCTCTCGATTTGAACGGCAATGCTGAAAAGATATTGACAGGGATTCGGAAGGGAAGCACTTCCAAGCACATGCATCAGTGAATGCTCCTATTTCCCTCTGGGGTCTTACTACAAAAAGCTTTTTTCCCACTCACTACACGTTCTTTCCTACAGGATAGCGCGCAAGATTTTGAGCTTTCCAAGGAGATGAAACAGTCAATAGGAATTGTTGTTGCTTCGACACTTGGAGTGTAGCGTGTGGAGTTTGTAAATTATGAACGTTTCTAGTGTCATTCCGAATTCTTTTGCAGTTGGTATTTTATGGTGGTTGGTTTATACCAATTTAAGCAAAATTTTATGATAAGGGATAATCCTAAAGGGTTAAAACCAGCCCTAAGTCGAAAGTTTAATGACAATTAGAAATTGAAGCCACTCCAACCAACAGGATTGCGCGCGTGTACAATTTCTAGTGTGTGGCTGAGGCCAAAGTAAAACTGTCGGTTTTATGCACATGATTTCTCTGGGGTAGGCGTGGGGTGTCTTATCATCCACACACTTACGCGCAATCATCTGAAAATTGGGAATGCAAAGGATTGCCGGCGCGCTTCTCTCTCAGTTTATGGCGGGCTATTCAGCACCCCAAAAAAAATGAAGAACCTTTGAGAAAAAAAAAAAATTCTGCAATTATATTACATCAAAATTACCATTTGACTGGACTTGTAATGACCCTGCAAACATTTTATCGACTCGTCGCTTTAACGACTCGTTTTCAAAAACTTGTTTCTCAACCGTAAACGGTAACCTTTACCGATATTTTATATAAATTTTCAGTCATCAATATTTAAAAAAATATATTTAATATATAATATCCTTTATAAGCACTTATTTGTTTATATTTCTCCGCCTTTACAATTTCGATTCAAAGTCGCAACTACAAAACGCAACGTCAAAGTGATTTGCTATAGCATTCCGTTTTCGTCGTTTACAAATCGATTTCGTTTCGATATCGACTCTTACCTCGAAGTTTTCGCGACTCGTTTTCGATTCGATCTCTTAATGTTTGCAGCGGGAGATGGGGAAGAAACTGTGTTTCATCTTCTCTGTACATATCCGGCCCTCGTGAGGAAAAGAGGGACATTTCTAGGTTCACTTTTCTTCGATGGGTTGAGTGAGCTGCAAAACACAGGTATAGGTCAGGAACCTATGTCGTTTTATTAAAAGTTCCAAATGGCTTGAAATCAGCTGAATTTTGTCCCAGCACTAGAATTAGTGATAAGCAAACGCAAGAACAAGTCAAGGCTCATCTAGTCTTGGTCTTGTCTTGTTCTTGTTCAGTCTGTCTTGTTCTTGTTCCTGCAAACATAGCTAAGTCTTGTTGTTGGTCTTGCTAAATGTGCAAGAACAAGGCAATACTGCAAGAACAAGACCATTTTTGCCCATCACTAACTATTGAATGTCATCACTATGGGCCTCATTATGTGCCTAAGTGGGCTCGCTAGTGGGGGAAAAATGCAGAAAAATACTGCTTATCGACCGTAAGGTCATCTGCTCAGTGATATTTTTGCATAGCTATTATTAATCCTGTTCCAAAGTAATCAGAATAATTAAATCAATAATCTAAATATTGGCATTATTTTCACGAAACACATCAACTTAAAATTCCCTATTTATTCTGCCAAAAAAAAAAATTTTACAGTTTGACACTAATCAGAAACTTTGGGTATCAACCGGAAAAAATCTCTTGCAGAAAAACTTTCAGGTTCACCTGATCCTTCCAAAAGTATTAAGTATCCTTCTCCTGTTTCAGTATTTCTTCCCCACCAAAGAAAGGCAAAAAAGGGAACTTTTTTAATCGAGTAGCCAGAATCCTGAAAACCCTCGATTCACTTGGGTGAGTTGATGTGGTGAAGACTTTCGCCAACTCCTTTATTGGTTTATGAAGGCCGTAAGGACACGACCGCCCTTTCCTTTTCTCTCTCATATTGTGACTGTTAGCAGATTTTTCATGAATTGTTTGGCTTGATTTTTTCCCTCTCATGCTTTTGTCAGGACTTTCGGGTGTGGTATTTATTCATCATAACTGGCACAGGACGAAAAGCCGAAATCCGAATTTTCGGTAACGACACTGTTTATTTTTGTTTGCGGTAGAATCTCGAATTGGTCCCGGCGAATTATGTTGATGTGCTTTGGGCAATCTTTGGGGGGCGGAGGACCAAATATATTTCTCTTCAAGGAAACTCGTATTTTCCTGCATTCACATTCTGACATGGCCGTGAGATTTGCCAAATATTCGGGTTGATATTTAATTTTCTACATAAATCTTGATTAGATTTTACATAATTCAGAAAGTTGCCGCACATTAAAAAGGGTTTGCATGAATAATTAGGCAGTTGTGTAATATTCATTAGCTTAAAAACAAAAGATGCCTTGGGCCTCTTTCTTTTAAACCGGGAATTTCCGGGAGAAAATTTCTTCTTGCGGAACAGATGAACTTCGTCGTAAAAATGTTCGAAGGAGAAAGTTGGACACGAACTTAAGACCATGTTTATTACTCTTTACGTTGTGTAACAAAAAATAATTTACCTTCCTGCGGTGGAGAGGTTCTTTTTTCTGCATAAAAATTTTATGATACGCATCAAAATGGACGAAAATCCTTATTACAAGACCCTCGATGGGTTGTGCATTTACGTGAACAGCCATTTGTTATGTAAGCAGGTATGGTATTATGAAAAAGTTCCATGATACTTTAAGATGTCTTTTTTTTTATTTTTAGGTATTTTTGAAAGGACTCAATTGGATGAAATAAGTCTGCTTTGAAATTTTTATATTTTACATTTGTGTGTACCACTGTTAGAAATTTGCTCTTTTAGAGAGAAGATAGCGACCGATAATGTGAAAATGTATTAAATGGCGAAATAAACGATGAAAATAATAAGTGCTATAAAAAAAATTGCTGTATTTGAACCAGATTTTATTAATACAGTTTTTTCACCATAAATTCACCATTTTGCAAATCAAAATTAATCCTTTTGCAAATTAAATTCACCTTTTTACAAATCAAATTCACCTTTTTACAAATAAAATTCACCTTTTTGTAAATAAAATTCACCCGTTTCAAAATTAAGCACTTCTATAATAATATTAGTAAATCCAGGTTCGGTCAACCTCGACACACCATAATCTATTTCTATTCATACATTTTGTTGGTAACAATATATCCACTCTATTTTTTATACCACCACATTCTCCAATGCTGAAGACGATCCAGGAAGTCTTTTCCAGAATCAACCCAGCGGGAAAATTAGGGAGGCGTTACGCAGGTCCTCAACGAGATGAATCGATATAAAATCAAGATCATGGGACTTAGCGAGACCAGATGGCCCGATGCGGGGGAACATGTCTGCCCAAATGGTGAGTCCTTTTTGTATTCTGGGAGAAACGAAACTGAAAGCCGTAGGAGTGGCGTTGGTGTAATACTCACCAAAGAAGCCAGGTCCAGCCTCATTAGCTGGTCACCAGTTTCTGAGAGGATTATTACCGTGCGCCTGCGTACCAGACTAAGAAGTACTACGGTAGTCCAATGCTATGCTCCAACTGAAGACGCTGAAGATGACATCAAAGACGAGTTCTATTTGCGGCTGAATGAGGTTTTTCGCTCTATTCCAAGGGGAGACATCATTGTATTAATGGGTGACTTAAACGCACAGATCGGCCATGACAACACCGGCCTTGAACAAACAATTGGAAATCAAGGTCTAAGCCAAGTTACCAATAACAATGGTGAGCTTTTCGTTGACTTCTGTAGTTCCCACCAACTCATGGTAGGTGGAACTTACTTTTGTCACAAGAAGATACACAAAGAGACCTAGGTATCGCCCGATGGTAGAACGATGGTAGATCATGTGGCCGTCAGCCTCAGATGGAGAACTATACTTGAGGATGTCAGGAGTTTCAGGGGAGCAGACACTGGAAGCGACCACCATTTGGTAGTAGCAACTATTCGCCTTAAAATCGCCGCAATCAGAAATGTACAACGCGATGCTATAAACCGTAGACGGTTCAACGTAGACCTTCCGCGGGAGAGCGGTAAAAAGCGGGAATTTGCTGGAAACCTACAACAAATATTAAACCAGCACAACGTTTCTGACGACACAAATATTGAAGAGCTGTGGAGTAGGACAAAGGGCGCAATATTGACGGCTGCGGAAATGAGCATCGGTTATGTCCCAAGAAACCAGCAACACTGGATCTCGGACACAACCTGGCAAAAAATAGAACGCAGGAGAGCCCTAAAAGATAACGTAAACTCTACAAGCGACCCCGAAAGACGTTACCAACTGGAACGGGAGTACTCCCAATTACACCGGGAGGTAAAGACAAGTGTCCGGCGTGATAAAAGGCAGCAGATAAATGAGCTCGCAGAAAAAGCGGAAAACGCGGCAAACACAGGCAACAGTAAGGTGCTGTACCAAATTACTAAACAGCTCACGGGAAAGCACTCTACTAAAAAGCATGCCGTTAAGAATGCGGATGGAAGGCTGCTGTGCAGCGACGAGGAGCAGCTCCAAAGTTGGAGAGATTACTTCTTCGCCGCCCTGAATGGTTCATTTACACAGGAACCTCAGGAAACCAGCAACAATGCACAGCCTATAAGAATCACCACCCGAGCCCCATCCAAGACGGAAATAGTAACCGCAATTCATGCGATGGCCAATGGTAAAGCAGCTGGGAAAGATGGCATCCCGCCAGAATTGTTGAAAGCCGATTCAAGCCTCATAGCAGATGCGCTTCAGCCAATCCTAGAAATAGCATGGAACACCTGTACCTTTCTGGAGGATTGGACGGAAGGTATCATAGTCAAAATACCAAAAAAGGGGGACCTAACAATATGCGACAACTGGAGAGGCATCTGTTTACTATCTACAGTGGGCAAAATTTTGTCCCATATATTACTATCTAGGATAAGTGAGGCAGTAGACCGAACGCTTAGGAGGCAGCAGGCCGGATTCAGGAAGGGCCGCTCCTGTATTGATCATATCAACACCTTACGAATAATAGTGGAGCAGTCTACTGAATTCCGATCCCCCCTTTACCTTGCTTTTGTAGATTATGAGAAAGCGTTCGACTCGGTCAATAGGAGCTTTATATGGTAGGCACTACGGCGACGGGGACTGCCTGATAAAATAATAGAATTGATAAAAGCCCTATATAACAATTCCAAATGCAGAGTTCTCCATAATGGAAAATTATCCGACAGCTTCGAGGTGAGCTCAGGAGTACGACAAGGATGCCTACTCTCGCCTTTACTATTTCTTATAGTAATAAATGACATCCTTGTCGGCGCTCTAGATAGTAGAACAGGCGGCATACAATGGGGTTTGTTAAACCGCCTTAAGGATCTCGACTACGCAGATGATATCTGTTTGCTGGCCCACAGACACCAGGACCTCAAAAACATGATTAACAATTTGGCAACAGAAAGTAGTCCAGCAGGCTTAAGGCTAAATCCAACTAAAACTAAAGAAATGCGGATAAATGCAAACACCATTGAACGGACTGCGCTGAATAACCGTGACGTGGAACTGGTCGATAAATTCTGCTACCTCGGTAGTATTATTACCGAAAATGGCGGTGCAGAATAAGATGTCAGTTCCAGAATAAATAAAGCACGAGGCGCATATGCATGCCTGTTCCGCATATGGAGATCAACGGAGATCTCAACTAACACCAAATTGCGGCTGTTCAACTCCAACGTGAAGGCAGTACTTTTGTACGGTTGCGGAACATGGAAAGTCACCCAACTCATCACAGGGCGCCTACAAGTCTTCGTCAACAGAAGCTTGCGTCGTATCCTAAAAATCCGCTGGCAGGATAGAATTTCAAACGAAGAACTATGGCGCCGTGCCGGCCAAGAAAGGATAGACGACCAAATCAGACGAAGGAAATGGAATTGGGTTGGCCACACCTTGCGACGCGAAAATGAAAATCTAGCCAAACAGGCCCTTGACTGGAATCCGCAAGGTTCCCGTCGATTAGGAAGACCTAGGACAACATGGAGGAGAACCCTATTAGCAGAAGCCGCAACAACTGGGAGATCCTGGTCGGAGCTGAGAGCTGTCGCGCAAAACAGAGTCCGCTGGAGGGCAACTGTTTCCGCCCTATGTCCCATGAGGGATTAAAGGAGCACAATGAATGAAAAAAATGAAAATGTTACGCAGGTAACGCAAGAATTCATTAATGATTTGTGTAACCGCTTACATGGTAATCGAAAAATTCTACTGCAAATTTAGGAAAATGGAAGTCTTTACATTGTAATGGCTAGGTAAGCGACTAGGTAATGACTTGTAAAATACTTTCGTTGGAAATGTGATGTGCTTTTATTATTCTTTGTCTTGTCGAAGCCTCTCTTCTTGAGTTTATTCCGTCCTCAAAATTCGTTCGGAGTGGATCGTGACCAAGTGCAGTCAAAAAGATTTCTTGCTAGTAAAATTCTCACCAAATGTAGCAGAAATGCAATGGTATTTTTGGATAGTAATATTTTTAATGCTAAAAAGGGTAGCCAGAAATTTACTCTGCATGCCTTACGTAGTAATCTATGTATTCACTTAATACACTTCACCTCTGAAATAAGTCCTTGTCTGTAATTCCCACAGTGAGTATTTACCGCCCTAGGACACCATATGCATAAGTAAGCTATTATTTCATCACAAAGGTAATGGGTGCATCTCATTTCCACCTTGCTTACCTAGCCATTACATTTCCCGCTGGGAATTTCCCCTACGAAATTCGTGTACGAGCAACAACACTCCCTCCATTTATGACCACGACAAGAGTGCCAGTGAGACCGTGGAATTGTGATTGGGAATATAAATGAGCGGGTGATTTGGATCACTACTACGTTCGTTTAAGTGGCACTTTTCTTTTCGAATTTAACTTCGTTGTGGGATTTGGGACTCTTACTGCCAATTAAAAAGCGATTTTGAGATTCCCAATTGTTTTGGCGCACGCCATACTATTGGCTTATGGATACAGCGAGGTGCAACGGATTCCAACTAGTAATATATAATGTAGAAGTACTTAATTTTTAAACGGGTGAATTTGATTTGAAAAAGGGTGAATTTAATGTGAAAAAACTGTAGCCGAGATTCTTATTAAGCTTCTAATTGTCAAAGGTGTTACTTAATACCATTTTTATTTCATCCTTTTTTGTACATTGTTTTTTCTGAAGTCGGTTTTTAAAATTTTCTTTATTTCGTAATTTTTAGTCCGTTAAATTGTTAGGGGACAATTTAAAAAAATTCAGGTCCACACGGAACGATTTACTTGGGCAAATTGGCTTGCGCAAGTGAATTGGCACAAATAGATTGTAGCGTGTGAACTCAACTGTTTGGCTTGCGGAACCAGAAGGTTTGGCTTGTACAAAATATGTTTCGTCTACAACCCTCAGCATGCGCATAGGTGAATGGTGACATTCGGCCATCTGCTTCTTTGACCTTATCATAATCAATGTGCAAAAAAAATCGTTAACGAGTAAAGAAGAACTAGTATTACAATATCACCTCGGTCAAGGGCGGAACGAAGTTCAGTTGTTACCTTTAATATAGTTGTTTCGCAGCTGTGGGATTTACAGAAGCCAAATTGGAGTTTAGAAAAGAAATTATAAGAATTAAGATATCGCAAAACTTGAGTAGATACAATTTTCTCAAACACTTTAGCGAGAAAGGGTAGAATACTGATAGAGCCAAAGTCGGACAAATTAACGGGGGAGAACTTTTTAGGAATGGGAAACACTATGGCTTTTTTTAAATTCTTTTATTTAACTTCAATCCTGACTGATCAAATCTTTGAAGTTAAATTTGACCCACTTCCCGGTTTCGGATAGAGCTGAAATTTTGCATACACGTTTAGTTTGGATGACAATGCAATCTGGCCATTTTGTAAAAATATCAAGATGGCGGTTCCAAAATGGTGGCCGATTTTTGAAATTGTGCTCCGCGGCCCTCTGACATGGGTATCAAATGAAAGGATATGACAGGTAGAACACAATTAGCTATGTGGCGTCATTCCAAATTCAAAATGGCGGCCAACACTAAATTGCGGAAAGCTTATAATAGACTAAAAAGTAGAAAATATAACCGATCAACTTCCAATTTTGCACACACTCGTAGTTCGGGTGGTTAATGTGTATGAATGATGAGATGAATAGTTGAGTTAAGGGTGAGTTGATAATAAAGAAGCAATACACGTTACAAAAAATCACAAACAAACACAGAGATGCTGCTCTCAACTAAATTCAACTACTCAAATACTGAACTCATGTCCGTATGCATAATTTCAAGTCAACCCAGGTAACAGAGCAGAGTCGAGTTCAGTCAACCTTAACCCAACTCGACTCCCGTTTACATGTAGTTAGACTTGGGTTCAACTTGAGTTCAACTCATCATGTATAAGTACTAAATGCAATCTGACCTTTTTGTAAAAAAATCAAGAAGACGGTTCCTAGATGGCGGCCGTTTTTGCAATTATGTTCCACCGAGCCTACGACATGGGTATCAAATGAATACAGTAAACTGTGTGACGTAATTTTAAATCTAATAGAATTGCCATCATAAAATGGCGGAATACATATAATAAACTAAAAAGTAGAAAATAAAATAAATGGTTAAAAAAAATTAAAAAAAAATTCTTTTAATTAACTAAAAAATGTACTGAAAAGTAAAAAATAAAAAATATTTAAAAGAAAGCGTGAAATTTCAATTTTAATGAAAAAGTTAATTAAAATAATGGCGCATTTTTCATCAAAAAATGTTGTTAGAATTTTCTTCAAAGTGAATTGAGCAAAACAACAATCTTAAATATATTGAAAAATAAAACAAAATTAAAAAATATGATTTTATAAAAAAAATGTGAATTTGAAATTAACAAAGCAAAAAATTGAGGGTTATTGTAAATCTCACGCGATTTACAGTTATATTTTCAATTTTTGGTATGGTAAAATTCACGCTTGGCCGATTTGACCTTGCTATTGATTAAGTTACGAAGATTTTTGTACTCACTGAGGTAGCTCGGGATCGTAGTTCTGAGATAGTGTCCGTACAAGAACTCACGATCAACAATCAATTTGCGGATTTCATAAGAAAACCAGGGATAAGTTGGAGATTTACAACGTCTTTTTGTAACTAAAGGGACACATTAATTAGGTAGGGATTGGATGAAAGAATCCTAATCTATATAAATAAAACAGAGCCTGCTATGATTCCGTCTGTTTGTCTGGGATAAACTCAAAAAGTCCTGCACCGACTGTAGCAATTTTCTCTAAATATGTTAAAAATAACCTAACTTAGATTATACGCTATTTAAATTTCTAAAATTTAGTCCCTAAAAGAAATTATTAATAACTTTTACTTCGTAGGCGAGGGGGTAGAAGGCGTGGCTGCTGGTTTTGATCTAGCTGTCCCCACCTAGTAAAAACAGAAGTCACGAGATTTCTTTTTAAAAGCGTTGCCAACTTAGTGGTTTTACCACTAGAACTAGTGGTTTATACATGCCTTTAGTGGGGAAAAATCGTATCTAGATCGTTTTTGAGGTGACAGATTAAGATTATTGAGATTACTGCCCTAATGGTTCACTTAAATAAAAACCAAGAGTTTATTGCCGAAGTAGCTGCATAGTGGCGTCAAATGCATCGTCTGAAATGGAATGAAACCAAAAATACCAACAATTTTTCGTATGAAGTTCTGCAGTTTAAAGACTCATCAGGAGTGACTCGATTTGAATAATTGTCCGGCAATTTGCGCTATTAGAGCCGTGCACATAACCTTAGAGTGCCGGCTAAAACCCCGGGTTTCCCTACCTCAGTTCAATCATGTTCAGTTCAATTCGCATAGTTTCACCGGCTAAAGTCCAGTTCATGTTCAGTTCATATTTGAAATGGTTTTTTTGCTTTTTCACCGGAAGTTAGAAATGCAAAAGCTCACTGGAATGTCATTCCAGTTGATTACTCTGTTTTGAGCGAGCTTTTACGTTTAACTTCAGTAACTTCAGTTCGAGTGCAGTTGGACGAACTGAGGTGTGTTTTATCCCCAGTTGAATATATGAAAAATGTATATGAATTCAGGTTATTTTAAATTTCAGTTTATCAATTTACTCGAACTTGCGCAGTTTGACCGGCTAAGCCAGGGTATAATGATAATTGGTCAAAGCAATAATGCTGATTCTATTATTAAAATATTGATATTTTTTACCATTTAGTTGAGACATTATTATTTTTTGAATTACTGTGAATATTTCCGCTTAGACAGCGCCTCTCAAACATTAAGTTTGAGGAACTTTAGATTTAGTGGAAAATCTAGTTACTTTTGGCGAAGAGGAAAATATTTTAGTGGTTTTCTGGCGGTGATATTTTAGTGGTCGAATCTAGTGGTCTCTCGAGGAAAGAGTTGGAAACGCTGGACATCAGACTTTCAGCGACCCGAACAACACTGTAAAGACGAATCCTAGGTTGAGTTTTTTCAACTTTAGAATTCCATGCTTTGACGGCTTTAAAAATAAAAAAACTCCAGCTGATCGTTGGCAGAGGGAAATTTGACAAGTAATGAGCTCAATTTCCAGACTGGCCGAGGCTGGAACGAGATGCCGTTGTGGGCGGAAGACTGAATACGCCCTCCGTTACAAATATGGTAAGCTACTTATTTTTACGTTAAAGTGTTATAGTACGACTTCAATCCTTGTTTCATGTCATGGAAAAGGGCTTTATCATAATTCACTTTAAGTGTTTTATAAAAGTGATCCTTGACCTTGTTCTTGGTGCGTGCACCATGATGAGCGTTATATTCTTCTTTTCATAAAAATAATGGTTTTCCGAGAAGAAGCTTAGTCAACCACTGGCCTAATGCCTTACCAGGAGGACCGGTTCCCAAATATTTATGTCACTGAGGTGGGTTAGTTTATACCTATACACCCTTACGAAGATTGGTTTATTAACTGCTGCCCAAAACCCTCCTTGTTTTCTGGGTTTGGAACGTCGGAAAATAATACTTCTAATTTAATACCCGCTCAAAAGTAATTTAAAGTCCTAACAACTTCTTTGACACCACTGCGACATTGCATCACCTTTTCAATATGTTTTAATTTAAAAAAGGATTGTAATCCGCTTTAACTTCCCAATAAATTCAAGGATATTATCCCCTCCTCCTCCTCTTCCAACTTTAGCAAGTCAGTGTGCAGCTTTAGAACTTTAAATTTACTTTTTCTCTTGTATTATAAAGCGATAACATCAGTAATTCCCAAAGCTACATTCAACATCTTTACATAAGCCCTTCCTGAGCGAAAGGATACAGTCAAATGGCACTTGTTCACCTAAAACGAAAACCACTCACAAAAACCTTTTTCCTCCACTAGCATCTGCGATCTCAGACCCTCGATATTTTCACCTACGTCACCAAACTTTGAAGTACATCCTTCCAAATCGTTATTGAATTTTTCCCATCCCCATAAAAGTAAAGAATCAGACAGGATATTTGAAAGAGGTGGGAATCCTTTTACTGTCCGCCCTCTAATAAGAGGACCTTTAACCACAATTCCATTCTCGGTATCTACGAGAATTAGATTTGTCACAAAAATGCAGCGGCAACGTGGAAGGGGTGAGAGTCTCTGAAACATGTTGGGTAGAAGATTGAATTATTTCTGGTGCTCCTGCCGGGACTGGCGCTGTTCTAACTCTACCTTGCTAGAGTATGTCAAATATTTCCAAGAGTTTGATCGTTTTACCAAAATCAACCTGGATGATGCCTTTTCCTCAGGCTTCCGTTCTCACGCTCGGAAAAGTTCGTTCATTATTCGCTCCTGACAAAGGGGATTTGCATACGTTCACAAATTCTTCTCCTTTCTCCTTTTGCATGATGAAGCTATTCTTGGTTAAGTCCTGAACTCCTCTGTCTTCTTAAGGATATCGAGGTGAATGTTCTTGGAAGTTAAAAATTACCTTACTCCGGGGTCATTTTAATCACTAAATTGCTTTTAATGACCACCGAATAAATCCCTCTGTTTTGGTTATTAATGGATTTCTTTATTGTTGGGTGAAGTGTATCTGTGGAACCTCTTGACACAAGTTGGTCTGGGATCAAGTTTTCTTTACTTTTCATGACAAAGGAATACTTTCGGAACCTAAAGCGGATTATCATATTTTTTCATACAAAATGTCCTTGTTGAGGGTACAGACCGACCAGCAGGGACTGGGAAATTGTTTAGTTGGCATTTTATGAGAAGTATTTTATATCGATTGGAATGGTATTTACCGACCTAACATTATTCAAAGAACTACGAGTCTCTGTTCCATTCAGCAAATTTACATATTTGCGTATTTCCCAAGCTAATAAAATTTTGAATTATTTAATGCTGATGTTTTTTTATTCAAAGATAATAATGAATGTTTAATAATTGTTGAAATAACCGAATACTCCAATAATTTTTGTTGTGTGTTTCACCAAGCCCAGAAACAGTCTCGTTCTTCGTATCAAGAACGAGAAGAGATGGAGATGAGAACGGTGAATTATATTCTCGATTGGTCGAGACGAGAACGAGATCACCCCATACATGTCTCATCCGACGCGTTAGTCCGTCAAGATTAGCTCACCCCTGGCAACCCGGATTGCAAACTAGCTGGCGCTTATTTCCCATATCCATTCTCCACCAATATGGGAAAGCCAAATTGTTTGATATTGTTCGCATCTTCTAAGCCACTGACTGGGATTTGTGTTTCCATAATGCCAATGCGAACTAAAGCGGGAGCCACATAGCACACGTCTTCCGTTCTCCGTGTTCGGTGTTCCGCTTCCTATCAAAGTTGGGTGCATAGTCTTAATACTGT
The DNA here is from genome assembly GCA_949987705.1 of Thereva unica. Taxonomy (NCBI): domain Eukaryota; kingdom Metazoa; phylum Arthropoda; class Insecta; order Diptera; family Therevidae; genus Thereva; species Thereva unica. The sequence goes on along the minus strand of OX465281.1, from coordinate 223,723,590 downwards.
TTGACCAAATAAAAAAAAAGGACGGAACGATAAAAACACGGAAACGGAGAAGATAAACAACTTTTGAACGGATTGACGGAAACGTCACCACTTTTTCTTGTAGATTGAGTAAATAGAATTCGGAAAAGTACTCACTGGTCAATAAAAGTCAAGGAGGCCATGGAAACGGGCGCTTGTGGCTACATAAAAATAAATATCGGAACTCCAAAACACGGAGAGACAGTGGCTAACATACAAATAAATATCGGAACACGGAAGACTAAGAGACGGAAAACGGATAAACGGAACTCGGAACACGTGTGCTATGTGGCCCATGCTTAAGCTGCCCTCTGTGTCACCAAAATTATACGATTATACTAGGTCGAACAGATGCTTCAAAGGGAAATGTATGAACGCAATCAAAGCTAAAGAAGCCGCATTCACACGTTCGCCTAACGAGTCACTTCGTCGTGAGTACATCAAATTGAGAAACTACTGTAATTCCACCATCAGGAAAGTCAAACCATCATTTGATGATAGATTGAGAAGTAAGATTCTTAACACCACTACATTCAGTAAAGACTTCTGGTCCTTGGTAACTTCCATCAAGAAGAATTTTACTTCCTCCTCAACACCTCCTTTCATTTACAACAAGGAAGTGATAACAGAAAGCAAACCCAAGGCCGATCTCTGTTCGCCTCAAATTCTTCTTTACCCGATGCTGCTATGTCTTCCCCACTCTCGAGAATACCACCCACTCAATGGACGGGGTTCACTTCAGGACTCGCGAGGTATTCAGGTGCCTCAAAGAGCTTGCCATCAACAAATCCACTGGCCCCGACAAAATCCCCCTATGGTACTTAAAAAATGAGCCTTACCTTTGGCTAAACTCCTGGGCAAACTTTTTGCCCCGTCTCTGGAGTGTATCCTGGCTTTTGGAAACTAGCTCATGTTCAGCCAATCCCAAAAAAAGGGGAATCCAGCAACCCCTTAAACTACCGCCCAATAGCAATTACTTCTGTTCTCTCCAAAATCATGGAGACAATCATCAATAAAAAGCTGATAAATATCTAGAATCCAACCAAATTATACACGACAGGCAATACGACTTCAGACCAAAACGGTCTACTGGCGATCTGCTTGTGTGTTTAACCGAGCCTATCAACCAAAGCATCCACAGCTTTGGTGAGTCTGGTCTGGTTGCTCTAGATATCTCAAAGGCTTTTGATAGAGTATGGCACCCAGCTCTGTTGACCAAACTCCAAGGTATTGTTATAAACTTAGTTCTAAGAAACGGGATTAAGATTTCTATCAGGCCGTTCAATCAAGTTAGTCCAACCCCACGCCATTTCGGCCGGAGTTCCCCAGGGGTCAATTCTCTCACCCGTACTTTTCCTAATATCCATAAATGATCTGCTTTCAATCCCCTCCAACCTACTTAACTGCCTCAGTGATGTCGGTACTTTACATTTCTCTTACTTCTTCGACAATATAAGACAAGCGCGTGTCTTTACCACCATCAACTGATCTCCACTTCGATCAACCGGGATATAAAATCGCTTCTAAATTGGGGCCGCGTGAATCGTGTTGGATTTAATGCCACCAAAACAAAGTACTATCTGATCTCCAACAAATTTTGCACCGACCTTCGTCCTGTCTCAGTGGGTAAAGAGAATCTAACGGCTGACTCAACTCTAAACATCAACTTTAACGGAGGATCTGTGATGGAATGATCACATATTCCAAATGGCCAAAGAAACCTTCCAATACCTTGGATTTCTCAAGAGATGCAAGCTCCTTCTTCCGAAAGCCGCCCTGGCTACAATACCTTGAATACAACTCGTATATTTGGGCAGGAGCCCCAAAAACAACCTTGGCTTGCCTCGACAAGGTGCAAATTCGTGCCATCAAACTCATGGGTGATGGCCTCTTTTCGCGTCCCCATAGACGCCTTAAGCCACCGTAGGAATGTAGCAACCCTCTCTATACTTTATCGCTATTACCACAACGACTGTTCCACTGAAGTGTCCCCCAAGTGACTTCTGCACTAAAATACCATATACGGTATATATTCTTTTACATTACCTTGTTTCTGTACGCCATGGCTGTGGACTTGCTTTGATATTTCAGTTTTTGTCGGTCTTCACAAGTGATGATTAGTGATTACCCAGCGTGAAAAGTGGAAGCAGCTTCCTCTGGAGTCAAATTGGAAGTGTTGCCAGGTCTCGCTTCGGAAGCATTTTGGAAGATTTTCCTGTGCATATGCCTACAAATAAGTTATCTCTTTGTCAGTTGTTGTGAAATATTCCCCTTTGAAAAATTTCCATTTAGAGTTGCGCGCTCAGTAAAAAAAAAATATGATTGTGTATTAAAGAACACAAGGCAGAAGTGAAACCTCGTGTACATACTTATGTATGTATGTCTATATGTTCTTTATTATTGTATTTTTTTTCTTCATTTGCTCGTGTCTTGTATTATAATCTAAAATATTTATGAAGCAGGAAATAGGAAGTAAGAACTATAATATTTTAACTCAATTGATAAATCGTTGTACAATGAATATTTTGAAAGTAATGCAGTACAGTGTATAAAAAAACGAGGGAAGTGCTCTGTGGCGGATTTTTCATGAACTTAAGTGTTCCATTTGGACTTACACAGAACGGCACAGAGGGACACACTGTGTCGAAGATACTTGTCTTTCTGTGTCTAAATGGTAGGCACCCATAGGCTGTGTTCCGAAATATAACCCAGTATACAGGCAGTGTTAATGACATCATTAATTGATCCTTATTTTACATGTGTACGTTTACTAGTGAAGGTCCGTGAACGAGTGTGATACGTAAAAGGTGTGTGAACGAGTGTGATACGTAAAAGATTGGAAGCTTAAACATTAGCTGCGTTCCATTGGGTGAAATTTTCTACTCCCGTGTACTCTGGAGCTCATGGCCAATGAAACGCGATTTTTAATATCAGATATTAATGCGAGAAAACATAAAATCAAATTAATTTATTGTCCTAAAAATAAATTTGAAGAAATTATTATTTATATAATAGAAGAAAATATTCCATATATTATATTTGCCATTTTTAAATATTTACTTTAAAAATGCACTTTCAAATATTTAATAAACAATTTACTTAACCGTAAAAACCAAAAGCCATCTATTTTTAAGTAGCTAAAGCTTGAAAACCTGGCGGTAATATTATGCATATCGCCCAATGGAACCCAGCTAGTTTCAAGTTATAACACTTTCATGTATGCTATTAAATCACAGCGAAAGCACTTAAATTTACTCTTTTTCACTGGTTGATATTACGGAATACGGTCAAAATCTCAATTCTGGCAATATACTATATATTTTAATACAATTAAAATTTAATCATTGCAAAATTGGAGATAATATATTAATGTAAAGATTATCAGAAATTTTACTCACGTATATTTTGCGCTACAATATCACTTGCCTCAATAGAAAACAATCCTGTTTGTACGGAAAAACACTAAATGACAATAAACACCTCAAAATACAAGTTAATTGTTTTAAATATCACTTATTACAATTATTAAACAAATATTTTTCAAAACTAATCACACTTTGTAGCCAACTAACTGTCGATAATGACAGTTCGAAATTCTTATTACCTAATGTAATTGTGATCTCACTCCAACCTAGAGCGAGATGACAATACTCGAGTTATTGCATATGTATCCAAATATATATTACCAAGAACACTTTTAGTTTTAATTCACAAAAAATCAAAAATATTGCGCTACTTTTACAAAAAATTTATATTTAATAATTAATACACAATCTCATTTTTTTAAATAACCTACTCCCCATTTTACTTTACCGATGCCTGAGCCATCTATGACCAATTTAAATAAATTGTAAATATTATCCTGCTGGTGCGGTGTGTGTCATCACTAAATTTCCGATTATGTAAATGAGTGAGAAGGCAACTTCCGTTTCGTACACCTGTCCTTGTTTTCGTTTCAGTTTTCTGAATTCACTCGTACTTGAGCGAATTAATTCAAAATCCTCAGAACGAGAGCAAGGAAGTTTCACTTCAAAAATATGATTGTGTATTAAAGAACACAAGGCAGAAGTGAAACCTCGTGTACATACTTATGTATGTATGTCTATATGTTCTTTATTATTGTATTTTTTTTCTTCATTTGCTCGTGTCTTGTATTATAATCTAAAATATTTATGAAGCAGGAAATAGGAAGTAAGAACTATAATATTTTAACTCAATTGATAAATCGTTGTACAATGAATATTTTGAAAGTAATGCAGTACAGTGTATAAAAAAACGAGGGAAGTGCTCTGTGGCGGATTTTTCATGAACTTAAGTGTTCCATTTGGACTTACACAGAACGGCACAGAGGGACACACTGTGTCGAAGATACTTGTCTTTCTGTGTCTAAATGGTAGGCACCCATAGGCTGTGTTCCGAAATATAACCCAGTATACAGGCAGTGTTAATGACATCATTAATTGATCCTTATTTTACATGTGTACGTTTACTAGTGAAGGTCCGTGAACGAGTGTGATACGTAAAAGGTGTGTGAACGAGTGTGATACGTAAAAGATTGGAAGCTTAAACATTAGCTGCGTTCCATTGGGTGAAATTTTCTACTCCCGTGTACTCTGGAGCTCATGGCCAATGAAACGCGATTTTTAATATCAGATATTAATGCGAGAAAACATAAAATCAAATTAATTTATTGTCCTAAAAATAAATTTGAAGAAATTATTATTTATATAATAGAAGAAAATATTCCATATATTATATTTGCCATTTTTAAATATTTACTTTAAAAATGCACTTTCAAATATTTAATAAACAATTTACTTAACCGTAAAAACCAAAAGCCATCTATTTTTAAGTAGCTAAAGCTTGAAAACCTGGCGGTAATATTATGCATATCGCCCAATGGAACCCAGCTAGTTTCAAGTTATAACACTTTCATGTATGCTATTAAATCACAGCGAAAGCACTTAAATTTACTCTTTTTCACTGGTTGATATTACGGAATACGGTCAAAATCTCAATTCTGGCAATATACTATATATTTTAATACAATTAAAATTTAATCATTGCAAAATTGGAGATAATATATTAATGTAAAGATTATCAGAAATTTTACTCACGTATATTTTGCGCTACAATATCACTTGCCTCAATAGAAAACAATCCTGTTTGTACGGAAAAACACTAAATGACAATAAACACCTCAAAATACAAGTTAATTGTTTTAAATATCACTTATTACAATTATTAAACAAATATTTTTCAAAACTAATCACACTTTGTAGCCAACTAACTGTCGATAATGACAGTTCGAAATTCTTATTACCTAATGTAATTGTGATCTCACTCCAACCTAGAGCGAGATGACAATACTCGAGTTATTGCATATGTATCCAAATATATATTACCAAGAACACTTTTAGTTTTAATTCACAAAAAATCAAAAATATTGCGCTACTTTTACAAAAAATTTATATTTAATAATTAATACACAATCTCATTTTTTTAAATAACCTACTCCCCATTTTACTTTACCGATGCCTGAGCCATCTATGACCAATTTAAATAAATTGTAAATATTATCCTGCTGGTGCGGTGTGTGTCATCACTAAATTTCCGATTATGTAAATGAGTGAGAAGGCAACTTCCGTTTCGTACACCTGTCCTTGTTTTCGTTTCAGTTTTCTGAATTCACTCGTACTTGAGCGAATTAATTCAAAATCCTCAGAACGAGAGCAAGGAAGTTTCACTTCAAAAAGTCAGTTTATCTATGTACATAAACTAATCAACTAAGTTTAGTTTTTACAAGTTAATTTGTAGGGTAATTTTTAATTTTGTTTAGGCACAATATTTATTTTTGATGAAGCAAAGAAGCAAAAATGCAATCTTTGCTGCTTGCAAAACTTAAATCTTCAAAATTGCTTCCCAGGAAGCTAATTAGAAGAAAATTCAGCAAACTGCTTCTTCCTAATGACATGCAATGCTAAAAAGATATTGACGGGGTAACGAAAGGAAGCACTTCCCAACAACTTAAGCATAGTTTCTTCATGTATCAGTGAATGCTTCTATTTCTGGAACTGGCAAGCACTCCTTGCTGTCAAAGAAGCGCATTAACTGTGGAAGCGCTCTTCTTCCCCGCTGGGACCCAAGAACTTTTAAATTCAACTTTACTTTGTGAATTAATTACAGAATTCTGTGGTGATCAAATATTTGTGGCTTAAATTTTAAATGAAACAATTGTTCTTTTCAGAATAATCGCAAAAGAGATTACGTAATAAAAATAGTGCATGAGGAATCTTGGAAAGAAAATTAGTAAGACTTTTTAGATCTCACCTTGTTACAATTGAATATTTTGTTCTAGGAAGCTCCCATGTAGTAATTAAAATAAATCTCTTCGCTAAAATTCCATTAGAACAAAATGGTGTGCACCATGACTTTTTTATTTTCTTAAGTTCCACAGTTCAAAGAGTCTACGACGCCCTTAATAGTAAACATGCTCTCTAGGGCGACTCTTGTTGAGGTAACAGGTGATGTAAAATGAATTATGTGTACCTAAGTAAAAGTAATTTGAACAAGCTTTAATGGAAAAAGCGCTCTTCACATGAATGTATTTTTAGAGGAGATTGGGGTTGGAGTGCTGATGTCGTTTTTTTTCTGTTGTAAATTGCTGCCGAAAAGCCAGATGAATAATTCAGATGTTTGTGCTGTCGCCAAATGGATAAATTAAAAGGCAACTTTCCAAAAGCATCTAGATTTAGGAAATCACATAGCTATCGGCCGTAAGGTATCTTGATAAATTCATAGCACATATATACAACTTTGGAGACTTGCCAGGAATAGCAGTAGTAGGATATGGTGGGATTCGTTTCCATGTCCTTTATAATCCCCAGGCGTGGGTTTATGCGAGTGCAATTTGTTTAAATGAGAAAGGCTTTGACTTTGAAAAAGCTACTGGGATTGTTAATTGATTTAGTTTCGAGTTGAACAGAGCAAATTATTTATGAAGTTTTGTGGAAAGAGAATTATTGATTTTCATGGATCAATGCTAATTTAAACTTTTTAGCACACAATACACAGAAAAAATCTCATAAAAATATTTAAGAACACCTTCATATAACGTTTGGTAAAAGAAACAGCAGGAAGGACGTATTCATAGGTGAATTAATAAAGTTAACTCACAAAACAATCTGGATCTATAAGAGGAAAAAATATCGTAAGTAATTGCGCTGCCATTAACAAATCAGTGTAACTATTAGGATACGTTGACTATGTAAACATGTTCTTCTGCGAGCAACACGACAATACTTCAAATAAATAAGGAAAACCCCACAGGCATGATACAGTCTCGGTCTAACAGGATTGGAAATCTTCTAGGAAATTTGCAACTTGACAATATACAGAGCGCCGATAAATACATATCCGTATGATCTATAGTGACTGGCAGAAGTGCATAACTGAAATATATCGACTTTTCCTAAAGGCAAATGAAGTCTTTCTCACTAAGAAAAATATATTAGAATCGATATTCGTGCATAGGCAAAAGGCTGATGTTATATAAAGTACTTATTAGACTTGTGGTATCTTTCGCAAGTGAAATATATATGTACGTTGTCACAAGACTTGGAGAATAGAATTATTGTATTTGACAGAAACGTCCTTTGATATGCAATGCTTTTCAGAATTATTTACGCATAGTGAACTGTTCCGAAAAGCCTCAATAAAACCCTAATAATGGTACTTAAAACAAAAGTTCTTTGTTAAAATTTTTTCTTCTGTGGTCTTTTAATAGGATGTACGTTCCCCTCTCGCTTCAAAGAACAATTACAGTTGCCTTGAAACTGAGTCAATTAATTTTCTGCATTTTTCGACATCGATTTGGTTTCAAACTTGGATTATATCGTTTCAGGTGTCGTTTGATCCTTTTCATATTTGTGGAGTCAGCTACGGGCCAGTTTATAATTTAACTCCATTTAAGAAATTTTTAATGAGCCTGTTTGTTAGAGTTGAATTGGTGTGTTAACCTGCTGAAGAACGAAACCTGAAACACACTTGTTTAAAACGTCCAAGTACCCAGGGTAAGGTGCCTGAATACTATCCCAGAGGTCCCGGGTTCGAATCCCGGTCAGCTCATGGTCCTTCGCCTTTTCCACTTTCCCACCCACATAATTTCCCTTCTTTCTGCTCCCCTCTTTACATTCCTGATTCCTCCTATCATAGCCCTCGCTACTCCCTGCCCGCTCCGCCATGCACATGTCATCAGTTGGTTGGTGAGATTGAACTTGTTTCAGGAGGCATAACACTCCAGCGAGTTGTTTCTCGATGCCCCGATGCCAGAGTCGCGAAATGGTTGGGAGTAGGTGAAATAAAATATCGCGGCTTGGTTGTGGCAGCTCCTTCCTACTTCCCTCTCTCTCTTTTTTCTCTCTATCTTCCGACTAGAGCTGCTGTTCGACATTGCACTCTATACGAAAGAAAAAGATTGTCGAACAGTACAAAGGGGCTTTCCCTAAGCCTCTAGTCTATCACATAAAAAAAAGAAAAAAAAAAACTTTCTCAGGAAGTATCAATAGAGGTCCGGTTTCATTAATTCTCGCTTTTGGATAATTTGTTTTTTTTTCCTGACTTTCTCCAAGGAAAATGGTAACTCGCCTGTCCAGAAAATTGGTCTCCAAAATTCAGCCTTTTTGTATTGGTGTTACTGTAAACTTACACTGCAAACCCAAGTCTGCGATTTTAAAACGCATTTCGCGTGTAAAATCCTTTAGTCACTTTTTACGCGTTTCAAAATGTGTTAATAACATGCGATAAGTGTGTAAATTTAAAACACTCAATGCGTGTATTTTAAACACAGCAAATAATGGCTACGTCAATAAGCAAAATTGCCGTATTTGGGGTGAAGAGAGAAGTGGTTCAGCAGCAGCCATTACATCCTGACAAAAAAATTGTGTGGTGTGGTTTAAGGGCTGATGGAATCAAAGGACCATATTTTTACCAAAATTGAAGCAAGCTGGGACATAACTGTGAATGCTACCCGTTATTGCGCTATGATATCGAACGATGTCCGACCTGAAATTGAAGCCGGTGACGATATCATTTGGTTCCAACAAGACGACACTACTTGCCATCTAGCCCGTGAAACGATGGAATTATTGCGAGAACAATTCAATGAGTAGTTAATTTCGCTCCTCGACCGGGCGAATTGGCCGCCTAGATTATGTGATATCACTCCTCTAGACCTTTAATTTGGGGTAATGTAACATCTGAAGTAGGCATGAATAATCCGGCTACTTTTAAAGAATTGAAAGCCAATTGGAAGCGTCAGTAAATAAATACTATTTGAAATGCTCGAATGAGTCATCAAAAATTGGAACTTCACAATGGACCGTATTAGTCACAGTGCGGGCAGCATTTGAAGAAAATAATCTTTAAAAAATAAATGTAAGGAATGGTTCTTCTGTATAATAATAAAGATTATCCGATGAAATTAAGTGTTTTTTACTTTTTTACTTCTGTTAAAAGTACCTTTAGATGGATCTCCCAACATTTCATTTTTAGGAAGACTCTTTCCACTAGAGATGCGCAGAATGTAGGTTTAACCGAATACGAATATTCGGCAAAATATTCGGCCAAAAATGTACTGAACCGAACATTCGGCCGAATTAGTCGGTTCATATTTGAGCATTAAACCGGTTGAAACAGGTCTGCGAGTGGCGGCGTTTACCCACCCCTCTTTTCACGAGCGACACGCACCCCGCCAGCACTTCGGGCTAGCTCGGTGCCCAGAAATTTTTAGTTACGAAGAGTTTGTTGAATAAACTTTGACATGTACAATTGTAACCACGCAACTGAAGTTGCTTCTGCCCGCAAGAATAGTCGCACGCGACTAGTTACAAACTAGTTTCAAATCAGTCCCGTTTCTGTCGACCCATGAGTGGATCACGCAACTTAAATATGGATTACGCAACTGGGATTGGAAATCAGTCGACTCGTGTGCGGAGGGCCTAAAACGCAAGCGCATGTGAATTACAATTTCCTCTTCAACGACTTATTACTGCAAGAACCGCAGTAAGAATGTTTGAATTGTGATTGAGAATGTAAATGAGCCAGTAATAATTTTTGATTTTGTGAATAAATATGGTTACACAATGTAGTGTTTGTTTCATTTACAAATACAACCTATGTACAATTGCAGAATAAAGCCTCTTTAACATATGTAAATTTAAAAATAATAGGTACTATTTAAATATTCGGTAATTATTCGGCAAACTAACCGAATATTCGGCTGAATACGAACATAAAAAATCACGCCGAACATACCGAATACGAATATTTTACTACCTTTTTAGAAAAAAAATTATTATATACTACACTACTACATCAAGTTATCATTCTACTACTTTTTTTTGATAATTCTATTTTTTTTATTTATGGCTAAATCGATCACAGCCTTAGAATAAAAAACTACAGTAAAGGCCCTCACCCAGGCGCGGATCCAAGGAGGAGGGGGTCACGGGGGTCATGACCCCCCCCCCAAAAGGCCCGTATTTCAAAAAATAGAGCTGAAACAATATTTTGCAAACCGAAAAACCAAAAAAAACAAACGAACATAACCTAGTTTTTGCAAACATAAAAACCTGAAACTAACCAAACGACTGAAATTAACTTACTTTTTTGCACTCTGAAAAAATATGAATCAAAAAATGACTGAATCAACAAAATTTACTAATTTTCTTACACAAGACTGACTTTTTTATTATTTTTTCTATATTTGGATTGTAGCTATACTTTATATACTATCATCTAAGGTTATTCTGACTTTGTTTTTTATTCATTGAAAAAATTTGGCTAGTGTTGTTTACTTGGTTATTTTTTTCTATCCTGTGACCCCCCCGGAAAAAAATCCTAGATCCGCGCCTGCCCTCACCTACATTTATATAAAACAAAGTCCGGCTAGTTACACCATTTATAACTCAAGAACGGCTGGACCGATTTTTAAGATTTTTGATTTGTTGGATTTGTCTTCGTCCCGAATTGGAGAATAACTATTAAAACATCGGATATTTCACGAAAAAATATTTATGAAGAAAATTCATTTTTTCATACATTTTGTATGGAACGGCTTTTTTGGTGATATTACGATATGTGAGTTGCAATGAGGTGGTTTGGGTTATATTAGATATCATTCCCATTTATGAGCGTCATCCCACTGTTTCACATTTTTCAGTTCATCTTGAGAATTATCAACGAGTTTATTTCAACGCATCGAACGTTGTTCAACGTGCTGAAACACCTCCAGCGTGAACTTTGGCCAGTTTCTTTTCGATTTGCCAAAGCTATCCGTTTGCAGATGCCACGTTCTTACACTTGGAACGCTTCATCCAAGAAATTTCAACTTCGGAAGCAAGGCGATGCATTCTACTGATGCTCTTGGTCGCATTTGCAGAGTTCATCCGAACAATGAGGAATGCTTCTACTTGCGGTTGTTGCTGGTGAATGTTCATTGGCCGATATCATTTGAATCACTTCAAACTGTCAATGGTAAGATGTTTCCAACATTTTGTGCTGCATCAGCTAAGACACGAAGACACGACAGTTGAGAACAAACATACTAGTTGCCTTGCTAATTGATCCATCTGCGAACGGATTTATTTCATTTCTGCTGAATTTTTGCAATTCATTTGCCGATTTGTCTTGTATTCACCATGACGATCCACAAATCACTAGGTGAATCCTAGAGTTTTTGTGGCCTGAATCTAGAAAATGAATGTTTTTCTCACGGTGAATTGTGCGTAGCATGTTCACGTGTTGGCAAACCATTCACTTTGTTCGTTCTCACACCTGACAACAAAACAAAAAATGTCGCATATGTGCTTCAATGAATTGGAATCGACTCGATTGCAACCCAGCTAAATAGTTAACAGAACATTTATCGAATCTGAGGCGGTATGAAGTTCGCCGGGTCAGCTATAGCTATTTAAGCTATATGCGTAAATTTTCGTAGTGACAATGGGGTATTTTAAAATTGATTTAAAATTAAAAAAATTTGCTACCCCTTTTTTCAAAAAGGTAGTAGATTTTACTACTTTCAAAATTCATCTTACGGTAACATTGATTCGGCCGTATCTCTACTTTCCACCATTAAATACTTTATAAATAAATCATTAGAGTCTTTTATTTCTAAAAATGTAGTGAAGAGAAATGCTTTATCATAACTAAGTGTTTACTATCTCAAGTGCTTAATTGGCGAATCTGTGTTTTACTTTTAAATACTTGTGCTTAGGTTTTAATTTAATGGTAATCACCTTACTTGTTTAATTTCTGTTGAACACTTGAAGTGTTTAAGAACAAAACACTTTAGTGTTTAGATTTTGTGCTTTAACGGCTTTCCGTTTAGAAATAAAACACTCTCGCGCAACTCTCAACTCAGCCAGGTAACGCAGGGCTTCATCAACATAAAGATTTGTTTGTATTCTTGACCAGCAATTAAGGAAGCCCAGTACAAAACTTACAAGTGCTCTGAAAAAATTTTAATTTTAGAAAAAAAAAGTCTTGAAATTGCTTTTAAATACCCATACAAAAAAGCTGAATTTTGGAATTAAATTTTGTGAACAGACGAGTCAGCATTTTTCGTGGACAAATGCTCCTTTTATTACACTATGTCGAAATGGAAAAAGCTTCATGAAGACTTTATTAATTGGTATTTTATAAGCTCTCTAACAAAAAGGTCTAGAAGTCATATTGTTGCTGAAAAGCTGGTATATGCTGTCAAATCATAATACAATTTCAAAAAAAAAAAAAAAAAAATACAGAAAAAATTATGCTCTTATGCATAATACGTCTCTTCACAATAGCCCAGATATACTCGATAATTACACAGGTTCGAGTATATATGTATATATGTATTTGTGTAAAGCCCTCATTTGAATATGGCATCTTCTTTAGAATTGGTGAATTGAATGGTATTGGTTAAATTAAAAAAAAAAAAATTCTTAGTCTAATAATGGCACATGACAACAACATGCGATTTAATATGGCTTCCAATTGTAAAAAATATACATACATTTTGTATGTCAGGAATTTCTAAAAATATTTACTGATTGTTATTTTTTTTTTTTTTGATATCTTTCAAATGCGTAAACATTTGTCGTTTACTCTACTTAATTCGTAATTTAAAAGAAGTTGCTTATTCCAGGTTTCATACTTACTAAGAACGCAATAAGAATCTGGTCTTTGCCACGGCCATTCCATTAATAACAATCATAAAATCGGGTTGATGCATATCGTCAAGATCGGATAAACAAATGTCTCAGGAGTCGTGAAAACTATAAAAAAAAGTACGGCCTCGTTCGGAATGCCCCGCAAATTAGGGGTGTTTACTCCATCTTTCATAAATACCGAAATGAAACATTCCAACTGACACACATATTAAAGCCGTCTTTATTCGCAAATATTCCCTTAGATGAAAATCGGTTTTCTTCGAAATAAAATCCGCATTTGTTTATCCAATGGCGTCTTGTTAAAGATAAAAGACGACAGCGTCAGATCGGATTATTCGAAGAATACTGATAAAGGCGACAGTTGCCTTATGGCACTGCCAAAAAAGAAAAAAAAAAGGATACGCGAGCAGGAGCTGAATTTTAATTGAAGGATACAAAAGCAGTGGGACTAAAGTCCTGATAATGAGATTCAAATGCAATTCGCTGTACTAGTACATTGTACGATTGTCGTCCGTTTGCATGGCAGAGAACGGGAGGAGATCTTCTCTAGCATCTCGAAAGGAATCTCTTCAGTTCTGTGATAATTTGCATTTTCAAAGTGAAAATTAAATCCAAGATGTTTGAAAACTTCAGGCAGAGAATTTCGTTTATTTTAAGAAACACTCTCACATAATAAGCTCCAGCAGAAATTTACTAAGCCTACAGGGAGCTCCTTCGCTGGCGCAACAGTCTTTATGTTTCATCTCTATTGAATAATGCAAAAATGTTTTAAGATGCAAATTGCTTTTTATTTTATTAACTTCTCTGCAATGTAAAATGTGAACATTTTTTTATATATCTCCACCATTGTTTATAAACTGAAATAAAATATGGAATGTGTTAGAAGAAGCATTGTGCGAGTTTTTGTATTAAAAGATGGAGGAAAATGAAATTTCTTGAATTCCTTGAACTGAGGCAAAATATTGAAGGTTAAAATCAAATGTTGTCAATGTTTATTTGTTTACTTCCAGTTTGTAATAAACTTAATTTAAACGACAGAAGAGAGTCGAAAAGCGACATTTGTACACTTAAAAGATGCAACTGACAAGCTTTAAGCAAAATTAGACTCAGGTGTCTGTTTGGCGGGGACATATCTATCGGTCTTTGTGTGAAGGGCATGGATTAGATTAGAGGCTTGTGGTCTAAAAAAGCCACAAAATTTCTTCCTTCAGATATGTTTTATTGCTGCAGCCATTGCGGTTTTCACGTCGAGGAATCCTTGTTGACATTCTGCGGCCATGGAAGTTTTTCCTTATTTTTTTGTTGTTGATAAACAATTGAGAAGTTCCCTCGAATCATAATTTATTGTTGGTGTTTATTTATTTATTTATTTACAGGTGTAATTAAAATTTACAGATATTATTCACAAAGTTAATGCATGATCACAAAATAACATAGCTACCCTTATACCCTGGTCATAAGAACGGGTTAGTCAGTCCGCACGCTCTACGGCCTGGATAAAGGGCAACCTGTTTCTCGATAAACACAATATAAATAATAATATCTCCGCAGAAGGCAATTTGCCCGTGCGCGAACCTGCTTGGTTTGTCTATTTGATTTTAATATCACAAAATTCTCTCAATTAGTATATATAAAACAATTCTATGTCATATGAAAATTATACACAAATAAAATTGAAGAAAAGAAAACAGTTCAATTCTAGTACAATAAAATTTCAAGCTACTATGATATTACAGATCTGGATGAAATAAACGTTTAATAGTAGGAGGTGATAGGTCAATAATCCACTTCCTTATCAATTTGCCATTAATTAGGGTCGACGTTCGTTTTCCTTTTAACTCATCAGGAAGTAAATTAAAAGTTTTGGTTGCAATATATTTATGATTTCGCCTATCGATTTGTTTTAACACTTTAGGTGCTGGAACAATTCGACGTCTGGATGAACTTTCTTTCAACTGCTCATATGCGGATTGTAGTGAATTAAAATTTCGAAAGATCGATTTCTCAATGAAATATTTTCTTACACTTATAATAGATTGTTCTTTGTACACATCCTCCGAGGAGTAGAATAGAGGTTTATTGAAAATGAATTTGACTAGTTTTTTTTTGAATAGTAAGAAGTGGCCTCATTGACACATCATGCATGCCTCCCCAAACAGCAATGCCATACGTTACAATCGACCAGAATAAACCATAATAAATCGTTAACAATTGTTTGCTCGTAAGAATAGGTTTTAATTTGTAAACGAGGTAAATCATAAATCGAAATTTCTGGACTACTTTTTTGACGTGTTCTGTCCAGTTTAAATTCGAATCCACTATTACGCCTAAATACTTAGTATGTGATACTCGTTTTATCTGTGAACAATCACAAGAACGCGGATAACAATTCATAGCATGTATTGTGATGTTTGTATTGAGCGGTAAACTATTTCTATAACTGCCAAAAGTCATATATACAGTTTTTTCTACATTAAGAGAAATGTGGTTCTGAGATAACCATTTCTTTACTTTATTTATCATTACATTGACAGTTGTTAACGCTTGTTCCCACGTCTCTCCTTTGACAATTAATACTGTGTTATCTGCAAAAGATACAATTTCGCAACCTAAGTCCATCATAAGCATACTATTGATATACAGTATGAATAAGATGGGACCTAATATCGTGCCTTGCGGGACACCGCAGCGTACACGCATCTCATTGCCATATACATCATCTATTTTAACAATTTGAGTTCTATTCGCTGGGAAACTGCTTAGGAGATCATGCGCTATACCTCTAAGTCCTAGTTTATAAAGTTTTTGCAATAAAAAGTTATGGTTTACTGTATCGAACGCTTTTGCAAGGTCTAGAAATATTGCTACACAAGGCGTTGTTTTACTTATTGCATCATGAACTTCATCAAATACCTTAACAAGTGCATCGTCAGTACTTATTCCAGTCTGACCGTATTGATTTTGACTAATAATTTTATGCTTATCTATGTAATTATTTATTCTTGTTTTCAACAATTTTTCAAATATTTTCGCCAAGTTAGATATAAGTGAAATTGGACGGTAATTTGTTGCTTTATCTTTATCACCCGATTTGAATATTGGTACAATTTCTGCTTTCTTAAATTGATACGGAAAAATTCCAAGTTCTAAGCATCGATTCATAATAAAAGTTAAAGGCTTACATATCAAATAAGAAACTGACTTTAGAGTTTTTGGTCGTATGCCATCAATACCAGACGCTTTATTACTGTTCAATTGTGAGATAATTTTCAAAATTTCTGATTCAGTGGCAGGATTTAAGAATATAGAGTCTTGAATTGTAATTTGTTCGCTATCAAAAGGTTGAGTGGAGACGTCATCAAATTTCTTAGCCATTTCTGGACCCACCAAGGAGAAAAATCGGTTAAATTCATTCGCAATATCTTTTTTATTTTCTACATAATTTGTTTCATTAATTTGAATTTTTTCTATCTCAAAACGATCGGATTTTTTACCTTTAATTTTCGAATTTACAAAACCCCAGAGTTTCCTATTATCATTAGAAATATTATTTATAAGTCGGTCATTGTACACAATTTTTGCTACGCGAATTTCATTCTTTAGTTTGTTTTTATACGCCAAATATTTATTTTTCAATGTTTTATTACCAGGATCTCTTTTATAATCAAGGTATAGCTTGCCTTTAATTTTGCAATATTTAATCAAGTCTCTAGTCATCCAATTATTTCGCATCGCGTTTTTGTTTCGAGAAGTATATGTTTTTGTAGCTGAATTAATATGAAATTGCAATTTGTCAATAAAAATATTAACCGCAACATTAATATCACGTTCGTTAAAAACTTCATGCCATTTTTCTAAGTTCAAAATGTTTCACAATCTTTTGTAATCGATTTTAGATCGATGGATCGGTGTGCTTTTTTGGTTGACCTGAATTAACGGTTTTTTCAATAAAGAGTAAAGTACAAAAATGGTCCATAATATCAATATCATACACAATCGGTTTAGCATTTTCATCACAAGATAGTTTTGCAAATATGTGATCTAAACAAGAAGTTGGTACATTTATAAACGATTGGTAACCAAGTTCATAATAGTTCGTTAGGTACTCATCAACATGAACATTCTCTAATAGTATATCTATATTTATATCACCGATTACTATATGATTTCTCAGGGCTCTATTTTTTAACAAATGTTCTCGTAAATCATTAATAAATGCGCTAATCGCGATACATTGAGATCTATATAGCGACGCTATGTATAACTTAGCGTTATCCAAAGATAAATTCAGTGAATAAAGCTTTTATTTTGCCCACAGAAATAATTTCATTCTTATGTTGGATCTCATGTGATACATAAATACAAGTACCATCGCATTTATTCACTATTTATAAAATAAAAACAATAACTTTCTATTTCATAAAAATTAGGCAGTGACTTGATTGTTTATTTGGTTTACTATCATAATTATTTATATATAAGGAGATTATTAAAGTTGCCTAATTATAGTCAGTTTGCGCGATTGCACGTTTCTTGAAGAACTGGAAGGTGTCGCAAATACTTTCCTCGAAGGCATAGTGTTTATGATCTCTTTCAGTTCTGTACTTTGAATTAGATTGTAAACAGTTTGCGCACTCTTTGTTTTCTTTATTTTGACATGCCGTACCATCGTGGGTGCCCGCGCAGTACTGACATCACTAGTTTCGTTCGTACACTTTTTCGCACTGTGGCCGTAGCCAGAGCATTTGTAGCAACGGCTCAGATTAAAATCCTCGTACACCCGGCAACGCTGCCAGCCCACATAGAGTGTTCAGGCTGTATCAGATCCAAAGCAGAGAAGCAGAACCGTCGGCAGAGAATTGTTTCTATTGGCTTACACTGGTCACGTGACAAGAAAAGCAGCAGAGAGTTCTGCCGCTGCCTTTTCATCTCAAATCCTAATTTTGCTGCTTTGCAAAGCAGAATTTTTTGACATTTCAAACATTTGTTACTTGGCAAGTTGTTTTTAAATGGCAAATGGATATTTTAGGGTGGTTTTTTGTATCTATTTATGTATATACACAGTTATGATTCAGAAAAAATGTTATTTTTTGTTATTTTTTAAATATCTTGATAAAAAATTAAAAGTCTGCCGCTGCTGCTGCTTTACGTGGATCTGATTCAGCAGGCAGAATTCTGCTATTATATTTCCTCTGCTTCTGCCGCTGCTCAAAAAGTTGGATCTGATACAGCCTTTCCGGTGCGCATCGTCGCATGGTACAACTTTGGTGTTAATTCGACATAAATGCAACTGTTGTTTTTCTTATTGTTCTTCTGGATATAAATGATTTTTAAGTCATCGGGAGCGGCATCTTCAAAGTTCTGAGAAAGGATTTGGTCTGAGAGGGTTTCAGGATCAAGGTCTTCACAAACATCAACTACTTTGACTCGTGGTTTTCTCAAACTGAGTGTTTTGACTTCACAATTCAAGTTTGTTATTTTCTGAATCTCTCTGACCATCGTTTCATTGTTTTTTAGCTTTTTCAAAAAAAAAGCTTATACAGAGGCTCTGTCCGTCTGTCCGTCTGAAGCCTACTTTCATCTCTGAAAGTACTGCAGCTACAGACTTGCGAAATATCTCAAAATGTAGCTCTTGGTCAAAAGACCAAAAACTGAGAAAATGGTCTGGAAATTTCAACCAGAAGTATATTTAAACAACAAAAAAGAGCCTTTAAAGAAAATATTGTGACTAATTTTTGTGTTCTAAGGCTTATAACTTCTTAATTATTCATTTTACCACAAAATTTCCAAGTAATCAATTGTAGATTATTTAATTCTAAACAAAAAGTGTCCTTGCAAATTTCCGGTAAGGTGTGCCGTTTCGGAGATATAGTGGAAAAACCATTTGCATACGTTTTCCAAGATGGCGGCCAAATGGGGGGGGGGTTAGAATCCCGAAAACTCAAACTTAAGCTCACCCTGACCCCCCCCCCTCTAAACATCCCAAAAATAAAACCTTGTCCTGCATTTTTGCAATGTTAAAGTACCATTTCCATGGACTATAAAGGGCTAGGGAAAGTCCCTCGTCTGTGGGGCTGCGAGTTCGATCCTTCGGCTCGCGGTGCTATTTTTTCGTCATAATAATTTTTTTTAATTTCCTTCGGGGATTTTGTTTCATATGAAACAAGTTTTTGACATGAATACGTCTCTAAATTTGCTTCCAGAACAAAAACCGATGATAACGAAATAATGGCATATAGTTTTTATTTGCTGCTCAAAAACTATTGTTTATATTGAATAAAGAAATATACCATGACGTGGGTGAAGAATCAAAGAATTTTAGTGTTTACATTTGATTTCCTTTTTTTTAAGCTATGATGATTATATTGTAGTGTTTGTTAAATACTTTGTTAAGTTTTAGATTCAGTCTCACAACTTATAACCTACATAAAGGCCCAGTTATATAGCAGAAATGAAAACGAACAGAAATGAAATGAAATGAAACGGGGAAAACTCTGCAATTATATATACGAACGACAGAATCAGTTTTTGACATTTGTTATTGAGTGGCGCCTTTGGCTAAAATAATATATAATAATTGATACAATGGAGGATATAGAAATGGAGCTTATAACAGTGCTTTTAATTAGGAACTTATTAAGAAAAAAGCAAAGAAGATATCGTCTGTGGAGTGTTCGAAAAGTGAACAGAAATAGAGACAAGATGGGATTTTTTAAAGTAATGTTCTTAAACATAAAAAACGATCCTGAACAATTTTTCAAGTATACTCGGAAGACAGTCCTTTTCCGTTCACAACTTTTAAATAAACTTTGAAATATACTGCTTTCGCTTATATGTACGTTCACAACTTTTAAATAAACTGAAATAAACTGCTTGCCGAACTGTCAAAGTAACGGGCTGAATAGCTGAATAGAATACCGAAATGAAATAAATTTATATCGTTCGTTCCGTTTCGGTTCTGTTCGTTAATATAACCGGGTTCATACATTTTCATATAATTTATTTCGTTCTTTTCGTTTCGGTTCGTTTTCGTTTCTGCTATATAACTGGGCCTTAAGCCTTTAACAAAAACTTTTCAAGATTAATTATATATAGCGTTGGTCAGTGTGATACTTATGAATCTCCATGGCCAAACTAGGGTGCGGTAAACCGAATTTTTAACAATAAGACATGTATGTTTAAGTAAAATAATACACCTAATTCTGTTGTGCAAAGTGCATCACATTAGATTTGGCTCCAATCCAAAGAAAAATGTTTAGATTCGTTTTCTATAGTGTTTACATGTGTGATGTTCTCTTTTTTTTTTTTTTTTTTTTTTTTCAATTTGACACATTCGAATTATTGGCCTCGATTCCCAGATCCGGCGGGTTGCAAGTGAGTGCAGATCAATCTCCACTTAATATATTGTCATCCAATCTGAAGTGTTATTCAACAGAAAGAATACCATGAAAAAGCGTAATTAGTGGCTAGTCTCTAGGCACAACATCCCACTAGTTATATTGTTGCACTTAATCATTACCGAACCATTTTTTACTTCTTTAACAGTGTCGACCGAGAGATTTAAGTCTTGAATGTTGACTTGCGACTTAATCTTTGTTATTATAATACCCTTTGGTGTTTGTTTGAACGGTTTTATAATAATCGGCGGCACCTTTTTTTGGTTAGAAAGAGCTTCGCCGTATGACATAGCACTTTTTTTACTCAAGTCACGTTCAAGGTTTTTGGGTCCAAGCCAATGCACCAGCCAACGCGGAGCCCACTTTAAGGTCGCTAGAAAGCGCCATTAGAAAACTAACGGCCCGGCTAGACAACCTTAATAAAAGCCCGCGTCAACCGAGAAGCCGAACACCAGCCAATCGGCAGGGCGGCTCTCGACAGCCCTCGGCCAATCGGCCACAAGGGGCCAATAAACTGCGGGGTAGCTTGTGCTACTTCCACTACCGTTACGGTAGCGAGGCACGCACATGCAAGCCTCCCTGTAGTTTCAGTGGTGGTGGCGCCAAGTCGGCGAAGAAACCACCCACCACACCCAAAAAAAACTAAAGAGTCAGGGGGTCGACATGAGCGAGCATATAACCGGCCGCTCATATCGTTTATTCGTCAGAGACACCAACAAGCGGATGGACTTTCTGATTGATTCGGGCTCTGACGTTTCAATTGTTCCCGCCAAGGCGTTCCCGGCCCATAACGGTAGCCCGAACGTCCTTCTGTACGCGGCCAACGGATCACTGATCCGAACTTTCGGCACAAAGTTGCTTGAACTTGAACTCGGCTTACGCCGACGATATGTTTACAACTTTATCATAGCCGACACCACTAAAGCCATTATCGGGGCGGACTTCTTAACGAAGTTCAAATTGTCCGTCGATTTTGAATATCGGCATTTAGTCGACAAGCGCACGAAGTTTCGCATTAACGTGTGCGCTACCGTCGACTACAACCCCGAAACATTTCCATGCCGAGTTATTGGCATATACAAAGAGCTATTAACGAAGTACGCTTCGTTAACAAAACCGCCCAATTTTAACCTTCCGGTTAAACACAATGTGCAACACCACATTGTAACTAAAGGGCAATTACCATTTGTCACCGCTCGGCGACTCCATCCGGAGAAACTGAAGGTGGCAAAGTTAGAGTTCGACCATATGGTCCAATTGGGGATTTGTCGACCTTCGTCGTCCCCCGCAGCATCTCCGCTTCATCTAGTTCCTAAACGGGACTCACATGATTGGAGGCCATGCGGCGACTACCGTCGCCTTAATGCTGTCACTGTGCCGGATAGATATCCGATCCCGCATATACAGAATTTCTCCGTGAATCTTCACGGCTGCACAATTTTTTCGAAGGTTGACTTGGTACGTGCATACCATCACATACCAATCGCCCCAGAAGACGTGCATAAGACTGCACTCATTACGCCATTCGGCCTATATGAGTTTACACGTATGCCATTCGGCCTACGGAATGCAGCACAAACCTTTCAAAGGTTCATAAATGAAGTTACGAGAGACCTCGACTTCGTTTATGTATACTTGGACGATATACTTATCGCCAGTAAAACCGAGGATGAGCATATCGTTCACCTTGAAGAGCTCTTTAAACGCCTCGATAGCTTCGGTTTAACCATTAAGCTAGAGAAATGCGTTTTTGGTGCAACAGAGATTAAGTTTCTAAGCCACCGCATCACAAAGGATGGAATACTTCCATCCTCCGATCGGGTTCAGGCTATCGTTGATCTCGCACCTCCAACTTCTGTCAAATCGATCCAGAAGTTTTTGGGAATGGTGAATTTCTATCACCGATTTATCCCAAAATTGGCTGAACAGTTGGTGCCGATAAACGAGCATTTGAGAGACCTTCTCAACCGCTCACGTGCCAATAAAGTTTTTGACTGGCCAGCAGAATGTCAGGCGGCATTCCTCAAGGTGAAAACCTCGATGGCTGAAGCAACTCTGCTGAACCATCCAATCGAGGATGCAAAATACAGTCTTACGACTGACGCCTCTGATTACGCAATCGGAGGCGTTTTGGAACAATTCAACGGTCATCGGTGGCAACCTCTAGCTTTTTATTCCAAAAAGCTGTCACCAACAGAACGGAAGTACTCTGCATTCGATCGCGAACTTCTTGCAATCTATGCAGCGATCAAACACTTCCGTTATTTCGTGGAAGGACGCAATTTCGTGGTCTATACTGATCACAAACCACTGGTTCGCGCCCTTCACACAAAGACCGAACGATCCCCTCGTCAGACCAGACATTTGGGTCTAATCTCTCAGTTTACCACAGACATCAGACATGTGTCTGGTAAACAAAACGTTGTCGCCGACTACTTGTCGCGCTCACTAGCAACCGACAACGTCGACTCGGTCACCTTCGACCTGCCTACACTGGCTCAGGCTCAACAAGGTGACACAGAGTTGAAGTCTCTACAAGAGCACCCCAGCAACGGCTCACGGGTAAAATTAGTTCTCACACCAATACCATTCACCGCCCATCAAGTGTGGTGTGAAACTAGTACAGGCATTCCAAGGCCTTATATACCCACTTCCTTACGTAGACTAGCGTTCAACTCCGAACATAGTCTCTCTCATCCTGGTATTCGTGCTACAAGACGAGCCGTTACCAAGAAATACTTCTGGCCATCGATCAATAAAGACTGCAATGAGTGGTCTCGATCATGCCTAGGTTGCCAAAAGTCCAAAGTTTCACGGCATACCAAATCTCCATTGGAAGCTTTCAAACTTCCAAATAATAGATTTGACCATATCCATATGGATATAGTGGGACCCCTACCCCCATCTCGTGGATACTCTTATATCTTAACGATAGTCGATAGATTCACGCGATGGCCTGAAGCATACCCAATTCGGGATATCTCAGCTTCAACAGTGGCAAAGAAATTCGTCACTGAATTTGTCCCACGATTCGGCGTACCACTAGAGATCACAACCGATCAAGGTACGCAGTTCGAATCGAAACTATTCAATGAAGTTGCCAAATTACTCGGCACTCATCGAATCCGGACCACCGCCTACCATCCACAAGCAAACGGGATGGTTGAACGGTTCCACAGGCAACTTAAAGCAGCCTTAATGGCAAGGGATAACACTACTCATTGGAGTGAAGACTTGCCCTTTGTCTTGTTAGGCATACGCACGGCAATTAAGACCGACTTACAATGCTCACCAGCCGAGCTCGTATACGGTCAGAATCTGAGACTTCCCAATTCGATTTCTATCCCAACTGATGAGAATCCAATCGAAGAATCAGAATTCCTCTCTCGCCTTCGTTCTCATATGCAGAACATTAAGGCAATACATCCTCGGCAACCCGTCCAAAAGGATGTCTACGTGCCAGAAGCCCTGGAGAACGCCGACTACGTTTTCATACGAGTCGACAGAGTTCGAAAACCTTTCGAACCTCCATATGAGGGCCCATATGAAGTAATCAAGCGATTACGAAAACACTTCGTTGTCAAATTGAACGGCACAACCAAGTCAATATCCATTGACAGGCTAAAGCCAGCCTTCGGTTGCGACCGCGACAACGAAGCTAAGCCGTCTAAAGCGGTAACATTCCGTTAACGCTACGCTGGGGGGGGAGTATGTAGTGACCGCGTAAAGTTTAATTACCGAACTTTACGCAATGTCACACAACAACTTCCGACACGATCAAAACGATCAGTCGGAACACTCCCATCGATCACCGAACGAAAGTTCAGTGATCTTGCCGTTTTTCGGTCCATTCCTCAGCATGTCTATCGATCTACAGTTTCCGGCATCTCCTTTTTAACAGTACAAAAAAGAAGTGTCTTCAGAGCGTGACGTACGTCGCATGATCTCAAGTTCCGATAACAGTGTCTAACAATTAATAAATAATATATATATATATATATTTACGCATAACTAACTATAATAATATTACAAGTAACATTATGTACAACGCAATCGTGTCATAATTATAATAAAAACACAACAAACAAAAAGTGCTTAAAGTGTTTTCTTTTGTGCTATTGTTCGCCACCACATGGTGCAAATAACAAAATTTGTTGTCCTTTGTCGATATGAATGGAACAGCAACGAGATAGCGGGGCTTTTAAAATCCGATGAACTGGTTTCTTTCCTTTCTCCCGTGATACTCAAAATTTATTGAAACAAATCATCCATCCAGCATTAGGCTAGGTTTCACTGATTATTTATTTAGTTTTAATTATTATTTTTTTATATTTTAATTGTAATGCGCGTGCGCGTCGGGGTCACCAATTTTGTTATTTGCACCATGTGGTGGCGAACAATAGCACAAAAGAAAACACTTTAAGCACTTTTTGTTTGTTGTGTTTTTATTATAATTATGACACGATTGCGTTGTACATAATGTTACTTGTAATATTATTATAGTTAGTTATGCGTAAATATATATATATATATATATATTATTTATTAATTGTTAGACACTGTTATCGGAACTTGAGATCATGCGACGTACGTCACGCTCTGAAGACACTTCTTTTTTGTACTGTTAAAAAGGAGATGCCGGAAACTGTAGATCGATAGACATGCTGAGGAATGGACCGAAAAACGGCAAGATCACTGAACTTTCGTTCGGTGATCGATGGGAGTGTTCCGACTGATCGTTTTGATCGTGTCGGAAGTTGTTGTGTGACATTGCGTAAAGTTCGGTAATTAAACTTTACGCGGTCACTACAAGGTCACTAATTTTCTCTTCGAGCAAAAGATTTCGCTTTTCCATTTCAACGAGAAGTTGTTTTCAAAGGTTAAGCTCATTTTTCACGTGAACTAGAAGCATAGAATCATTATCAAAAACTTTTGCACAACAAAGAACACGCGTACCGTCAATGAAGGAGATATTTCGCGCTCTGTCCATACATGACTTGTGGAAAATCGCACCACAATTGATACATACGAAATTTCCATATTTCTTTGTTTTGAAACATTTAAAATAAGATTCCTCCATAGCGACAATCCGGTGGAGCGAAGAGAGGCGTCTCGACCAAAAAAAAAAACCCCGGCGCACAGTGGTCGGAATCTAATGAAAAGCGGCCAAAACTGTAGAATGCCGTTGACCGTCTTAGAAACTTGGTTTCTAGGGGTTTTCGGGGTCGCTGAATCCGAATTCGACATAAAAAAATTGTTTTTTTTAAATCCAAGATGGCGGATTCAAGATGGCGACTAAAATATTCGATTTTTCTAGTTTATTTTAACGAAGAAAACTTTTTTTTCGTATAGTAAGTGTAATTTCACGTACTTGGCCTCTTCAATAAAGTTTTCTTTACGAAATAGCGGAATAATATGCAGTTTTTTGTTCTTTTTTATTCTTGTTTCAATTATAAGTAAGAAAGCACTAAATTAATCAAATAGAAAAGTAAATGTTGATTAATTGTCGACAAATTTCATAACCAAAAGGAAACAATAACATCAGAGGAACGCTCAAAAAAATTTTTGCATGAATGTTTTGGAAAAAACACACTAGAACGTTATTAAAGTTTTAAAAGCAATAATTTTGATCAAAAATTGGCAACTTCAAACTAGTTAAAGATAGATTCCCCGCAATTTTCCGCAGCTAATTCTTTTTCAAAAGTCTTCAGTGACCTTGAAACTAAAAGTTCACGGTCACTTCAATGCGACTTTTGTCGAATAAACTTTTGTTTTTATCGAAAACAATAGGTGCAAATAAAATCAAATTATTCTTCATTTTTGCAATATTGCCATTTTTAAATTGCTTTTGACGAAAAAATTTACTTTTCAAGTACTTTAACGTGAAGTTTCTGAGAGGATTATTACCGTGCGCCTGCGTACCAGGCTAAGAAGTACTACGGTAGTCCAATGCTATGCTCCAACTGAAGACGCAGAAGATGACATCAAAGACGAGTTCTATATGCGACTGAATGAGGTTTTTCGCTCTATTCCAAGGGGAGACATCATTGTATTAATGGGTGACTTAAACGCACAAATCGGCCGCGACAACACCGGTCTTGAACAAACAATTGGAAAACAAGGCCTAAGCCAAGTTACCAATAACAATGGTGAGCTTTTCGTTGACTTTTGTAGTTCCCATCAACTAATGGTAGGTGGGACTTACTTTTGCCACAAGAAGATACACAAAGAGACCTGGGTATCACCCGATGGTAGAACGAGAAATCAGATAGATCACGTGGCCGTCAGCCGCAGATGGAGAACCATTCTGGAGGATGTCAGGAGCTTCAGGGGAGCGGACACTGGAAGCGACCACCATTTGGTAGTAGCAACTATTCGCCTTAGAATCGCTGCAATCAGAAACGTTCAACGCGATGTTATAAACCGTAGACGGTTTAACGTTGACCTTCTGCAGGAGACCGCTAAAAAGCGAGAATTTGCTGGAAACCTGCAGCAAATATTAAACCAGCAAACCGTTTCTGACGACACAAATATTGAAGAGCTGTGGAGTAGAACAAAGGGCGCTATATTGACGGCTGCGGAAACGAGCGTCGGTTATGTCCAGAGAAACATGCAACATTGGATCTCGGACACTACCTGGCAAAAAATAGAACGCAGGAGGGCCCTCAAAAATAACGTAAACTCTACAAGCGACCCGGAAAGACGTCACCAACTTGAACGGGAATATTCCCAATTACACCGGGAAGTAAAGAGAAGTGTGCGGCGTGATAAGAGGCAGCAGATAAATGAGCTCGCAGAAAAAGCGGAAAACGCGGCAAACACAGGCAACAGTAAAGTGCTGTACCAAATTACTAAACAGCTCTCGGGAAAGCACTCTACTAAAAAGCATGCCGTAAAGAGTGCGGATGGGAGGCTGCTGTGCAGCGACGAGGAGCAACTCCAAAGATGGAGAGATTACTTCTTCGCCGCCCTGAATGGTTCACTTGCACAGGAACCTCAGGAAAACAGCAACAATGCACAGCCGATAAGAATCAACACCCGGGCCCCATCCAAGACGGAAATAGTAACCGCAATTCATGCGATGGCCAATGGTAAAGCAGCTGGAAAAGATGGCATCCCGGCAGAATTGTTGAAAGCCGATTCAAGCCTCATAGCAGATGCGCTTCAGCCAATCCTAGATATAGCATGGAACACCTGTACCTTTCCGGAGGATTGGACGGAAGGTATCATAGTCAAAATACCCAAAAAGGGGGACCTAACAATATGCGACAACTGGAGAGGCATCTGTCTATTATCTACTGTGGGTAAAATCTTGTCCCACGTTATATTATCAAGGATAAGAGAGGCAGTAGACCGAACGCTTAGAAGGCAGCAGGCCGGATTCAGGAAGGGCCGCTCTTGTATTGATCATATTAACACCTTGAGAATCATAGTGGAGCAGTCTACTGAATTCCGATCCCCCCTTTACCTAGCTTTCGTAGATTATGAGAAAGCGTTCGACTCGGTTAATAGGAGCTTTATATGGCAGGCATTACGGCGACGTGGACTGCCTGATAAAATAATAGAATTGATAAAAGCCCTTTACAACAATTCCAAATGCAGAGTTCTCCATAATGGAAAATTATCCGACAGCTTCGAGGTGAATTCAGGAGTACGACAAGGATGTCTACTTTCGCCATTACTATTTCTTATAGTAATAAATGACATCCTTGTCGACGCTCTAGATAATAGAACAGGCGGCATACAATGGGGTTTGCTAGACCGCCTTAAGGACCTCGACTACGCGGATGATATCTGTTTGCTGGCCCACAGACATCAGGAGCTAAAAAACATGTTAAACAATTTGGCAACAGAAAGTAGTCTAGCAGGCTTAAGGCTGAATCCGAACAAAACCAAAGAAATGCGGATAAATGCAAACACACTTGAACGAACTGCGCTGAATAACCGTGACGTGGAACTGGTAGATAAATTCTGCTACCTCGGTAGCATTATTACCGAAAATGGCGGTACAGAAGAAGACGTCAGTTCCAGAATAAATAAAGCACGAGGCGCATATGCATGCCTGTTCCGCATATGGAGATCAACGGAGATCTCAACTAACACCAAATTGCGGCTGTTCAACTCCAACGTTAAGGCAGTTCTTTTGTACGGTTGCGAAACATGGAAAGTCACCCAATTCATCACAGGGCGCCTACAAGTCTTCATCAACAGATGCCTACGTCGTATCCTAAAAATCCGCTGGCCAGATAGAATTTCAAATGAAGAGCTATGGCGCCGTGCCGGCCAAGAAAGGATAGACGACCAAATCAGGCGAAGGAAATGGAATTGGGTTGGCCACACCTTGCGACGCGATAACGAAAACCTAGCCAAACAGGCCCTTGACTGGAACCCGCAAGGATCCCGTCGAGTTGGAAGACCTAGAACAACGTGGAGGAGGACCCTACTAGCAGAGGCCGCAACAACTGGGAGATCCTGGTCAGAGCTGAGAGCTGTCGCGCAAAACAGAGTCCGCTGGAGGGCAACTGTTTCCGCCCTATGTCCCATGAGGGATTAAAGGGGCACAAAGAAGAAGAAGAAGAATCTTGAATCCGCCATCTTGGATTTAAAAAAAAACAATTTTTTTATGTCGAATTCGGATTCAGCGACCCCGAAAACCCCTAGAAACTAAGTTTCTAAGACGGTCAACGGCATTCTACAGTTTTGGCCGCTTTTCATTAGATTCCGACCACTGTGCGGCGGTCGGTGTTGTGAAGTCATTTATTGCTTGGACTCTTTTTGGTTATGAACGGATTCCATCCATCCAAAAACATTATCTCACGCACGCACCGAATCCAACTTTGAAAAAATCGTGCATGTGAAGGCTTAAAGAAAAGTAGTCACAGTAGTCGCCGCATAGCCTCAACTAATTTGTATCCCATTTAGAGACGAGATGCTGCGGGAAACGACGATGATCGACAAATTCCTTGTTGAACCATTAAAGCCGGCTCTACACGATGCGGTGAACACCTTCCAACGTTGGACGCTTGATGGTAGGACGCATCGTGTGGCCGATACTCGAGCTACGAGTGTCCAATGTCAACCGTCCAACGTTCGCGTTTGGACACGTTCGGGCTGTTGTCGGTATTTGGGACAAGTCAAACACTTTTTTTCCCACTCGGCCCCACAGTTGGAAGACATTTGGCACACTGCTACACGATTCGGTCATCAGTTCATTCTGTCATTTGGGTTTTGACAGGTATGTATGTTTATTATTATGTATGTATGTGTATTATTATTAGTTAATAATTGATTATTTATATTATTAATAATTAGGTATTATTAAAGAAATTATTATTAATAATTATCATTAAAGAGTAATTTAAAAAATGACATGACTTGGCGAACGTTTGAATCAATTGCATTGGATCAAACGCTCGCTCCACCGTGTAGCAGGACATTTGCCATACTAATCGTCGAGTCCATTTGACTCAATCATTCGAGCCAACATTAGAATCAAGCGTTCACCGCATCGTGTAGAGCCGGCTTAAGGCCGAGGTTCATGTGCAGCAGCTACGTGCCAAAAGTGTGATCCATTAGCCGCGTTCAGAAGTAAGTTAGGGCATGTGGTTTGTACCCTTAAAGTGTTTGCTGGAATGAGTGATATGTCCGCACCAGAATCGATTAACAAATCATATAACCTGCACGAGCGTTTCTGTGTCGAATCGCCGCCAATTTAATTTTAAGGTAACTCGCATGGGTTCATTTGAGAGAAGTGTTCAGAATTGGTGAATCAAAAAAGCTATTGTCATTATTTTTATAATCCCAATTCATAACGTTGTTGGAGTTTTGCCAAGAAAATATTCCATTAGGTTAGAATATACATATACATATAACTAAAACCAGACTACGATTCATTGTGTTATCTTTACAACTTTCTAAATGAAAAAGCTTTCACTCTGATACACCTACATTGAACGCTTATTCAGAGTTTTTTTTTACTAAAAACGCTACCAATTTTATGGCCACGATATCATAAAAATGTCTGCAGATAAATGTACAAATCTGAAAATGTTGTTGAACAACGTTACCGATAAAAAGAATGATGTTTTTACACAGTTTCATTGAAAATATTTACAAGCAGTAGTTAACAATAATTATAGCATTGAAAAAAATGTAAAAAATGGAATTTGTCAAATACAAAACCATTTGTCTAGAAGTACAATATTATTTTAAATAATCGATATTTATATAAAAGGAAAGAATATCTATGTTCACTTTTAACGAAAACCATACTTTCAGATGGTTGAAGTCCAGTTGTTCCACTTGTTGTGCATTGGGGAAATATACCAATTTTAATGAAAACATATTTTTTGGAATGGTTAAATGATTATTTTGGGGAATATAGGATAATATTAATAAAAATAAATTCAGGGCCTCGGAGTTAAGTCTCGAAACTACCATCCCATGGTTGGATTCCATGAAGTGTCAAAGGATATCACCCATGTTTCATACCCAAATGGGAAAGTACCGGCCAAGAAAAAAAATTGCCGATAATCTGTTAGAAGTTGTCCTCCTCCAGTGTCGTGTCAAGTGTCATTTGCAATAGGTGTGGCAGATCTTGGTGTCAAAGTTTATGTTTTAATTTTTGTTTATTTAGTATTTTTTAGTTGTCTTTTTTGCTCGAGTCTGTTTGTTTTCTGTTTTTTTTTTTGCTATTTATTGTCGGGTAACCAGACCAGTTATCAAAAACACACTGTCTCTCTTCCAAACGAACTCGTGCTCCCTAGTGACAAAATTCCACGAACTTTAATCTCAAGTTTCTACGGTCTTGGATGCCTTCGCAGATCCGTACTCAGCGTTTCTAAACCCTGGTACTGCTTTTTCACCTCAAAAGAAATTTCGGCTGCCATCTGCCCCATCTGAAATGACATCAAAAGGTGTACGATGCGTGACAAGGCTGAAGTCGTGTCACTGTCACTCACAATTACTCAAAATTTTACAGCCCTGAAATCAATATCTGAAAAATTTAATGTTTCCGATGGCAATAATTCCCGTGCCTCTGAGGTTGTGATAGAGCAAAATGAGCCTTTCGTCTTCATCCTGGCTGCTGCTTCTGCTTGGAAATGTCGTGGACATGGCTACAATACCTGAGGAGGGCTTTTTAGACGATACTGCCTCTAGGCTGGCTCCGAACCACCCGAAAATTTGTGGAAAGCTTGTAAACGCAGACGCCATCGTACAGTCACCAACTCCTATACTACCTCAAAACTTCCAAAACAGACGCGTCTTCTGTTCTGACTGCGCGCCCAATCCAACTGAAAAGCTTTTGAATTCCTCCTTCTGGCTTCCCGGTGCCTTCTCAAAGTGTTTTGTTCCCCGCACACGTGTGCATCGTACTACAGACATCCTACAGGTTCCAAAAAACTTAAGACGCTTTCCCTCTATTACCCAAAATTGGGTATCAGATCCAAAACCCGTGACGTCTTTCGATCAACTTCAGACAATGATTTCGATATAATCGCTTTCACTGTAACATGGTTACACAGTAGGATCCTAAATGGCGAACTTTTTGATTGCTCTTTCTAAGTTTTCCAGAGGGATAGATATATTGACACGGAGTCTCGCGGAGATGGTGTACTACTTGCCTGTAGTAACCTTCTCAATTGTTGCTTAATAACTCTTTGGACATTGAGATTCCTGCTCTTAAAATCTCCCTTGATGACAACAATAACCTTTTTGTGAATTGCTGTTATATCACACCAGATATATTCAGCACTCTTGACGATAAGATCCTCTGGTGTCCCGTAAGGCAGTCTCCTTGGTCCTCTTCCTTGGTCCTTGGTCCTAAGAAGTATCGAGGATTGCAAACTTTTGCAAGTTGACCTAAACACTTTCTTTTCTTGGTGTTCCAGCAAACAGCCTGGTACTTAATATTAGTAAGTGTGATGTCATGACTTTTTGCAGGAAACATGGTCCGTGCGTTAACTCTGGGATCGATCTGGGCGTCAGGTTTGAAAGTAAGATCGATTTTTTCACCCACATTAATTATATTTCTTCCAAGGGGAGTTCAGTCCTGGGATTTATAAAAAGGTGGTCCAAGGAATTCAACAACCCGATCATCACTAAGCATCAAGCATCGTGTCTTGTACATATACGACATCAGTCTTTCAATAAAATCCTTTGTAGGACTATATGGCTTGGCTAGGAGGTGATTCCTGAAGATTTTTGAAAGAAGGGACTATCCTTACTATCCACTATGATACAGAGTTTCACAAAAAAATTAAACTTGAGTAACTCCATTTGGAAGGTATGTAGCTTCAAAGAACGAGAAAAATTCCAATATTATTCGCTTTTTAGCGTTTTGCGATTGACAGTTTTTTGAAATAAAACTTCTTTAGGGACGTTTGCTTAAAAAATTTACCTGAGAGTGAATCAATTTCATTTGTGTAACGCGTAACGCTCTACACATTGAAAAATCGTCAGAACTTTCGTATAACGATGGGAAATGGGGCGGACGGGGTACAAGAGACGAAGAAACTCGGGGCTGTGTGTGCAGTTAAAATACACTCTGCCTTACTGCATAAATTTTCTGGCATGTTAGCTACGTTGTCGCCCAGACTTTGCTTTATCTCATTATAGGAATACAAATTCACCATTATGTAGAGGTGAATTATTTGAGATTTTTCTTGTGGTTTGGTCACTGGCCGGGCTTATGCCGCGGACACTTTGGAGTTGACTGACATGTTGGAAGCGGCATATACGACTGCTTTTTGGCGTGGCCAAACATGTAGCACTGCCGGGAAGTTACGGTATAAACACTTGAGACTTTCTTAAAATGCCAAACGATTTAAACAAATATGAAAAAATTAAAGAAGAAATGAACAATACATCTTTCTTACGTTTATTTTGTTATTGTCTCCAATATAAAATACTTTTTGCACGCTTCAATTGATAAAACCGAAGCTGTTAAAACTGTATGTCCAGTGGTTTGGGTGCTTAGAATACCAAAAGGGAGTGGTGAATTAAATGTGTGAGGTGCTCTTGTTTTAAATTGGCACCCACTACCCACTCTCTGAAAATATAAAAGTTTGAAAAAAATGTTTTTTCAACTTTATGCTTCAAATTCGGTTTAATCAGCTAAAATAAATTATTTTCAACTACGCCTAGAAAGAAGAATTTGAAAAAAGTTTGATTGTTTTTTGCATTTCTTTTTGCTCCCTTTAAAATTAATTGGCTCCCTAAAAAAATCAGGTAATTGGCTAGGTGGCCATAAAGGGTGCCAATACCATACTCAAGTAGACTGAAGTAGGTAAAGCTTCATTGGATGTGGTTGGCGGACTGCTTGGTAAAACAATACTTGAGTTTGGAATAGTCTATGCCGATGCGGATGCAATTACATATTAATGATCATGAATGTAGCGGGAGCGGAGCATGCATATAGCTGGTGACATATCCAAGCGTACATGCGTTCAATTCGTTGATAAATAATATAGAACTGTGTGTATTCAAATGCGACCTGACGGAATGTTCCATGAATGGAATGCATGCCACGCAAAGGTCGGACTACTTTTAACTTTTTCTGTAATGCCGCATTCGAAATAGCACACACAAGTATGCACAACAAACACATGCGCACCTTGCATGCACTCGTTACTTAGATTTTCGGGCTATGTGTGAAAGCCGGGACGGAAAAAACCATGCAATTTTATGAACCTCTGAATGCAATGCATGTACGCTTGCATATGTCACCAGCTTACTTCCATGAGGCGAATGTTTAGATTTTCGTGCCTGTGGCGGTAGTATCCATGCCTGTGGCGGAAGCGTGCATACCCGTGTGGGATGCGCACTTATATGCTATACGTACTAGGTGCACCGCGTGTATGTTTTAAGAAAATTAGCCAATAAAAATTATTTTTACTCGCTTACTTTTAGGTTTTAATGTAAATAGGAATTCATTAATATTGATATTTTCAAATAGTATTTGTATCAAGTCCGTCAGTAGATTCGTCACTATTCTTCCTGCATCTGTCGTTGGCCTGAATTTTCTCAAGCGTACTATAGATCCGGCAGACTTTCCACTATATCTATTGCATATTACTAGCCGTTGGGCACAAAAGTTTTACTTCTAAAGTGTGGTCTTAAGCACACTCATTTTTTTTTTTGTGAGTTATTTTATTCTGAGTAAGCCAAGTTTTTAACTATAATTTTTACTGTACACCGAGTACTATTTCAGATAACATAATATCCAGATTTAGAGTAAAATGTTATTAACCAACCCCCCCCCCCCCCCCCCCCCCCCAAGAGTTGCTTCTGGATCCGATAGTCCTCTGAGCTAGTTTGAGTTATCTGAGGGTTATTAAAGTACATTGTAGATGTTGCTCGGTTTATCAGAGCGAGTGCTTCCCGCCCAAGATCAAACGATATATAACATAAAATCCAAGGCGTCACAAAGATCGATATCATTCCTCAACCACTTGAATGCTAAGGACCTTCAGCTACTGCACAACAACTTAACCAGAATTAAGAAATGGAAACCTTTTAAGTTTGTGGTGTTAAGGATTTAAGAGCAGAGTATATTGTAGCAGTGTTGCACTTCAAAAGTAAGTGCACATTAAATAGTTGTAAACTAGAAACAAAGGGAAACTTAGAGTTCGTTTTAAGTACAAGCCAATCTAGTATTAATTTTAGTTAGAATCACTCGTTCAACGTCTAGTAACCAAATTGTAATCAGATTCATCGTCTAAGGAAATGATGGTTGCGAATGAATATTTCTTGTCCTTTAGAATTTGCATTTTTCATTCATTTTCATTTTACTTTATTGTGATATTGTACATCAAGATTACAATAATCTTATGACGCTAAAAGCGTATGTTACTTAAAAATAGATAAAGGGAGATAGTATTATTTGTATATATAAATTTAAATAGTTAACATAAAATATTCAACAAAAAACTGAAACAAAGCAATAAAAAAAGAAGAAAAGTGAATTTGAAAAAAAAAAGAAAATGAAAGAATTGAGATTGAAAGAATATTATTGACTAGTCAAGTGACCAAGGAGACGTTTCCTGAACACACTCAAAGACCCCGCACTCTGTATTTCGGCAGGTAGACTATTCCATAGCTGAATAGAATGAACAAAAAAAGATCTCTGCGCAATTAAATGGGAGAATCTTGGTGGGATAAGTAGTTTTCTTCTAGTCGCGCGGCCAAGTCGAAGATACTCATGGAGATATGATGGACGGTCAGAGTGTATGAGTTTGTAAACAAACAACATTGCTTTGAGGGATAAATACTCACCAAGTGTGCATCCCAGAACGGAGGAACGATATGGGCTAATATGGTCAAATCTACGAAGATTATAAACAAACCGTGTGCAATCATTAAAGGCTACGTTCAGTTTATCGCGACATGAGGCATCATGTGAGGGAAAGACCAGGCTGGCGTAAGTGAAGTATGGTAAAATTAAAGTTTTGATTAGCTTTGATCGTGTTTCCATGGGCAGAATAGAGGCGTAGAGCCACAGGCGGCGCAATGTGCCATAAATTTTGGATAGAGTATGAGAAACTTGATCACAGCAGGTTAATTGCGAGTTCAGGTAGACGCCTAGATTTTTGACTCGTAATTGGAAAGGCAAATGCGTGCTCATGAGAACAATGGGTGGAAGGAAAGAAAAATCTAATGGACTTCTGTACATTGGAATGCAACAGGATTTAGAAACATTTAGTAGCAAGTGGTTGGATAGAGACCAGTGATATATACGTTCGAGATCGGCATTGATGTTATATACACAGTTTTCTACCAGTCCAATAGGACTGTTTAAATAAATTTGGACGTCATCAGCATACATGTGCAGCTTACAGTTAGTCACAGCACTGCTGAGATCATTTATATACATAGTGAAAAGTAACGGCCCTAGTATGGAACCCTGGGGAACACCGCGCGTGATTGGTAGAGGATCCGAAACTGAGTTTTGTAACCATACTTTTTGACATCGATTATGTAGGTAATCACGAATTAAAGAAACAGCTGAGGTTGAAAAACGCATGTGGTCTATTAGCTTAGTTTCTAGAAGCTTATGGCTGACACTGTCAAATGCTTTACTGAAGTCAAGAAGTACAAGAAAAGCAATGTCATTACAATCAAGAGCCATTCGCAGATCAGTGGTTACTTTCAGTAGAGCCGTTTCACAACTGCTCCTTTTGCGGAAACCAGACTGAGCATGCGACAACAGGGACCACGTTTCGCAGTGTCCTTCGATTTGCCACGACATTAGTTTTTCCAGTACTTTGCCTAAGAAACATAATATGCTTATAGGACGATAATCAGCGGGACCATTCGGAGATTTGCATTTTGGTAGTGCGATAACTTTTGCTCTTTTCCACTGAAGCGGAAAGGAAGATTTTGTCAGGCAGCTATTGAAAATGTGGGTGATATAGGGGAGGATAACAGGAAAAATTAACTTTAGGAAGATGGGTGGGAGATTGTCTGGACCGACTGAATCAGATTTAATAGAGTAAAAGGCTTTAAAAACTTCAGCGTGATCCACATTACGAAAGCTGAAAAGACCAGTATTACTATCATTTGCCCTTGAGCAACAGGGCACCTCGCGTATATTCGTTGGGGTGATAAAATAATTATTTAGTTCATCAGCGCTAAGGTTGATCTGGGCTTCACCTTCATCACCGCAAATCCCAAGTTGCTTAATGTTTTTCCAAAGTTTCTTAGCAGGTAAATTAGGGCTAAGCTTAGATTTAATTTTCTTAAAACAGAAAAATCTAAAGTAAAAGTAAAATAAAAAAACATTTTGAATATGTACTCACTTTGCGAACATTTCTCCCTTTCTTATATCCATTTTAGTTGGACTACCAAAACATCCACCCTTATAGAATGGTGCACCGTTTCGATATCGATCGCCATTTATCGGCGGCGTTGATGGAATATGCTGCTGCTGAGGCTGCTGCTGTTGCTGCTGCTGTTGCTTAAATCTATTAGAGCTGTCGTGTGTTGACCACCACGTATTATAGCGCTTCGTTTTGTTGCTAGAAACTAAGTTAGAGTCTTTAGTAAAAGTATTGCTTTGATTATTACTCGGTACTGGATTAATTAAGCCACTTAGATTTTGATTATACGAACTAGGATTTAAATTATCATTAAGATCACTACTATTTTCACTATTTCTAGAATTTTCAACGTTACTAAAATCCCTATTATTTGAGTTTATATTTACTTTATCATTTTTGTTATTTTTGTTAACTGTTTCACTATAATGCACAGTTCGACGTGGCCGATTACGATTGAACGTATTCTGCCGACGACGATATCGATCTCGATTTCGGCTATTCCAGGCGTTCGTATCGCCTGGTATATATGGATTTCGATTTCGAAATCGTGTTCGAACACGAAACTCCTCCTCTTGTACCGCTGATTCCTCTTCAACACGTGCCCATGTTGAGGCGAACAGGCGAATTGTTGCCCGAATAAAGTGCCTATCGACGGGGATTTTTATTGGCCGTAATGCTAGTAGACCAACTGGGAAATCCTTGAAGTGATGGAACAATACATGATGTGACGTTAGATTGTTTTCGTAGAAAATTGATGTCCGTTTCGGTTTCATATTTTTGTTTGCGTTCTGTTCTGAGCTATTCGATGTTGTCAACCAGCTGTAGTTGCTGTTATTGTCAATGTCTATTGATTTATCAACATATTCCGAATGATCAAATGTCGACTTTTCATCACTCATTTGTTCGTTAGTGTCGTACTCGATATTATAGTTGTAGTCTTCTGAGCCTTTGTTATTGAGATTGTTGAAGTCCTGTGATTCAGGATCATACACAATGTGTTCATCGAAATCCTCGAGAAATTTATTACGATTTCGTTTTTCTTTAATTGATTTCATTTCGTTGCTATCACCTCCGCCGTTGTTATTTAGCCCGATAATATATCTTCCAGCTCCAGTCTGTTGCCTTACATACGGCGGAGGTGGATGAACAATTTGATGTATTTGCTGTTCACGTTGCTGTTGCTGCTGCTGTCTAATGGCCTTATCCTTTTCAATAGATTTCGCCTCAACTTTACGTCTTAATATTTCGAAATCCTCAAATTCCATTTTACGATCGACTAAGTCCTCTAGATGTCTGGAGATGCTCTCATCAACATCGTCTCCAGTTGTCTGTGCAGTAAATTGCTTAACAGCCTCGGGATACTCTAAAATTTTATCATCAACCGGATGCTGATGGAGATCGAAGAATTCCGTTGTGCTACTTGTGTCGGCCCATAACCAAATGAAGTGGCCTCCAGCCATGTTAAGACGCTTCGCTTCCGACATCACTTTTCTTGCTGACACCAAATTACACAGCAGCAGGACGATTCCTCGTGTTGAACGCGATATCTGTGCCAGTTGTCTGGGGGAAAAAATAAAAGGAAAAAATTGTTAAAATCCTTGATTTATGTCGCAATAAATCAGTTCTCAACTGTGTGAAAAATAACTCCTATAGATATATTGTACATATCCTGACTCCAATTTTTTTATTCGAATATAGCATACATGATAAGAAAATATTTTTCCTATAGCGAAATGCTTGCAAAGTTTTGCTGCAAGGTAGTTATTTATGAGAATCCCACTTACTTTAGAATTTATGGTTTTGAATTTTTAGGAAGTTTTTTTTTCTAGTTAAATTTATTTATGATATAAATTACGAAATACCTTAGAACACATATTTTGAAAATGTGAAATGAATTTAGCGGGAGAGTATAAATCAAAACTTGTTAAAACTCTAAATAAATATCAGGAGGCCCATAATTGATTTTCCTTATTTTAAGCCATAGTGTATATGAGTTCCTTTTCTCTCTACTGGCCTGATAAAGAAGGAGGAGGAATGGGAA
The DNA here is from genome assembly GCA_949987705.1 of Thereva unica. NCBI lineage: Eukaryota > Metazoa > Arthropoda > Insecta > Diptera > Therevidae > Thereva > Thereva unica. The sequence continues at coordinate 223,684,100 of OX465281.1, read as the reverse complement.
AAATTGAAAAACAGCGTAAAGGAGGCCGCAGAAGAGGCCCTAGGCTGGGCCCTCAGACAGATTAGATTTGACTGGTTTGGTCAGGATTGTAGAGCTGCAGAAGAACGCAACCAGGGGTGGTAGCACGTTGTTGTTAGTTTCAGTCGACCTCTTCATACAAAAGGTTTTGTAACACTTGCAATTTTGTCAGAAGAGGCTGAGCGCAAAAGAACCAGAAACCAGAGCCCCCGGGAGTACATCGCAAGGCCCACAAGAGCAAGGATGGAAGTATTTAGGCTAAAAAGAAGAACTGCAGAGAAGCTGTGCAGAAAGTAGAAGAGAGAGTTACTAAACAGGAGGATCCTACAGATACAGGAAGACTTCAACGAAGGAAGGATTAGGCAAGCCTACAAAGGAACACACCAGATCATAAGTTTTAGCCGAGAACTGATATCTGCAGGGACATAGATGGGAACCTATTAGCAGGCCCGGATAGGATAAAGGCAAAATGGAGACAATATTATCAAAACTTAAGACTCGCAGGCGGAGGCAATGGTAATCTCTCGAGATACTTTTCCAATAGAACCAGAGGCGGCGCTTGCATAGGTGCAAATAGTGCACTTGCACCGGGTGCAATTTCAGAAATTAAGATTACAAAAAAAATCAAAATGATTTATTTATGAAAATGTTCACGTGTCTTCATTGTCATATATTAAAGGAACTGCAAAGAATTTATGTGCCTTTTTTCATTGTCTTCTGCAAAGTGTAGCCAATCCAATTCCATTTCGTTCGCCTGATCTCTATCTTGGCTGGCACGGTGCCATAGTTCTTGATTTTTAGTAATACACACTAGTCGTACTATTATATATCTCTAATTCATCCTGTTCTGAAGCTGTTGAAAGCTCCTTATATATCCGGGAAGGCCTGTTAAGGTGGACTGTTTTTTCTATGCAAGATTCTACAGTGGAAATTAATATATGCAGTGCAGGAACTACCTACTATCTCTTGAAACACGAAGGCTTGGAGAACGACATAGAAACTTCTATTATGAAGATTCGAGTGAATGATGCTATAGATTTTTAGAGCTCAGGATTGTGCTGGAAATAGTTAGGGAAGTGCAGCTAACACTGAAAAAAATTCTGGAGCATTAAACAGCATTAGCGGGAGATTTTTGTGAAGCTAATGCGAAAGCAAACTCAGCGCAACAGCAAGATCGCGAAGCCAATCCAAATAGGACAAAGGCAGGGGCGGCGCTTTCATAAGTGCAATTAGTGCATTTGCACCGGGCGCAATTTCAGAAAAAAAGTGAAAAAGTGTTACTATGCCTTCATTTTCATATATTAAAGGAACTTCATAGAGTGTTTGTGTCTTTTTCCATTGTCCGTCACTGCGAACAAAAAATGAACCGCTGATGGGGGCGCAATATGGCATATCGCAAAAAAGGTAAACGCCGGCCCTGAATAGAACCACCAACACTGGATGAGATACGGGAAGTTCTGAAAAGGCAAAAAAGCAACAAACCCCCTGGCATCGATGGATTCGCAGCTGAGCTATTAAAGGAAGTAGGACCGCAACTCAAGGGCACACTCCATACTAAGTCTTATCTTCTCAAACCTGAAATGAGTTTATTGAAAAAATAGGGAACTTTATGCCTCTCTACGACTGTTCCGTTTAGTCTTTTTCAAATAACAGAAAAATCTAAGCGACGAGTGCATGTGACTGTTGTGTGTGCTTGTGTTTGGGTATTGGCTTCGCATACTGGACCATATCCAACGATGCAGTTTGTGTGATAGCGGGAATTATACCCATAAAATACTAGTGAGAGAAGGCATCCGTCTCTATGATTCATAATATGTTAGTAAGTCAGTGTGGTGGCAGATGTCACACTGCGAGTCTGAAACGTAATAGCAGGACAAGCGAGTCAAGTCTGTTAAAAGTCGGTGGACCCTCAGACTTATCCCAAACGTAGATAGATGGGTTACGAAGGAGTGTAATTCCGCCGTCGTCTGGGCCCAAGTCCAGGGTGTGAAAGGAGGAAGGTGGTCGACCTGCCGAATTAACCAAAATCGGGAAACCCAAGAAACTAGGCAAGAAAACGCATTTTCTAAGGCGGCACCGACAGCAGCGTATCCGTTGCGGGGACGTCCTGCTCGGACCGCCAGCTAACGGATCAAACAAGAAAGAAGAAGAACAAAGGAGGGTGGGGAAGTAAGTTTCTGAGTAAAAATGAAACTTGCCCGCACCTAGCATGCAGCAGGTACGCACTAGTCGATACGACACCCGCAGCTAGCATGCACGTTTGAGTGAAAGTAAGACTTAAGATAATTGCCCGTTCTCCTCGGCCTGCACAATTTTCTAAAGCCCCTATTTTACTTCTGTTAGTCTAGAAAAAGTGCATGCCTGTGCCGGGAGCGTGCATGCCTAAAGCGGGAGAGTGCATGCCTGCGGCGAACAAATTTTTGGATTCTCGTGCCTATTTGTTCGCCATGCGAACGGGTTACGGGTTAATCGGGTTACGACCACAAGCAGGCTTTGAGTGGAAATGGAGAATATAGAAAACACCTCCTTCGCTTCGAGCACGATAGCTCAGTGCTATGACTGGCATGTCTATGTATCCAGGATAATGCAGAGCGCGGTTTCTTTTATTGTGTGAGATTCGGTGAATATTGGTCGGAACCAAAAGGGTTCTTCATGTAAGGCCGGCCGCATGTCAAACCTTCACATGCTTATTAGCGACATTTCGCACTTTTTTGTATGGAAGAAATCCTTACATGCCGCTTTGCTACATATTAGTACGCATACATGATGAGTTGCACTCAGGTTGAAGCCAAGTTCAACTACATGTAGACGCGAGTCGAGATGATTTAGAGACGACTGAACTCGACTCAGCTCTGCTACCTGGGTTGAGTTGAAATTAAGCATGTAGACGCGAGTTCAGTAGCTGAGTAGTGGATTTATGACGCGAGTCGAAAATTCGGCTAAACCTCAACTCAACTACTCAGCCCATTATGTATACGTAGAATATACCTCCATACAAAAAGTGATGAAAAACTGCATAATGACGACTACGGCCTACTTTGGTATCCGGGTGGGTACCGCTACCCACCATACCCACATTATCCATCGGCTATGCTTCTTTATGGCTCGGAAACGTGGACACTGGTCAAACCGGACGCCAAGAAGCTCGAGGTCTTCCAAATGCGATGCTTGAGGCAGATTCTTGGAATCTCATTATTTGTCTCAGTTAGACAAAGATGCGATCGGCAGGCACTGATCGAAAAGGAAATACAAAAACGTCGTCTGCGGTGGTTTGGACATATTTCCCGAATGGATGATAACGTAAACTTCTCTGGCGAGACCGTCCCGCAGGCTGATGAATCCAGCGATTGGCACCGAAGAAAACCTGGCTAAAGAATATCGAGGGCGACCTAAAGAGTCAACAATTATCGGTTACCGAGGCTCGACGCGTCGCCAAAAACCGGCAAGAATGGAAATGAATAGTGAATAGAAATCGAGGGCCAGCGGCACCGACTGCAACGTATCCGTTGCGGGGACATCCGGCTTGGACAGCTTGTTAGTCCAGAAAAAGTGCACGCCTATGCCGGGAACGTACATGCCTGAAACGGGAGAGTGCACGCCTGTCGCGAACAAATTTTTGGGTTTTCGTGCCTGTGGCGGGAACGTGTAGGCCAGTGGCTGCAGCGTGCATACTTTTGTGGCATGCCTATTTGTTCGCTATGCGGATCAAAGAAGAAGAAATAAACATTTTTTATGTGAAGGCGATGCATCGCACGCGGGTTTTTTGCTAGTAAATAAAAATTATAATTATAATATAATCGTCTGCAGTACAAAGGGGTCTACCTCTGAGCTTTATTAATTTTAATCAACGCCTTGCGATATTCAGGGTATATAATCAAAAGTTGTCATTAGCATAGTCTGAAATCAACAACTTAATACACTCCCGGAATTGCTTCTATGTAAAGTAATAATGATGCGAAATGAACCATTGTTGATTGGCATTTTCAATAAACAGTACTTTGCGAATTTAATTTTCGTAAGTGTTCTTGACAATATAATACTGTTGATACCAAGAAAAAATCGATCAGTTCAACTAAATATTGCCGCCGAATAATGAAAATAATTACATACAAACAGACCAAATTGATACTAACTGATACAATTGAGGAATCTATAGAAGTGCTTGAACTTAAGTCAACAAGAATTAAATTGATCTTAAATCCTGAAAACCAATTATTTGCCTCGGCTTTGAAATTACTTAAATCGAATTACAAGAACCGAATTGATCTCCTTAATGAGGGAATTAAAATGTAAACTGAGATATAAATAGCGAACAAGGCGTCCAGCACACGGAATTGCATTGTTTTGGGAATTCTTTTCCTTTGATTTTCTTTGATCCGCTTAAACGATAATAAATAATTAGTCCTGCCAATTGCGGAAAATTCCATTTCATACGATTTCAATTTTATGCCAAAATAAACAAATTAAAAAAAATCGATTTCAGGACACGAACCGAGCTGCAGAATAAGGAAAATAAATTTAATATCTCGAAAAATCATCCGGACTTGAATGAGGATTTCATTCGGTTTAATTACGTCCCACAATTGATTTAGGAAGGAAGGAATGAGCAAAAAAAATATCCTTATCTATAATTTGGAAATATTTCAACTGAAGGTAGTAATTTGTTGTAAGATAGTCGGACGTCGTCGTCGTCGTGTCGTGGCCATCAGCAAAGGAAATGGAACAGGAGCAGAGCTCTTAACTGCAACAGTGTGGCGTCAGTTGAAATCAATAAACGACCTGGGGCTGAAAACTAATCAATAAAATCCTCTGAAAGTCACTATCGATCCTTGACGAGCCATTGTGTTGCCTTGAGCAGAATTTATAATAGAATTGGAGCGAATTCCAATTAAATTCATGAATGAAACCAAGGGAAAATATGTTATCGAAGATTTATGTAGCATAAAAAACCGGGGGGAAATGGGAATGGATCGTATTTGTAGCAATTTGATGACTCGAAAATTTATACTTCAATAGGATTTGAGTTAAGCTGTGAAAATTGATTTTATGCTTCCAGGATCGGAAACAGGCACGTATCTTGACAGAAATTTTAACATCTATAAACTTGTGATAAGAAAGTAAAACATGAAAAGGTAAGAAATGCAATTGATGCTTTTACACTAGTTTCATCTTCTATATTAATAGAACAAAGTGTCTGTCAGCTTGTCTGTCAGTCTGCTTGTGCGTACCGTTACTCGTTGGGGCCAAACTAAGAGATAGAAATATGATTTTTTTTGTAGAGGCATGGATATTTTAATTAGTTTTTCTAATTAATTAATTTGTACTTTGTATTAATTATTCACCATTTTTTACGTTCTACAACTCTTGCAGCTTGATTTTGACCCACTTTCATATAACCGATCAGCCCCAAACTTTGCCCATATGTATAGCTCGCGTGGCAATGCAATATGATATTTTTGTAAAAAAGCTCCAAGATAAACATAGCAATTAGCTATATGATGGCGTCATTCCAAATTCAAAATGGCGGCCATCGCTGGAAAGCCAATAGTATGGCGTGCGCCAAAACAATTGAGAATTTAAAAATCGCGTTTTACATGGGCCATGAGTATTTCAAATCCTACCACGAGAATACATTCGAAAAGAAAAATGTCACTCCGTAAAACGAAATCGCCTGCTCATTTAATATCTCAGCCACGCTTGTCGTGGTCAGATAATATGGGGGATTGTTGTTGCCCGTAAACGAATTTCGAAGGGGTGGTAACAATGCACGTGCTCTTGTATTTTATCCATACACGAAATGTTAATATGCGTGGAATTGTCAATTTTTTATGGGCCATGATGCATTCGTACCAAATTATAATTTTGCACGTTTTAAGGACTGTGGCAATACAAGAATTTTCGCTGATGTTAGATGTTTCTATCTGGTTGTCAAATTCAATGGGAGCTGAATACACTTGTACGTCCACCATAAAGTAGCGTTTATGCAATTCCCGATAATGTCACTGCAAATGCAATCTCATTGTGCATTCGAGTCGACGCCGAAATCAAATTGTTAAAAAGTGTTTTGCCTGTACCGCCTGTAGCATCTAGGAAAAAAACCCGCTATTTCTTTCGGCTACACGTGGCATGGTTTTGTCGTAAGATTTTTTTGAACAGCAACTAATTGTCTTGCCTAAGATTCCACGAAATATTTAAGCTTATTTAAGTTAAATTGCTGCTATCGCCCCAATTCTCTATTTTTCACAGCATTTCTGCCTCGTGTCGATTTGGCTGATTGATATTCATAAGTCCTCAATCAGCATTAAAGCCAGGGTATAAGTTGCTGCAGCAATTTTAATACTGCTGCTGTTGACTTTGCTTTGCTGCCAAGAAAACCAAAGCAATTTACTTTGCTTTACAGCAATCATATTTTCAAACTTTTTGCTGCAGTGCTCAATATGTGCTCATTCCATCGCAAGTCTTTGGCTAGTGTAGTGGGATGGGTTTTCCATTAGTTCAACTTCGCCCTATGTCACAGATGGAGAAGTGTTGCACTTTTTAATGGAAATAAGACAATGCTTGGTTTTGGTTGGGTTGTATTCGACACGATTCTTGCTTCCATACTCTAGAATGAGTTCAATGTCTTTATTTATAGAGGTGCACATTAGCTCGCGGTCGTCAAGACAGGGTCTGGCACGTACTTGTCCTCATACTTTCCAACTCTTTCATTGCATCTTTATTGCACCTGTTAATTTCTGACAATCAAGCTCCTCAAAGCCCTTTCGCGACTCAATGCTACATACGCTTGATCTTCCTCAAACAGTTTGGAGCGCAATTACACTACTACATGATCAAGAGTACTACCCTGCATTTTATGGATAGTAGAGACCCATGACAAAATTATTGGCAGCATCCTTCTCTCGGCTGTTCCATAATTAAACTTTGCTGGAACGCCATCACTTTCAAAATCAGTTTGAACAGATGGTAGGTATATCTGCTTCATACATTTTCGTTCGACGAAACTGAGACCATACAATCTCTCTGATGCAGCCGATAGCGCCGTTCACCAACCCTTTCGAGACGTCAACGTTAGCACGTGACATACTTGGGCCCCTATGAATAATTCAAGTTCTTGTGCTAACTCACCTGTCTTGTTAATATCTGTTGGTATGATATCGGTTATATTAACGTTGTCCATATTTCGTGAGGCATCTACCAGCTTTGATTTTGTATATTCGGAGACTTTTGCTTCAGAACGAATTAAGAACCGCATGGTTATGATTGTTAAGCTATGGTTGGTTGCAGGGGCGGCGCTTCCATAGGTGCGAATAGTGCACTCGGGCACAATTTGTCGGGGGCGCAATTTCGAAATTAAGAGTTAAAAACTAAAAACTTAAAAAAAAATTAATAATCAATAATGAAATTACACAAATTTGACTTATTTCTGTTTCTGTACTGTCCAAGAAAAACCTGAGAAATGTTATTCGTCGTGCAGGAAGTTTAAAGAGATTTCATATTCGAGATTTTCATGTTAAATGTTGCTCGAGATTTTACTCAAAAACTGAAGGAACAGATCTTCCACGGTATACAGAAACAAGGTAATGTAAAAGACTGTATACCGTAAGATGATATTTAGTGCTGACGTCACGTGGGGCCCGCTTGCCATATAAAATCGAAGCTGTTGTTGTTCCGGCATTAGGGCTGACGTCACTAGGTGCCCATTTTCTACGGTATTCGAAACTGTCGTCTCTTTTACATTACCTTCTGTTTCTGTATACCGTGAAATCTTTTAAAATCAGCAGCAAAAATTCGGGAAAAAACTCATATTTATACTACGCTGGAAGATTTTTTGAAAATTCTGCAAAAAGCACCATATCCATTCACACAAAGATGGCTCTGTATTATGTATTGCTGTTTACCGTGATTGATATAAACTTCAGCGCGCTAATGCTGCACTTTTAAAATCTGTTCCAATAATTGCCAAAAGTGGTAAATGAACGAAGTGAGGGGAACAAAATTAATTGTGGCGAGAAGCTATGAAAATAATTTCTCCCACCCAGCAAGCCGAGCCTTTTCCATTGTCCTTCTCTGCGTTCACAGCTTATGGGGCGCAATATGGCATAGTGCACCGGGCGCAAAAAACCCAAGCGCCGCCCCTGGTTGGTTGAGTATACTCTTAACGCCTTGTCAATAGAGAACTCACCAGCTGCATCTGAAGAACTATTCAGATGTCAGTTCGTAATTGAACAAATACAATGTTAGAAGACAAACTATAATATCTAAATTTGTGTTGCCATAAAAATCTCCTTATCTTTCATTAGTCTCCTCTGCAACCATAAAACCATTTTTCAGTGCTGCCACCCGCGGTTTTTTTAACTGGCACATGGTCTCTATAAGAACAAGTTACCTAAACATTCTCGTGGAGTAAGTTTGCGGTTAATATCAAATGTTCCAGAGAAAATGTCTTTGCACGGGGCGTCTAACAGGCCATGATACCGACGACAAATTTGCCACACCACAATTTTGATGACAGTGTGAGTTTAGTAAAGAGAAAATAGTTTGAGATGAGGGCACCTTACCAAATATGTTCTGAATACTGAAAACGATACCACATAGTGTAGACTATGTTTAAAGTTGACATGTGCGGGTTAACATTCCCCGCCCTACAAAGGAACTAAAGGATATACCAAAGAACAAAAGAAACTCACATCGACCGACACACGATGGTACTGAACATTTAATTGGGTAATTCAGTTTTGGGGATTCTCATAGAACACTACACAAACTTTCTGTTTTAATTTTATTTTTGCGAAAATTTTCAATTTTAAATGTTAAAAATAATTGCGTTATTTAAGAATCGTTTAATCTGTATTATCTATCTCCGGATAAGTTTAAGTATAAATCCGTGTATACATACATATGTATATGCATACTTAAAAAAATCTACTCACCTGAATACATCTCCATCTCCAGCTGGCAAAGGTAAAATTTTTGGCTGTAACGGTGGGTTTTTCAGGGGATTACCTTCAGCTCCGGCTAAAACCATTGTAGCATCAACATCAGAAAGCACAAAAAACGTGTGCCAGTGCGCCTGTAATATGGGGGAAGGGTAAAAATATAAGGAAAGGTAAGAAGATTAATTTCGTGTTTCAAATATTTGAACAAATGCTAAGCCACGTAATATTTACCCAAAGCAAATACCATTTATGACAGATGAGACAAACAGAAAACCTGATCCTTTTAATTAGCGAGCAAGCTCTCCCTCGCCCCCGACTATAAGGACACTTACTCACCTGAAGGAACAATGCCCGGACCGCCTCCAGGATCTCCGTTGCAGAGGGCTGCAGAAGGGCCTGAAGGTGCGTTTGTGTCTATAGAAGTAAATATTTTTATTATTCATTTAACGTATTCTTGGGTGCTTTAAAGGTAGAATTAAATTTTGAAATAAAACTTACATACCTCACGTTGGGGTCCATTAATGCTGGCAGTGCCGCCCTTTGCCCAAAGAACAGGTATGCTCATGGCGCTTCCAGAAAGGGCGACGGCACGTGCCGATTGTCCATCTCCGATGACCACGACTCCTGCTAGAGGGATACCATCGACCTGCTGGCATAACGATGTCAGAACCTTCACGGAAAATCTGCAAGATAACACAACCAAAAAAAAAAATGTGTGTCAGAGTGGGTAAAGGGTTGGAAAATTTTTTGTTTGGCTACACGTAAAGTGCCCATAGTCAAGCACATCCTCTGGCGTTGTTTAACTTTTGTGCGGTAATTTTCCTGGCAATAAAAAATGGAAAACGGCAAACCTCAAGCCTGCGACAGCAAGGAAGTCCTCCCCATGCCGTACGAGAAGTCAACATGACAGGGAAATTTGTTACTAGGCCATTTCGGAAAATATTCCGCTTCGTTTCCGAGGAAATAAAAACAGCAGATAGCAGGCTCCAAAGGACGATGTGATAGCGGGGCTCTGGCCCACTATGACAGTGATATCCTCAGAAATTCCATTTCCTTTGCTATGTAGTGGTCGGTACCCGCAGGCAGGAAATGTGAAATTGCTCGTTGCTTGGAACGACACTAATTCGGTTATAATTGATTTTTTATGTTTCGACGCCTTTACCCTAATTGGCTTATGATCGAAAAAGCCAGCTCCAAGCATTGCACAAGACAGATGCGATCCTTTTGATTACCTTTTTCCAATTATTCACCCACAAAGACGTGACCAATTATCGGACCAATTCATTCGTTCGGCAATTACATACATTGAGTCTCTATGGAAGCTCTGCTAGTCGGCAATAATAATATGCTATATGATGCCTCAGACACCAGACGAACGTCAACATACTCCATATACTCCATTCGTACAATTGAAAGGTTTCAGAGAGTTCAGAAGTCTGACAATTCCTACTGTTAGGAAGGACGAGAAGGGACTTGAATCGTCCATTTTATTGTTTTTATTGCTGATTTGTACTTTCTCTTGCTTACAGAGAAAATATTTGATACGCAATAATGTTTGCATGGGAACTTTGCGGCAAGATATATGGAAATGGGTTTGTTTTGTCTGCCCAAGGCAGCTATCATGCATATTTGCATATACTCTTAAAGAAGCTCGATTCAATTTAAGAATTTAATACAAATTGCGAATATTTTCTCTATTTTATTGCGTGCAGAATACAAATATCTATGCTAAATTGTTAGCCTATGAAAAGGATAACATTTTATTTTGAATTTTGGGGACTTGATATTTGCATAAACTTTTTTTCGAGAGCCAGATATCGATTTCAATTCGTCTCAGGAAAGTACCAGTGGAGACAGCAGATGATCACACCAATAACTTAAAAACTATTTAGACCAGTTGTTTCCAAATTTTAAGATACTACGACACTCCTGTTACTTAAAAAAAACCCTGGCACTTTCCAATAAAACATGTAAATTTTCATGCTAGGTGTGGTGCGCCATTTAGACCTTCGGTATTTCAACATTGAATAACTTCGACATTTTTCAGCCGATTTTGACAAATGAACAAGATTTATTTAGGATATTCTCTACCATTTATATCGATTAAATGACAATCATTCGATACGCAATCAGCAGCTGTTTTCGGGCGTTATAGCAGCTACTTCGGCTGGTATGTTAGCTTTGAGTTCGTCAATGGTCTTGATGGCATAAACTTGACTTTTGCCAGAACTTCATCGTAGTGCGGCCGTCTTGTTGAAAAAAGGTTCGTCAGACCTTTTTTATCCGTTTTCGGGCCCACAAAGTGCACCAACATACAACGATATCGTGCACCGTTGACGATTTCTCGAACTGTAAAGAAAAATGGTCCGATGATGGTTTTTGAGCACACTTCGTCCCAAACAGTAACTTTCTCATGGTTCAGTGGTGTTACATGTTATGAACGACGCACACTGGGGCAGATACCCTCAAAGACTGGCAGAAATTCATAAAATGAAATGTTATTTAGAAATACCCAGTTGTGCTATTTCAAAATAACATTTACCTACCTACGATTTCGCAGAAATTAAATTCTTCGTAACTTATCCTAACGGCCACAAAAGTGTGCCTTATTCGTCATTTGCTCACGTATTTTGGGCGGCCATTTATTTTGAACCGTTTCAAAGTAGTTTTGAAGTGTCATTTATAATTTAGTTATAAATCAACCATGGAAGCTTCCACTTCAGGTACGAAACAATATTTTAGTAACTGTTAACTTTAAATTATGTACACATAATATCCAAAAATAAAATTATCAATTAAAGTTATAAAATTGTACTAAAAAAATCTATAAAAATGGAGATTTTCTTTAGGTTCCAAAGCATATCAAGTATCAACTTAAATATTGGTAGGGTCCTTATACCATGTACTTAAAGAAAAACAAAAAAAAAGTTGCTCCTTTTTGCTACTTTATTAATTATGCGAATGTTTATGGATATTTGTGAAACGAAAATTATTTCTTAAATATTTCAATGTGCAGTAATATTCATTACTTATTTTAGGGACGAGTCTAAATACATTATTTATAACCAGAAAAGAACTTCTTAATATTATGAAGTGTTCTGGAAAGGATAGCTTTAGCGACCAATATGATTTTATGCTGAAAGAGCTGCAACATAAGACTAATTGTGATCAGAGTAATTTAGGTACTATTTTAAAACAGACTCTATCTAAGTTTAAGTATGAGTATAGAACAAGATGGTCAAAAGCATGTAGGATCTAGGACAAATTTCGAAAAAATAATAAAGAGTGGCTGGAAACTGCACTTTCTTTCCCTCGTATCACAAAACAACTTTCGAATAAAAAACAACTTATTCCATTTGCATTATGTTCTGAACGAACAAAAAGGTCTAAGACAAAAGAGTTGCGTGATTCTGTTCCTACAGAATCATTGATATATGCTAGGTGTATGAAGTTACGAGCTGAAGGACAGGTTCAGGCCTCAAAAGTTATAAAAAATATAGCCACAAATCCAGAAGAGGCCAGAATTTATCAACAAAACTACAATAAATTATTAGAGCCGCAACAGGTTTTATCAGGAGAAGATGCTCTGGCTGTTTTAATAGATGCTAAGCTATCTCGTGCACAGGATTGATTTCCTTATAAGTTTTTATTTAAAATTTATATTTTTTTTTTAAAAAATGCCGCGAAATCGAATCGAAATTAGCGACCCCCGTATACTAAGTTTTGTAGCAATTGAAGGATATTTCGCTACTTTTGTCGCCATTTTGAAGCCGCCATCTTGTTTATGATAAAATGGACAATAAATTCGTGATCAGCGACCCCAAAAACCCCCGTATACCAAGTTTTGTAGCAATTGAAGGATATTTAACCAATTTTGGTCGCCATTTTGAAGCCGCCATCTTGTTTATTTAAAAATGGACACTAAATTCGTGATCACCGACCCCAAAAACCCCCATAAACGAAATTTCAAATTGATTGGTTAATGTTAAAGACTTTTGGCCAGCTTTTCAGCTTTTGCCCCACTGTGCGACGTGTGGGTTCTCTGTTGCCCAAATTCGACAGTATTGTTTATTGACTCCGCCAGAGAGTGTAAAATGAGCTTCGTCCGTCATCGCATCGATCATTCTTGAGGCGGCATTTCCATATTGCAAGCGATGCGGCTTGTTCGTTGAGTTAGTTGCACTTTGTATGGGAAGAGATGAAGATCTTGCTTCACAATCCTCCTTAAAGTCGTTCCACTCACGTTTAACGGTGATACGACACATTTGGATTATCGGCAACACTCTCTATTACCGGTTCAACAACTTCACTGAAGGTCCAAGGGACACTGGCGAGTCACTCAAAGAAATTCTTCACCAAACAACGAATTGTTTTGTCAGAAGGCTGTTTTTACAATTGAGCGATTGTTTTTAATGTAAAGCATTACAATTTCAGATCGTTTTATGATGTGAATAGATAGACTCATAGCTGGTACTAAATGACGTTTTAGAATTGGGTACATTTGTTGAAATCGTCTAAAATATAAATGTCGGAGTTATTCAATTTTGAATTACCAATAGAAGGTTTAGATGGCGCTGAGATGTATAATAAAAAAGACACAATAGAATTTAAGTAGAAACTAAAAAATGAGTTTAAAAAAATCAAAAGAATAAAATCTTCCAAGCCCCCCTTTGTGCTATAAGCGCACCCTAGTTTGGAAACCGATGTCTTAAGGCTCAAATAGAACCAATCCGTTCCGTCCGCTCCGCACGTTTTTTCTTTGTTATTTTTGACATTCTGTCTGCTTGATTGTGGCTACGGCTCCGTTCGTCCCATGGAAAGTTTGTAAAAATGTCAAATTTCCAACTTTTAAAAACAGACGGAATGAATTGGTTATGTTTGAACCTTTAATCAATTCCTGGCTCGAACAAGATAATAGTAAAATCCGCAATCGGACTCACGCATTGCACGTACGTCTTTAAGCGTCGATCGGAATCTTGCGTTGATCAAAACGAAGTCTAGCATCGCCGAGCCTTTGTCGAATGGATTTCGCCAGATGAGTTGGTGTTTGATGGAAAATGCTGTTGCCAACCATCAAGTTGTTTGACGATGCGAATGAATTGTATTGTTTGAGCGAAATTACAATACGATTACAAAGAGCGAAGAAAACGGCGCCACCACTAACTAAGAGGAATTGGACGTGCCAACGGGACTCGGCCATTGGGCGAGAGTTTCAAATGGCATTATCCAACAAATTCGCGACACTCGCAATATTGGACGATATCGATTTAGAAGAAAGGCAACTTTCGGAGCCTATTGTGAAGTGTGCAATGGAGTTGTGTCCACCTATCCGTAAACGGACGCAGCCATGGATCTCGGACAGCTGTCTAGACCTCGTCGATCAGCGGAAGCGAATGAAACACGTCGACTTTGAGCAGTACCGACGATTGAACAAAAAAGTTCGACAGAAAATGAAATCGGAACGCGAAGCGTACTGGAATAACGTTGCGGCCGACATGGAAAAAGCGGCGTCGAGGCACGAATACCTGACGTTGTACCAGTCAATCCGGCAAGACAACATCAACAAACAACACAAAAATCGGATGGAACTTTTGTGACTTCTTCCCATGAACGCCTGTAGCGGTGGAAAGAATTCTTCCACCAGCTGTACAACCACGATCCGCCACAAGGTCCAGCACCAGAACCGCCGATTATCGAACAGCCGACGGTGACGACGTCAATAAAATTGCTGAAAAATGGAAAAGGACCGGGAATATACCAAATAACCGCCGAGATGATCAAAGCCGGAGGTGATGTCTTATCACAACGACTTCATGTCTTCATAACACACATATGGTATTCGGATCGTGTCCCTTCTTTCGATCGTCGGCAAAGTATTTACGAAAATTATACAATCGAAGCTCCAGAAACATCGAGAGCAAACGAGTCGGAAAGAACAAGCGGGATTTAGACCACATCGAGGATGCATTGATCAAATATTCGCACTCCGTCAGCTAATGGAAGAAAGAATTCGCTGTGGCAAACGAACTGCAGTCGTTTTCATCGATTTCAAATCCGCTTTCGATTGCATCGATTGGAACAGCTTATGAAGAGTCTTGGAAACCGAACCGAGCTATTGAGAATCATCCAACTCCTCCAAGCGTCGTACGATGGCTCTAATAGCAGCGTACGTATTCGAAGTGACTTATCCGAGGAGTTCCCGATTCAAACGGGTGTCCGACAGGGAAATGTCGTTTCGTTTGTGATCGACGCGATAATGCGTGAAGCATTCGATGGACGACTCGGAGTTCGAAACGATGACAACAACTTCGTAACCGACTTAATGTTCGCCCACGATAGCGCCGTCTTCGCCGACACGGATGCCGAAGCAACGGATATTCTTATACCACATTTCCTGCATCACCTAGTCATATGGGTTAAAAATCAATGGGGAAAAGACCAAAGTGCTGACAACA
The DNA here is from genome assembly GCA_949987705.1 of Thereva unica. Lineage (NCBI taxonomy): Eukaryota > Metazoa > Arthropoda > Insecta > Diptera > Therevidae > Thereva > Thereva unica. Next base: position 223,668,691 of record OX465281.1, on the reverse strand, counting down.
GACGGATCGAGGGCCAGTGTTCACCTCGATGGGACCCAAATCGAACAGGTACCGAGGTTCAAATATTTGGGATCTTTGTTGAGGAAACGAAAGTGGCATCGACGTCCGACGTTCACAGCCGCATCGGCCAGGCAACAGCAACCTTCGCCTCGCTCATTTGGTGCATATGGAAACGAACAAATATTTTCATTAAAACAAATGTACGCCTTTACCGAACGTTGATCCTTCCAATTCTTCTTTATGGATCTGAAACGTGGACACTGGTCAGACTGGACGTTAAAATGCGATGCTTCGGGCAGATCCTCGGTGTCTCACCACGCGACCGCCTTCGAAACGAGACAGTTCGACGAAGATGCGATCACTGATCGAGGAAGAAATGAAAAAACGTGGTTTGGACATGTTTGCCGAATCGTTGATAACCGCTTGCCATATAAACTTCTCTGGCGAGACCGTCCCGCAGATTGGAGAATCCAGCAATCGGCACCGAAGAAAACCTGGCTAAAGAATTTCAAGGGCGCCCTAAAGAATCAACGGTTATCAGTTACCAAGGCTCGAGACGTCGCCAAAAACCGACAAGAATGGAAACGAATCGTGAATAGAGTTCGATACCCAGCGGCACCGACAGCAGCGTATCCGTTGCGGGGACGTCCCGCTCGGACCACCAGCTAACGGATCAAAGAAGAAGAAGAATCAAAATCTGGATATAAGTAAAATATCTTACCTTCCACTCGGTGGTAAATCGACATAAATCGGTCTCAAGGGTGGTCCCATAGGGCTCGTAAACGGTGGACCCATGTCCACTATAGTTCTAGCCAGTGTTCTGCCCCATGATTTTGCACCACCGATTACAGCTACTACAAAATAAACAGCATCTGTCCTTTCTGGAAATACTGGTAAACCTGTCGGATGGGTTGCAGGTGGCGGGGGCGGTTGTGGCTGACGTCCAGCCTTCTGTTGTTTACTTTTAAATCCACTATGATTAACACCGAACAGAGCCTCCGGCTCTGGCAGCCTTTCAAATTGCTGATCAGATAAAAAATGGTGATCCTCAGTTGAAAGAGGCTCGACTAAATCGCTTCGACTCTTATCGTATTTCTCCAAAAGTGTTGCCATATATAGCAGATTGCTATCGGTTGCAGCTATGCTTGGTGCGGGTGTAGCGGGTGATGCTCCTGCTCCTGCTTCTGATGCTGAATTATTATAAATATTTGTTATATTTTCATAATTTTTATAATTGTCGAAATTTGTACTGTTTTCTGCCAATAGAAACTTCATCAAGCTCATATATTTCAGTAGAATGAAGAAAATAAAAAAGTTTCCATTCGAAAACATTGTTCACACGAATATGACGAGTGGAGAAATGTTATTTGTTTTTTTTTTTGTTTTTTTTGTTGGTGGTGTTTTTATTTTTATTTATTTTTTTAATTTTTGTCTTTATTTTTTAGTTGATTTCTTCGTTCTTATTAGTTTCGTTTTACGGAATTTGATGCTTGTCTTGTTCATTTTCGAGGATAAAGTTCTTCCTTTATGATAATCAAAAAAATATTTCTTCGACTCGTTTTTGTCATCTTTTCATATCGATTTAATTATTATTTTTTAAGAAACAAAAAACTTTTATTCACACTAATCAAGACATTTTCGAAAATATTAATCGAATTCGTAGAATGCCCGTTCTGTTGCTAACTTTTTGGATAAATCTTCATAAATCATTAATTTCTTTTTAATTCATTTATAATGTATACATTCATTACATTTAATTTTTGGTTCTTTCATAAAATTTATTTATTTATTTTTTTTTTTTTTAAGACAATTTATTTAGATGTTAACTTTGTTTTCGATCTTTGCAAAATATGAATAATTAATTTTCGTTTTAGTTTGTTTTGTTTTTTTATTGGTTTTGAAAATCATGTAAAGCTGATTGATTCCATATTTGGCACATTTGGCCAAATATTCGGTTATTTGGCTGTGTCTGTCTGTCGGTCTAAAGATAGTGTTTAATTTTCTGTTATCTTTCGCATTGGCAAGGTATTATTAAATGGATATCCTGGAAGTTATTACAGTACATCAGAAACATTTTCTATGTTTTGTAAACATTTTTTTTATCTCTCCACATTTGTTTTTACTAATTTATTCATTTAATCATTTTCATTTGCAAAATCAATATTTGTGGTATTTATTTGCATTTTGTTTATCTGTGGATTTTTTAATCTGTGCGTTAAATTGAATTTCATGTTCGAAGGCAGCGATTATTTAGTTTTGCCTTTTTGTTAAAACTGAATCTGTAAATAAATAAAATATTCAATTAAAGTAAGATATTAAATTGATAAATATTTTAAACTTATATTGTAAAGTGAAGATAATGTCTTTTGTGAGAATTTAAATAACAATACCACTGTGAACAACATTCGTACAAGAACAGGGCCGGCGATTTCGTTTTTTGCGCCCGGTGCACTATGCCATATTGCGCCCCTTAAAGCTGTTCCTTTTTGAACGCAATAAACGACAAAAGACACTTGTAGTCCAGTGCAATTAGTAAATCAAATTGCATTTCATGATGGACAAAATTTTTTTTTTTGGAATTTGTTGGGGTACATCTGACAATGTTAAAACCAAGTTTGTGGGGTCGCAGTGTGATGGGAAAAGCCGCCATCTTGAAAAAGAGGTAGAGGTCGTTTATACCAAATAACTCTGTTGTGTGCAATGATAGCTGAAAATGATCAATACAAAGTCATTAGAGAATAAAATTATCTACAAAATGAGCCCTTAACGAGGTCTGTAAGTTAATTTGGCTCAAAGTTATGGCCGCTCAAAGTTCGAACTTGTTCGGGTGGTTGAGGTTGAATGCAGTTTTTTGCGATTATCTCGTAAGATATTAATTTGGGTGGGTTAATGCCGATTACCAAACTTATAGTGCTAGTGATTACCTTTAGAATAAGCCCTTAGTCATCGTTCTCGCTTGTATAGTTTGCGAGTAATACAACGCCAAAGTTCGCACTTCACGTGCCTGAAATAACTGATATCTCCATTTTTTTTGAATATCTCCTTAACGGTTGCTCATATGATAACGTAGTAAACAGCAGAAATACGGGTATTAAAATATCTTTCAAATGGGCTATTGACCGAAACTCTATGTCGCTTCATGTCCGCGAGATAACCGGTGAAAAGTCAACAGCGAAGGTTGTGACACTTCTCGACGAATAACTCGCTTTCAGCCAGTTTTGCATGTCGGATAAATTAGAATGTTATGTAACCCCCTGAATTATCTATATTTTGGGTTATTTAACTACTTTGGAAAATTATAATAATGGGAAATAGTAGCTAAGAATCATCATTTTCGCGAAAACTAAAGCACTCCCTTTCAATACAATCATATATTTTTTATTTCGATAAATCTTTAATATAAACAATACTGTGGGTACTTTTTTTGTGGGAGAATACAGTTTGGGGGCCTCGGTAGCCGAGGGAGTAAGGCGTCTGGCTACTATCCCAGAGGTCCCGGGTTCGAATCCCGGCCAGCCCCACGGTCCTTCGCCTTTTCCACTTTCCCACCTACATAACTTTCCTTCTTTCTTCTTCCCTCTTTACATTCCTGATTCCTTCTGTCATAGCCTTAGTTAGCCCTTCCCCGCTTCACCAAAGCGCATGTCATCGGTTGGTTGATGAGATTCAACTCGTTTCAGGAGGCATAACACTCCAGCGAGTTGTTTCTCGATGCCCCGATGACAAAGTCGCCAGTAATGGTTGGGAGTAGGTGGACTGCAAAAAATATCGCTGGTAGGTTGTGACAGTTCCTTTCTTCCCCGACTAGAGCTGCTGTTCGACATTGCACTCTATATGAAGAAAATAGATTGTCGACACCAGTATAAAGGGCGTTTCCTGTGACTCTAGTCTTTCACATAAAAAAAAAAAAAAAAAAAAAAATCTTCATGTTGACGGTCGAGACACTTCTTAGTAATTTCCCACTTTCTTTGTCTTTTCTTGCACTGCTCCTCTTAAAAATGATTGCACCACCTTTTCTTAAACAGCTTTCACTTGACCTTCACTTAAGTCTCTTTGCACACGTAATGTTTCCCGGATTCCAAAGACAGTCTCGTCAGAAAGTTTTACCTTACATTTCGCATTTTGTTATTTTCCGCATCTGAGGCAGTCTCATCAAAAACTTTACTTTTAGAACCTCGAAAATGATGATTCTTAGCTACTATTTCCCATTATTATAATTTTCCAAAGTAGTTAAATAACCCAAAATATAGATAATTCAGGGGGTTACATAACATTCTAATTTAAGGATCTCCGTTAAGGAGATATTCAAAAAAATGGAGATATCAGTTATTTCAGGCACGTGAAGTGCGAACTTTGGCGTTGTATTACTCGCAAACTATACAAGCGAGAACGATGACTAAGGGCTTATTCTAAAGGTAATCACTAGCACTATAAGTTTGGTAATCGGCATTAACCCACCCAAATTAATATCTTACGAGTTAATCGCAAAAAACTGCATTCAACCTCAACCGCCCGAACAAGTTCGAACTTTGAGCGGCCATAACTTTGAGCCAAATTAACTTACAGACCTCGTTAAGGGCTCATTTCGTAGATAATTTTATTCTCTAATGACTTTGTATTGATGATTTTCAGCTATCATTGCACACAACAGAGTTATTTGGTATAAACGACCTCTACCTCTTTTTCAAGATGGCGGCTTTTCCCATCACACTGCGACCCCACAAACTTGGTTTTAACATTGTCAGATGTACCCCAACAAATTCCAAAAAAAAATTTTGACCACATGAAATGCAATTTCATGCCCTTTTTTCGACTAATTGCACTGAGCTATTGTTGAATATTAGAAATAATTTTCATAGTTTGCGCAAAATTTAAGATTGCACATAATGTAGATAGGAAGTTTCACATTGGTCAACATCCAACCAACAAAAATCTGCTGGGAATATCGTTTATATATATAGATTTTCGAGGGATACCGAATCAGACCACTATTTGCGGGTCCCTTTTCGTCCCTCTGCCTAGAGTCATCTTATTGGGGTTGCAGTGGGTTGTCCCACTGCTCCCTTACTTCGACTCCCCTAGTTATCGCAAGCAGCTGATTGAAGGGAGTCTGCCTCATGTCCTCCATCCACTGGAGTCCAGTTATGGCATCCCTTTTCCTCGCCACCGCCGGACAGTGACACACTATGTGTGTGGCCGTCTCAGGTTCCTCCAGGCACATCCGACAGGTGTCATCCTCCAGAATTCCCATTCTTTTTAGGTGATACCTGAAACATCCGTGTCCTGTAATCAGTGCCACCAACCATCTGAGGGTTCTCCTTTGCATATGCAGGATCCTTCTTCTGGCTGCGGTAATCGGCAGCGTAAGCACCATCTTAGCCTGCCTACACGTGGTCATAGCGTCCCACCGTCTCCGGTGTTCCTCAGCGACCCATTTCTCGATGTAGTTCCTTACCAACCCTCTGCCAATGGCAGAGTATGGCTCCGGTCCCCAGAATTCCGAGGTTGACCCCTGTTTTGCCAGGTTGTCAGCCTTTTCGTTCCCATCGATGCCTGTATGTCCTCTAACCCAAGCTAGCGTCACGTTGTTTTGTTGCGCACACCTGTTCAGTTTTTGGACACATTCCAACGCCAGAGACGCATTAATCTCTGTCTGGTTCATGCGCTTAATCACAGCCTGATTGTCCAGTGCTATAAGGATACTTCTTCCCTGCACCTGACCCTCATTTATGTGATCCAGCGCGTGCAGCAGAGCAAGCATTTCCGCCTGGTAGACTGAGGTGTAATTCCCCAAAGCCAGAGAGCAGGTCAGATTTAAGTCCTCCGAGAAGACTCCCGCACCTGCTCTGCCGTCAATCTTGGATCCGTCCGTGAAGATATATATGTCTTCCGGTCTCCCTTCGGGGAGCGTTCCGTTCCCTATGAGGGTTTTATGATACCTTTCGGTCACCCTCATTTTTGTGATCCCTTCCATGGGCATCATGAGCTCCCTAATCCCTTTAATGCGATCCAGGATCTTCATGTGCCCATATAAGGTTCCTGACGCCTGCCATGCGGCATCCCGTCTCATCCGAATCGCTGAGGCTGCCGCAGTCTTCATCACCTGGAGGTCTAACGGCAGCAGCCCTAACAGCGCCTCCAATGCCGCGGCGGGTGTGGTGCGGAAAGCACCGCTCACACCTACGCAGGCCATTCTTTGCACCTTGTCCAAATGCCTCTTGACGGTTTTCTGTGTGGCTTTAGTCCACCAGACCACCGAGGCATAAGTTATGATGGGTCTCACCATCATGGTATATGTCCAGTATGCTAACCTTGGTGAGATACCCCACCTTAGTCCACATACTCTTCTGCACTGGTGAAGCACCCTTGTCGCCTTCTTAATCTTCTCTTCAACGTGGTATTTCCAGGTTAGTCGCGAGTCCAAGTATACACCCAGATACTTGACCATCCCAGACACCTTGATCCTCGATCCAAAAAGCATGAGGGGCTGAAAATCCAGATCTTTAATCTTCCTAGTGAAGATTATCGCGTCTGTCTTATTAGCATTTATGGTGAGGCCCTGTTCCGTACACCACTGCTCAACCACTTGGAGTGCATTCCTCATGATATCTGCCGTAGTGCTCATAAACTTGCCACGTGCCACAATCGCTACATCATCTGCATACCCAACGGTATGCACGCCCATTTCCTCTAGCCGCCTGAGCAGAGTGTCCACAGTGATGTTCCACAGGAGGGGCGATAGCACCCCGCCCTGTGGGCATCCCTTGCTGACCCTCCCTCGAAGCCGCGAGTCTCCTGTCTGAATCCTTACCGCTCTGTTTTTCAGCATGCTGTCCACCCACCTTACAATCATAGGGCTGACCTCTCGCCTCACCAGAGCGTCTTTGAGTTTGTTGAACTGTATCTTGTCGAAGGCGCCTTCGATGTCCATAATAACGGCCATCGCTATGCCTCCGGTATACAGTTCCCCCTCGGCTACTCGCACCAGTTGGTGAAGTGCCGTTTCTGTAGATCTGCCAGCCTGGTAAGCGTGCTGGCTTCTACTTAAAGGGTGCCTCCTTAGCATAGTACTCTCCAGGTGGTCTGCCACCACTCTTTCCATTGTTTTCAACAGAAAGGATGTTAGGCTGACTGGCCTGGAGGACTTCGCCTCGGTGTAGTCCTTCTTGCCTGGCTTAGGGAGAAATACCACTTTGGTTTCCCTCCACACCGCCGGAATGTATCCTGTTGCTAGACAGGTAACGAATATTCCCCTAAGCCTGGGTGCAATGACATCTTTGCCCCATTGAAGCAGCGCAGGGAATATTCCGTCACGCCCCGATGTCTTGAAGGGAGAGAATGTGTCTATTGCACGTCTCACCCCTTCCTCCGTCACCACCCCGTTAGCCTCCTCTCGGTTCATCCTTGTAGCCATTCTGTTACGAATAGTCCAAGATTTACCCGAGACATAGCTGCCAGGAAAGTGAACTTCCATCAGGATCTTGTTGGTTTCCTCCAGCGTCTCCGTCATCCTCCCCGACGGGTCACGAACGAGTCCGACTTTGGAGACCGGGTCCCTGGAGATCATTTTCTGAAGTCTGCTGGCCTCAGATATGCTCTCCATGCTCGAGCAGAAGTTCCTCCACGACTCCCTTTTCCGTCGTCGCAGAGTTTGTTTCATTTCTCTTTTCTTGGCTTTGTAATTCTCCCAGGCAACCGGGTCATTGCACCTCATCGCTTGGTTGAAAGCCTTTCTGACCTCTTTCTTCAGTTTCTCCAGCTCCCTACACCACCAGGGTGTGGGATCATGGTCATCCACTGACGTAAGAGGACACGCCACTCGAAAAGCGTTCTCTATCGCTGTCTGCAGGACATGCAACTGAGACTCTGCTTCTCTTGTGGTTTTCGGTGCCCTTGGCACGCGCTCCCCAAGATTCCTGCGCAACATTTCAGTATATCTAGACGTGTCCGTGTTGCGGGGAATTCTCGTTGTTCTAATTCCGTCTCCCCTGCCCGGGGTTCCGTACTCTATCTCAAATGAAATGGCTCTGTGATCTGACATAGTCGTCCGATCCATCACCTCCCAGTTGGTCAATCTTGTCAACATCCGGTTGCTGCATAGAGTTATATCTATGACTTCCCTTCGTCTAGCATCGACGAAGGTTGGTTCTACCCCTCTATTTGCAATAACTAGATTGTTGCATTCCACAAATTCGAGCAAAGCCTCTCCTCTATGGTTGTCGTTGGTGCTTCCCCACACCGTGTTGTGTGCATTTGCGTCGCAACCAACTATTAACCCTGTGCCTTTTTCGCCACAGGTAATAACCAGAATTTCCAACTCCCTGGTGGGCGGAGGATCTGGCGAATCGTACGGAAGGTAGGCTGAGGCTAGAATGAAAGCCCCACTTCCAGTACCTACGCGTACTGCTGTGAGATCTGGTGTGCACAAGTGCGGCAGTAAAACCGCCTGCACTCCGTGTTTCACCAGCACACACGTCCTCACTCTTTCATTCGCATTGGGAACGTACAGAGTGTCAAAGCCCCCAGATAGTCCCCTAATCCTACCCTTGTAGATCCAGGGTTCCTGTATGAGAGCAATATCCAGCTTCATCTCACCGAAGCCTCGCGTCATCATTGCTGATGCTGCTCTGCTATGGTGTAGATTCAACTGGCAAACCTTTAAATGCCGGAATATCGTTTGCGGAGAAGAGAGTAGGTTAGAGTGATGGGGCCCGGCAGTTTTATTGACAGCTGTGTAGTTTTTGTTTTTTGTCTCACTTTTGCTAGGAAAATAAAAGCAATGCCAGAAGGCAGAATTAATATTAAAAGCAACAACGACAAGATAAAACATTCTAACGCATAGCTTGTTGGAAAATTTGGCCGTTGTGAAAACTCATGCGATTCTTCAACGAATTTCAAAAGAGAATTGACGATTACATCCAATTTTTGATGGTTGGCTCTTGTCAAACTGCCCATATTAATTTGTTAGACTGTAATACCTCGGCTTCACCGGCCGAATTGCGCACGTTCGAGCAAATTGGTGTACTGAACATCAATTTTTGCCTTAGTTCTCAAACATTTTCACAAATTGAACTCAGGCAAAATAAAGCCTGAGTTTGCCCAACAGAACATGAAATTGAGATTGAAATTGATTACTCTCAATCAACTGGAATAATGGAATATCATTCCTGTAAGCTTTTGCATTTATAACTTCTGCCAAAAAAACAACAACAATTTCAAGCATAAACTGAACATACCAGCCGGTGAAGCCTCTTGTACGGATTGAATGCAACTTTATTGAACTGAGGCCGGTGAAGCCTGGGTATAAAGAAACAAACAAAAAAGAGCAATTAAAGGGGAGTTCTCGCCACAAGAATTTTTGTTTTCCTTCCGGATGGACAGCACGACGACGACCTTGGCTTTCGAACCAAAAAAAGAATCGGATCATGGAATGTGAGAGCACTGCTAGCTGATGGACGGCTGGATGAAGTCCACACTGCAAACCCCAGAATATTTTTTGGGTGTGAAATAACACACTACACACTTCACAAGGGTGTAAATTCGGTTAACCGTGTTAAAATAATGCGTGTAAAAATCACACACAAGCAGCGTGTAATATTTTTCACACACTAAAGTAATTGCAACGTTTTATTGCTTTCCGTGTGTAAACGTGTGAAATCAAACATTACCCAGCGGGAAAATATTGAAGCTATTTGCGATAAGCGGTAAGGTATTGCTTCCACATCGTATCCTTTGGAATGTATTAGGAAGATTTTAGTTTTCTGTTCAACAGACAAATTTTTCTTCAAGTAAACAAAAAACGAGTTGTTTGAGCCTCATGCAGCAAACTTCTTTGACGCATATTTTGGGCGCTCAGTGTACTCCTTAAAAGCTTTCAAAAAAGCCCCTACAAAAGAGATTCCATTGAGCTACTCAAGAAGCTGTCGGGAAGAAAATGCAACGCTTCCTCCCAGTGACATACAATTATAAAAGAGATATAACGTGGGATAGGGACAGGAAGGGCTCGTAAGCTTCAAAAGAAGGCTTCGTCACGTCTTAAATAGGCTTCCGTACCCCAGTGGGTATTTCTTCTTGTGGAAGATGAAGCTTAGGAGTCACCCTTTGCACTACTAATCCGTCATGTCTTACAAGTCATGGCGCAATGTATAGTAGTAAGCTTGATCTGATCTGGAGGGTGCATGAGTAGATGTCTATGAACCTTGCGTTTGAACTCTGAGATGTTATATGAGCTCGGAAACACCGACTGCGGAAGCGAGTTCCACAATCGAGTTGTTCTGTTTATAAAGGAACTGCTAAACTGTAATGTGCGTGAAGGGGAGGGCTGCAGGGTGAAGGAGTGAGCCGAGTTGGCTAGGCTTGTGTTGCGGGAAGAAATTGCCGTGTAGGCAGGAGGTTTTTGATTTCAGTGGAGCAGTCGCTATGAGCTGTAAAACTTGCTGAACGCTGCTACATTCCTACGGTGGCTTAAAGGATCGATGCAAAGGGTGCTATCGCCAATGAGTTTGATGGCGCAGTTTTGCACCTTGTTTAGCCAGGTATGTATGGTATGTGCCAGTATGTATCACACACGCATCCTCCCATTTATCAGTAACAACGCTCACCAGAGAGCTTCACAACACAACCCTTTTCATAGTCAGTCAGTAACAGACAGGCGTCCAGAGAAGACATTACGGTGACGGATTTTTCTAGGTTTACTCCCTGCAAAAAGAGGCTAAAAAAGCTTTACTCACAAAAGCTTCTTAGTAATGCATATTTGGTGTGTTTAAAACACAGGCATTAAGTGTGCTAAATTTACACATTTTTAGCGCGTTAAAAATTAACGCGTTTTAAACGCGTAATACGTTTTAAATTCAGACACTTGGGTTTGTAGTGCACTGGCTTTAGAAAGTAATAGAATAGTCTATGTTCTAAGTTTTAATGTAAGTAGCGGTTAAAATTTCATTAAGATCAGTTGCACGGTGTAGGAGCCAATTGCGAACATAAATACATACACACATTCATTTTTATCTACATACATATATAGATACCAAAAATGCTATCATCATATTAAACCCACACCCGATAAACATCACCGAAAGTCCATTTTTCAGTAGATACTTATAGCCGTCGACCTAGAGGATATACAGAATACCAACATGTCAACCCTCGTTTATTATTTAGAAAGGGCTTTGACGTAATATGACAGGTACGTGGAAAAGAATTGACAGCCTTGGGGTATTAGGCCCAAGTTAAGAGAATGGTGGGGTAACACCCCCTTATAATCAAAAATAATCTAGGGTAATCCGGATTTTCTTAATGATCTTTTCTAGACACAGTGAAACTTCTTAAACTTGCATAATTGATGACCGTCAAGACAGGATATCCCTTTTACAGATATTAAAGATAACCACACAAAAAATAAGGACATTTTTTTCAAATTTATGAAAATGAATTCTGACGAAACTTTTAATTTTGGTTATTTCCTTAAAATAAGGATTCATATAATTGAGAAGTCATTAAATGCTGGTTAAAAAAATATTGATCCATGAGAAAAGCAAATCCCTTATTATCGTGGGCTGGAGCAGTGGGAGTCATTACTGGTTCAGTGGAGCGAGGACTTCCATAATTCATAGGAGAAAAGCCTACAGTACCCTGGTATTCATCCAGGCAGAGACTTTTCAAAAATTCTGGAACCCCCGATTTATGAATTAAATATTCCCCTTAAAGCCTACCCCCAAAATTGATTTTCTATAATCTCTTTACTGAATTTCCTTAGATGTGGGCCTCTGAAAATTTCTTTGATTTTATGAATTGATTACTAAAGTACCTTTTTGAGGAGCCAGGTACCTTCAGGTAAAATTGTGTAAAGTCGTATATGGGGCTGAATTGCCAATGAATTATTTTTGCTCATCACTCATATTTTGTGACTAATAAATGAGCAATTTTCGAATTAAGGATCAGTGATTTAATAATAAAGGGAGTAGCAAGTCTCTTCGAATTAGTTATGTTAAAGCTATTAACTAACACGTGCATTTAATAATGAATTTATATCCTTACCACGTGGCACCTTGGACGGATGTAACTGAGCCGGATAAATAATTTTTGGTTAAAGAAGGACTCTCCTCCTGGAAACGAAAAGAGAAAAATCTTATTTAAGTATCGACTACATACACACAAAAAAAATCGATAATTTTCCTAAATTGTATAAGAAATTACTGCAGGAATATGAAATATGGCTGGGATCAGATGCCTACACACAGGGAAAGCCGAAAGCAGCTCAAAAAAAATTTTGCCGTCCACAGCATCCAGATAAGTGCTGAATCATTTTCGGGCTATTTATCAAAATGGGAGAAAATCTTTCACTTTCACCAAAATAACGCATTAATCATTCCGACGTATAAACAGAAAATCATTTCAAGTTAATTTCGTTTTTGCTTATTTTTCAAAAGATTTGTTGTGGTATGGATGTTTTTACAACCCTGCTTCAAAAAAATTATTCATGAAATTTTATAATTTATTTTGTTTCAGAATTTTTTTATTCATTATTCTTCTTTGTGTAGAGAAACATATACTCGTGTTTTAATTTGTCATTGGTGAGAATAAAATAAATTGGAATCATTATGTACAAATTTTTTTTTTTCGTATCAAGGATAATAAATCGTTCTGCACATTAATTTATTCAGCTATGTTTAACCACATGCCATTAATGACTTTTTAAAATTTATTTCGCGAAATTATTGCAATGAATAAAAAAGTGATTAAATATGCAGGCAGGTATGCATACCCCCGCAGTCGCAGCCAATCAATTATTCAACTTTTTTTGTTTTTTATGTGGATATTGATAGGGATCACATATAACTCAGAGGAGAGATTATGGTGAAATTTATTGCGTATACAAAATGGCATGCCATAAGATAAAAGATGTTAGGCATATAACAAAATGGACAAAGAAGGAACAAGAAATGAGATTATATCAATAATACAACGAAGACTTAAGGCCCAAATACAAGGTCAAATTTGACGTACATCCATGCTATACAACCAAAACTGTGATATACCACAAAGAACAAAAAAAGAAGAAATGTCTGGAGAGCTTGCATGAAAACACTAGTAATAGAGTTAACTCTTCTAATACAGAAAGGTACTCGCACTTCTTAGCTGGGCCAAGAAAGATTTACCTACTCAGCACAACCAAGCGCTGAGATGAGGCTCACAACTAAGCATGCAAACATAAAAATTAGTAAATAAAAACAAAAATCCAAATTAACATATAACCCACGCAAGCAACAGGAAACATAGATGGTCACGTGAGATTAAAAAGACGCCTTTTAAGGACATCTTTACTAATGTTCACGCTAAAGACGTTAATATTATTGTTAACATTAATAAACATGCGGTTTACAGGTTCAAATCTGCCGTAATTCGTATTAGAGGAGCTGATTTGTAAAAGAGGTGGACCTCTAGATTATAACGACTCTCTCTAAAGGACGCACGGCGACCTAAAAAACCTGAGTCGACCTTTCCATTAAGTAGCTGATGAACAAATACAACATCGGCCACCTCCCGACGCTTGCGAAGAGAGCTTAAGTTGAGTAACTTAAGCCGGAATTCATATGATGGTAGAACTATTGGGTTTTCCCAAGGAAGATGATTCAGTGCGAATCGAACGAACCTTCGTTGAACCGATTCAATAGTTCTAACATGCGAAGAATAGTGAGGAGACCAAACCTGGGAGGCATATTCAAGTAATGGTCTGACAAGAGAAATATATAAGTGTTTAGTAACCAACGGGTTATTAAATTCCTTGGACCACCTTTTTATAAAACCCAAGGCAAAACTACCTCTGGAAGAGATATAGTTGATGTGAGTGGAGAAATCCAGCTTACTATCAAATCTAATCCCGAGATCTTTAACCAAATTAACACGAGGGATATCCTCATCAGAAAAGGTGTAGTTAAAAATTATAGGATCACGTCTCCTACTAAAAGTCATGACTTCACATTTACCAATATTAAGAACCAGGTTGTTGTTAGCACACCAAGAGTAAAAGGTATCAAGGTCAGTCTGCAGAAGTTTGCAATCCTCCATACTCTTTATGTGCCGATACAATTTGATGTCATCAGCATAAATCAATATTCTACAGTGTCTTAGTAAGGGAACAATGTCATCAATTGATAAGATAAAGAGGAGAGGGCCAAGATGACTTCCTTGAGGGACACCGGATGTCGCTTCAATGGTTATTGATTTGGATCCACGAAAAAGAACTTGGTAGGTCTGGTCAGTTAAGTAAGACTGGAACCATACTAGAAGGGCTTGCGGAAAGCCTAACATTCTTAATTTCAGAATAATAATGGAATGGGAGAGCTTGTCGAATGCCTTACTAAAGTCAGTGTAAACACAATCAGTTTGACAACCGGAAACGAAGCCTTCGACAGCATGAGCAGTGAACTCAAGAAGATTGGTGGTTGTGGAACGAGCTGCAAGAAAACCATGTTGATTCGTTGAGACCAGCCTCTTGCAGATAGGAACGAGTTTAGAATAGATAATTGATTCGAAAAGTTTGGGTATAGCAGACAACTTAGCAACTGGCCTATAATTCGATATTTCGCTCTTGCAACCACTTTTGTGAATAGGAGTTATGAACGAATTCTTCCACAGAGTGGGGAAGTACCCTTTATCCAGGGATTTTAGAAAAAGGATTTTCAGTGGAGACTGGAGAACCTCCACACAGGCCTTAAGAACAGCAGGAGGAATACCGTCGGGGCCAGAAGTAAAGTCAAATGGAAGATCGTCAATATGTTTCACGATATCGGCAATGGTAATTGAGAGAGGTAAAAAATGAGCCTCTCGGTTAGGAATAGTGTGGCGAAAATTATTGTCGTCAGGCTGAAAGTCTACAGATGAGAAAGATTGATGAAAGAATGACGCAAACATGTTGCAAATCGCAGGCGACTCACAGCTAGACCAGTTCTTGTGCTGCATAGTATTAGGGTAATTATCAACTTTTTTTTTCGAGTTGATAAATTTGAAGAAGTTTCTGGAATCAGTAAATACTTTATTACTCATACTGCTGAGATATTCACGATACAGCGTAAAAGAGAGTGAACGAAATTGGTTATAGCAAATGATAAATGAATAGAGACTTGGAGAGTCCTTTCTCTTTAAATAAGTTTTCCAGAGCCTATTCTTCTGATTTTTCAAATGCTTGAGTTCACTATTGAACCAAGGAGAAGAAAAACTGGCCAATTTTTGAGGCTCATAGGGAACGCAAGAAACGAGGGCTTCGTATTGTACGCCATAAAACCGTAGTACATCGACATCCAACTCGTTTGCGGAAAGTAAGTTGTTGAAATCAACCATGGCAAGTTTAGATGGCAGCTCATTAAAGTTAGCCTTTTTAAAGTTAAAGGAATAGGTTACCCCCTCCGGATAAGGAGTATTAACTGAATTGAAACAGTAATTGAGCAAGATAGGAGGGTGGTAATCGGGTGGTATTGGACTGGGTTCAACAGTCATGTTGACTGAGTCTGTAAAGAATATAAGATCCAACTGCCTTCCTATTACATTAGTCACACCGCTCATTTGACTCAAGCCAAGTGAGAATAAGGAATCGAGAAAACACGATTCCTTAGAATTAAGGCTGCCTTCAGGAAGGTAGTTATCGTCATCGTCAACATTATACCCACTGGATATTGGGTAAATTGAAATCGCCTAGAAGAAGTAGCTCATCATTAGTGTTCATCAAGGTCAGAATGTGGTCAACACAAAAGATGAGAATATCATAGAGGTTATTACTTCCCTCGTCAAGTGTGCTTAACATATCTGGTGGGATATAGCAGCACAGCAGGAAGAGATTCATTTTAGAAAGGGAGAGCAACAAGCTCGACGTCAAGGTGGTTAGAGAAACTAGGAAGCGAAATTGGAGTGCAATTAAGATGGCTTCTACAAGCAACAAGTACGCCACCCCCACGAGCTTCCGACTCAGTGTGACGGTCCCTCCGAAAGATTTGGTAGGAGGAATCGAAAAGTTCAGCATTGAGAATGCCCACATGGAGCCAGGTTTCAGTGAATGCTATGACATCTAGGCCACTAGCAATCGATGCCTGAAGGATATCTTTAATTTTAGACCTGGTCTCCCTTACATTCTGGTAGTAGAGGGAAAGCGTCTCGAGTTTTTTGATATCAGAGTAGCACCCGAAGTTGAAGTTGAAGCGTTTGCATGATGAGATCTATTACGAGTACGTGGAACGAAACGCTTGGTAAGAGACCCAGCGGGCCAGAAACCAGGGTCTAAGAGAATCTCGGCAGTAGTAGGCGGTGCAGACAAAATAGGGACAACGAGTTGTAGAGATGGGAGCAAGTAAGAACTGGGTCGCTGCAAGTACTAGAATTGCGCGTAAAGATATCGTCAAAGCAACCCGGGTATCTCCTGATGGAGCCACTCGCAACCAAATAGACCATGTGTTGATAGACTGCCGCCACCTTTCGGGTCTGATGACGGAACGAACGTACCGAGGCGCCAAATTCGACTCGGATCATTATCTTGTTGGTATGGTGCTCCGAGAGCGCATGACAACGGTGAAAAGCTTTGTATACACTGATTAGGCTCGAACCAACACAGCTGCACTACGCAATGAAATGGCCAGAAACAGCTACGGTCATGCATTTGAACTCGCCCTAAGTTCTGGGGATGAGATACCGGGGGTCGACGAGAGCTGGATCCGCCTTAACAATATTGTCATTGGTACTGCTGACTCCATCTTAGGCATAAGTCGTGGATATCGGAACGACTGGTTCGATAATGAATGCAAGTTGGTAACTGAACGTGAGAATGCTGAGTACCGAGCAATGCAGCAGTCTCAGAGAACACGTACACGCGAAGAGAAATATGAAGAACTCAGAAAAGAAGAAAAGAGAATTCACAGACGAAAAAAACTTGGGGAAAAAACCCTGTCTGTGAACTAGAACAATACAGAGAGCGGTATGCGGCTCTGAAAATGCGGACTTCATTTCCAGCTTTACTCGTGACACACAAAATTAATGGAAAGACACCAAAACAAACTAGGACGCAGGACCACGAACCTTTTCCCCTCGGGGAGTCTTAGCTTGCTCCAATTGGAGCAATCGCCAACCCTGGCTTTGCGAGTACCAACCACGGTACCGCAGTACCAAGCAACATAACCACAGGCGTGCCAGGAGTCACCAGCTACAGTGGCAATGGCATATCTGAGAAACAGAAATCAAGAGGAAAAACATTTTTTGTTCTCGACAGAATTCCAGATAATGAAGCCGGCGGTACTCTCTCGGAGAAGAACAAAACCAACAAATCACAATTGCAAACAGTCGTTTACGAGAGGGAAGCGCTCCAAAACGCAAGGACAATAGGAGCACTAACCCCCCGCACTAAAAGGGAGATATCCCGCGAAGATAGGTCAGCGCCTAGAAATAATGACCAAGAAGAAAAAATCTCTCAAAGCGAACCATAGTCGAGGAAGCTTCTACTTCAGGAGCCCAACAATCAAGTACCACCACAGTGAAAGACCACCTTCTAGTAGCACTAAACGATGCCAACATCGAGAACAAAATATCAGAGATGGTCATGGAGTTCGTGACAGGAAATTTGCTCGAGTATCTTCGGTGCATCAACAGGGGGCATCTCTATGGACAACAAGAAGATGCTCAAGGCCGAGGAAACCAGCGAAATAGCAGAGAACCCTGGTACTGCTAATTAACCACAGCACTGCTAAAGTGGCTCGTAAGAGTTGACTATAAACTCCATTTTGGGCTAAGGCAGGCACGGATAAAAGGTTTCATAATTCCTTCATCTAACGAAGAGGCTGACTCTTATGAAAAGCTCAGAGAGCGCTTAGATGAACTAACAGTCATCGAGGTTGAGAAGAAGTTAGCATCTACAAGCTCAGATGCAGCAGTTGACAATGAATATACATGGCAGCAAGCGGCCTGTACCACTTTCCGGCTGCGTGAACCGGTTTGCTCGGTCGAGAAGACCTATGGGCACAGTAATATACTATGCTCTCTACCACAGGAAATGGTATCAGAACTTACCGAATACTTGGTGGCAAAATTAAATTTCAGCAGTAACCTTAATATCCGGATCCCTACCAAAAAGAAATGAAAAGATTTCCAACCTGACCATGACATAATCTTGTACACACACAGATCCAAATCAGAGTAGGAGCTGAAGTGTTTTCCACATAATATATCTTACAAAAAAGTTTCCGTCTGTCTAATTTCGTCAGCGTTTTCCAACCTTGGCAATTTTTCATGTCTGCCTAGCAATGCAGTAAAATCCAAGCCCGGGAGCCTGGGTAACATAAATACCATGTTACCATTAATATACCACATGAGATCGCGAGCCGCAGCTTGCCGACCACTGCTCTAGGCCGTCGCCGTGTTAATGTAATGTCTTTTTTTGTACATCCACCCAATACTAGACTGCTTCTGCAGAAGTTCTTTTTGAATTTTTTAAAGGCTGTGTTCCCAAATAGAACCCAGTATCTTCTTCTTCTTCTTTGATCCGTTAGCTAGCGGTCCGAGCGGGACGTCCCCGCAACGGATACGCTGCTGTCGGTGCCGCTGGGCCTCGAACTCTATTCACGATTCGTTTCCATTCTTGCCGGTTTTTGGCGACGTTTCGAGCCTCGGTAACCGATAATCGTTGATTCTTTAGGTCGCCCTCGATATTCTTTAGCCAGGTTTTCTTCGGTGCCGATCGCTGGGTTCTCCAGTCTGCAGGACGGTCTCGCCATGGCAATCGGTTATCATCGATTCGGCAAACATGTCCAAACCAGGCGCGGATTCAAGCTCGAACTATGCAATAATAGTTGAGATGGGAGAAACCAAAAGCTGCTGATACGCTTCTGCTACTTGTCGAACATCTTGAATGTCTCAACTGATCAACGTCTCGGTCCAACATGTCTGGAGAAAGCATTTCATTAAATTCGGTAAATTGGGC
This sequence comes from Thereva unica, assembly GCA_949987705.1. Classification (NCBI taxonomy): domain Eukaryota; kingdom Metazoa; phylum Arthropoda; class Insecta; order Diptera; family Therevidae; genus Thereva; species Thereva unica. The sequence goes on along the minus strand of OX465281.1, from coordinate 223,649,736 downwards.
CTCGGTAGTCTAGGGGTAAGGCGCCTGACTACTATCCCCAGAGGTCCCGGGTTCGATTCCCGGCGGTGCCACGGTCCTAGCCTTTCACAATTTCCCGCCTACATAACTTTCCTTCTTTCTTCTTCCCTCTTTGCATTCCTGATTCCTCCTGTCATAGCCTTCACTAGTTCTCTTCCCCGCTCCACCAAGCGCATGTCATCGGTTGGTTGATGAGATTCAACTCGTTTCAGGAGGCATAACACTCCAGCGAGTTGTTTTCGATGCCCCGGTGTCAGAGTCGCGAAATGGTTGGGAGTAGGTGAAATAAAAATACCGCAGCTAGGTTGTGACAGTTCTTTCCTTCACTTCTCTCTCTATCTTCCGACTAGAGCTGCTGTTCGACATTTCAAAATAAATACATAGTCGACAGTACAAAGGGGCTTTCTCTAAGTCTCTAGTGTGTCACATAAAAAAAAAAAACGAGTGTGCGTAGGACCACACTTTAGAAGTGTTAACTTCTATGGGTAGTCTAATTGTCCAAATCAATCTTAATACAAGACGATAAGGATTAATATATTTTATTTATGAATATTCTGTTAAAGTTTATTTAATTGTTACTTATATCCACTCACTCCAAAATGTGTTGCAATGTTTTGGAAATTAAAATATTTGTCTTAAACTTATCACACAAAGATCGGACGATGGATGACTAGGATAATGTAGTTTTTATTAAAAATAGTAGCTAATATATAGTAATAAATACATAGTGCATAGTTCATAGGAAATATGTAGTACATAGTACACAGTACATATCGTCGGGTTGATGCAATAGTCACGAAACAGAAATTTTTGCTATTTTAAACATTGTGCAAATATGCAAAAAAGTCATATTATATTCAGCCAAAGTCACGGATCTAAATAAATGGGAATCTACTGGATTCAATTTGAATTTTTTCAGAACCAGTAAAATAAGTAAAATTAAGCGATTTATATTTATATCATAAACAAAAATTCAAATATATGTTTATACATTAAAGATCAGAAACTTAATGGCTGAGATAATTGAGATAATTAACAAAGAAAACGAGCAGCTACGAAGTTTTTCAACACGCTTTTTGCGCGAAATCAAACGCTTGGTCACCAAACCCATTCTCCTCTGCATTACTTATAACTCATTACAGAAAACACTAATTAAAGAAGTACTTCCAAATCGACTTCCCACAGTAAATACCTGCGATTTTCCCTACTGGGATACTACCTCAGATATGTACGTAAAATACAGACGCGCAGTCGAATAGGCGAAACAAACGCCGAAACGTATTCCATGCCGCCGAGAGCGATTAATCCAAGCAAAAGATTTAAATATTGCAGCCATTTAGTTGGCTAGAGCATGGCAATTTTTAGTCGAGGTCCAGCAACAGACATCAGCGATGGTGACGCGCATTTTTGGTTCGCACCCGTTTCTGGGCACTTGTGCCTATGCAGCTGGCTAGAGCATGGCAACTTTTGGTTTAGCTCCACATAGAAACAGCAGCGTATAATTCTATGTGTGCGAGGAAAAATAGCCCTTTGAATGTTGCAATGCAGAAGCTGCTCTCAGCATTCGTTTTATATTCTCGCGCCGCTCTTAAAATTCAGGTCATATTCTCGCACGCCATCGCACACAGCAGCGAATGTATGAATGTATGCAGACCCGCTCTCAAAATCCATGGCATATTCTCGCACCCATTCATATCATATTTTCGCAATGCAGACGCCGCTCTTAGCATTCATTTCATCCTCTCGCACACATTCGCTGCTGTGTGCGATGGCGTGCGAGAATATGACATGAATTTTGAGAGCGTCGCGAGAATATAAAACGAATGCTGAGAGCAGCTTCTGCACAAAGTCTAGAAATTAACAAGTCTTTCATCTTCATATGGTTAATGAGTGAAAGACGAACAGCTATATGCATAAGTTCTTCAAATGACGATGTCAGGCTATCAGAGAGAGAATGCAATATTTTTATAAACGCTAGCATACAACTAAACAACAGAAAATTTTATGAGTTTCTATGGGGATAATGTTGATGTATTGGTGCATATTTGCACGTTTGTTTTGATTTATGAAAGAAAACAGCTGATTCAATTTTCTGTCGTTTTCTGTTCTGCATACTTTATCGTAACAGAGAATCTGGCTTTGTCTCGCCGAGCTCACGAAGCATGCGTTGAGTTTTGCTCAGCAGTGATGTTCATATATGCACGCACACAACCAACCGGGTGAAAATTTTGTATGAAGATGAAAGACTTGTTATTACTAGACTTTGCTTCTGCATTGCAACATTCCAACCCAATCCCACCCACCAAGCGCGGGCTATTTTGCCTCGCACACATATAATTATACGCTGCTGTTTGTAAGTGGAGCTCAACTAAAAGTTTCCATGCTCTAGCCAGCTGCATAGGCACAAGTGCCCAGAAACGCGTGTAGCAACAAAATGCGCGTGTCGCCATCATTGCAGCAAGTGTCCAGAAACGCGTGTAGCAACAAAATGCGCGTGTCGCGAATTCTTTGTTTTACCCCCAGCGAAAAAGTGCCAAACGCGCCTAAAGAAGTTAACACTTCAAAAAGCATGTTGTCCAATAAAGGAATGAAGATTCCTCTTCTGGAGTTTGATTTTTTGACGATAAACAACCCGTGCTTCTTTGAATTCCCCATCCAATTGTGCAGCGAGATGTTGGGCTTCAGTAAATAACCGTCGAAAACCAGAATCTTCATCACATCTTTTGGTCAGCAAGGGTATCTTTGACCATATCCGTTGCTTTTTTTTAAATCTAATGAAGACGTTTGGAGTATTCGGCTCAAAGGTAAAGTTGCACCGGATACGTACGAAAAATAAAAGTTTATTATGTTATTAATGACTATGATAAAAAATCAAATAGTACGAATATTATACACGCCTAGAACGTCATTTAACCAAGCAGATGAAATCGGAAACTCTAGGCTGAAAAATACAAGAAGAAGATTTGCCGCAGCAGATGCAGTTTTCGCGTCCTCCCACACCGAAATCTCATTAAGTGCGTCACACTTTTTTATTAATTGTTCACCCTCAAACTGCATGTGCCCAACGTGATTTTCTACCCAACGAGTAAAGTTGGTTTCTACCAGTCTAGCAAAGTCCTTAAATGATTTGCCACCAAGATGTTTTTTAAAAACGTTTGCAAAACCGTTAGCCAAAGCCAAAACTGGGGCCAGTTCACGCAATTCGACACTCGACGTCGACATCGACGCTTTATGAAAACGACATTAATTTCTACGGCGTTGAATTTGGGTTCACGTAAGTCGACGTGTCGAATGTCGTTTTCCTAAAATCATTTCTCCTAAAGGTATGCAAAATCCAATGAAACCGCTGCACTTTTCACATTATCCACAAGAGGGACAAGTTGCAAATAATACTAATACTTCAATAATGTGAGTAATTAAATTAATTAATTAAACAAATTCATAATAATATTGGAAAATCTCAACTCTGAATTTATTTTTATACATCTAACTCTTCTTGGGGTAGTTATAATTGTTATTTTTCAACTAATAGTTTTTCTTTTTCTATTGCATTTTGCTCGTTCAGAACTGTAAAAAGTTTTGTGTAAAATTATTTCTGTTCTGCTCTAATTGGCACCACAACTCGTTTTTAATACAATAATAAATGAATTCGACGCCAAATCTGGCGTCGAGAAGACTAACGACACTTTTAAAACGACAAACATAAAACGTCGACTTGCGTGAACCCAAAACGACATTTAACGCGTCGTTTTCAGTCGACGTCGAATTGCGTGAACTGGCCCCAGCTCTCATTGTTCCTGAAGCATTGCGACAATTTGAAACTTTGGAAGATTTTAATAAAGAATTGTTAACAAATGATTACTGCAAGAACAACGTCTTTTCGTCAAGTCCTGACATACCCCTTTCAAATCAGACGCCATTAGCGAACAACTATCTGTTCTAATTCCAACCAAATATTTTAGGTCCAAGTCGAATTTCTCACACAGATCGATGACGATATCCTCGGAACGAATTGCTTGGTATGCATCGCAAAATGTGATGAAATTCTCTGATTGCTCTGTTGCAGTAGTAGTAGTAGGATAAGCTAAGGTGTTGTGTATAAGAATTGTCGTTCGTCTCATCAAATACAACTGCGCAAAACTTTGCCGCTCTAACTCCTTTCAGAATAGCTTACTGAATTTCGTCTTTGCAGGCTTCCATAAGTTGATTTTGGGTGGTTTTACTGATATATGTCGCGATTGAACCTGCGGTTTCCAAATGATGCTGAAGAGTAAAGTCACCAAATTCAACGAAGAGTGCCCTGAAGTTCCTATCATTTGCCACCAGAATATCTACTTTTCCATCAGTGTCACGATTATAGAGAAGTTCATTATCCCTACATAATAACATCGATCTCGGCTTTCTTTTACTTGTGAGTCCCGTTGTACACACAGATGCTGGGTTATGAAAAGTCTGAAGGAAACTTTTTTCAGCTTCTACCACCCTCTGATGATATTGGTTCCGTTGGTGAAATGAAAGCGTTCCATTTTGTCCAAGTAAATCGTCGAATGCTTTCAGTGTTTCGCTTTCTTGGTTTACTTTTAATTCCGTGACCCCCCCCCAAAACAAAATTCTAGATCCGCGCCTGGTCCAAACCACGGTAGACAACGTTTTTTCATTTCTTCTTCGATCAGTGTCTGTTGATCGCATCTTTGTCTGACTGTCTCGTTTCGAAGGCGATCGCGTAGTGAGACACCGAGGATCTGCCTCAAGCATCGCATTTGGAAGACCTTGAGCTTTTTAACGTCCAGTTTGAGCAGTGTCAGTACTAATGACGTCTTAAATTGCATCCAATTCTGTACATTTTCAATACCAATTGGGTGCGATTTAAGACGCCATAAGTACATACTGGCCGGTATAGTGGGTCCTATTTCGGAACACAGCCAAAGTATTTCTGTTTCCTACTGCCATTGGTACAAAAAAAACAACTCTTTTAAAAAAACCTTTTTTGTTTGTTATGCTTGTTTGCTCTCTTAAAAAGAAAAATGTTATTTCTTGAAAAACATTTTTTTTAATAAAAAATATATCATCAAAAAAAATAATAATAACAATAATTCCACTCTTACCCTTACCTTAATCCTTTTGGGTATAATATGATTTTGAATAAAGGGTAACACTACTATCCCTATAGATAATCGAAATGTTCTGTTTAGTTTACCATATGAATTCTAAACAACAGGCAACATCTGGATATCTAGGAGCCTACCTATTTGCAAAGGTTCAACCAATATATATAAGGCGGAAAATTTAGCTATTTGCTCGCTAAGAACCAAAAAGGGAAGGTACAAATATGTAAATATATGTATATACCTACGTCAACTTATATCACCGATAGGAATCTTTTGTAAGAAAATGGTGAAGGAATCATTTCAAATATCTCAAATAAGAAAATTGGCACAAAAACACAGAATCTCACAAGCCGTTGGCCCCTGAATAAATACAAATTCAGGTCCAACATTTTGGGGTTCAATTTTGGATATCAAACATGAAACTTTCCAGATAGAACGAGAGGATACGGAAAAGGGAGCCCCAAACCCATTTCCAGATATCTTCGATTTCCATCTCAAGGTTTTATGTAACATCCCTCACGTGACTGGATCTAACCCGTTAAATTTATGTATGATATGCATGAGCCGGAGATGCTCCTGAAACATCCTTCAATCGCCAGCATAAAATAAACAAAGGGAGGAAAGTATAGGTAATACTTCTTCTTTCACGAAATGTAGAAGGAAAGAAACGCCTACTTGCGAATCGCACTTGATCCCGAATGCAAACTTGTGGAGCTCAAATATTGCATCTATCCTATACGGTTGTAGAATGCCGTTCGTATAATGAAACATGGAGTTATCTCCATTTTTTGATCCATCTTTGAGGATATACATTGTTTTAGATTTGATGATTTCTTGTAGCATGCTTAAGTGCTACAAGCGTAAGGAAGTTTCTCCGTTTTCCTTGTTGCGCTTCCTATGTACCTACCTGTATATGCTTGTGAATGTGTATTGTTAACAGAATACAAAAGACCCATTCTGGGAAATGATGATGGTTCTCAGACGATGTCAATATCCTTGCATCTGGCTGGCACATTGTAGATGGCTTCCGGGGGCCTTGTTCACGCTTCAGTATCGGATTAGATACTTTTGTAAGCAAGTTAATGGGATACAAAACAGCTTTTACAACATATTATCTCCACTCAATAAACATTAAATGAAATGAATTCTACTTTACAGTAGCGCAAAAAAAAATCCCCCAATAAAAAACAAAGCCCCCATTTCCACCTCCTTTATTGGCACTTCATGACTGGCTTGCAAATGATGCACATTTCCCTTCAGGGGTCATTTTAATCCTTTTTCATTTTTTCCCCCGCTATTATTTCACCAGTTAAAAAGGGAATTGTAAAGATAATTGCAAATTTGGCTTCTGGGTCATTCCAGTGGAACTCATTGTTCGTTCTTATCTCAATGTCGTAAACATAAAGCCACCCCCGCGCTATGGCAACTTTCTATGGAATAATTTTAAAACCAAACGATGCTATTCTAGTTCTTTACTCATCTTCTTACCAATCTAAAAGCTTACAATTATTGGCATTCATAAAATTTTACAATTTTATTTTTGTTGGATACATTTTTTCGCTCTCTCTCTCTCTCGTTCTGTGTCCTTTTTATAACTTTACAGACAGTGCCAATAATGAAGGAAATTTCTAATAATCATAAAGTAAAGATGTCCTTTTTAATAAGATTGTTATTTTTCCTGTTACATGGTCGTAATGAGTATTTACATATTAATATACAGCGAGGAAAGCGTCAGTTTTAACTAGGGGCCGTCCATTAATATGAAGTGTTTCGAGGGGGGAGGGGGTCGAGCCGAATCTCACGTAGGGAAGAGGGGGTGGAGTCTCGGCAAATATCACGTATTTTTTTTTTTTTTTTTTTTTCAAGAAACAGTGTAAAATTGCGAAAGAACTAGGTTAAATTAAGTAAAACATGTTTCTCTACTAAAGACCTCCATTTAATTACAGTCCGCCGACCGGTAGGCAGTGGCCTTTCAGACCAGGTCGGTAACTTAGTCTGACTGTGGGATGATACTTCAGGTATCAGCCTGACAGGCCATGGCATCCAGGTGAAGTCATGATTCCCTACAGACACACAGGCGAAGACAACAGCTTAGCAGCATAGACGATTTTTATTTCAAGTGCAAAAATGCCCATGGCCTCAACGAAAACTTCAAGGCGACTCTAGATTCACGCCGTAAACCCCAGCGAACAAACGCGGACCCGTACAAACGCGCATTGCATTCCGTTCGGAGTGGATACGGCGTGAATTCTTGCCGTAAATTCACGGCTTGAGAGTAAATAGAAGTTCAGATCTTCAAGCACGAACTGACGATAATTGCCCAAACACATAATGATTTTTGTCAGTTTTCTTAGACTGCAGGCCCCATACAGCTGGTGGCCGGTGAGTGTGTGGTAATATTTGGCCTCAAGGAGAAAACTTTCAGACCATGGCCTGCCGGCGACCTGAGTGTACAGGTGGGGGGGGGGGGGCTTAACACATGACTAAATCCTACACAAAATTGTTTACGCGGTTATGCGAACTCCAGAAAGTAGCATAGTAGTCCCGCGATTGTTTTGACCCGCGAAAAGGCCCTTAGAATATAGAGCTACATGAAGGCACACACCGAATTTAGCGTAATGACATTCTTGTCTTCTCAAGTTTTGGTAGTAGTTTGTCCACTACAAGCACGCCGGGTAAAGTTTTATGCGGCGATACATAAATAACAACCAGAAAATTCATTTCTCCATTTTCTGCAGTACATTTGCCTACACAGATGTCATGGTGATTTATCGTAACTAAGCGATAGAGTTTTTGGTATACATACCTGTATGAAATGTTAAAACATTAGCGGAGTCCTCATCATATTCTTCATTTTTCATCTAAGTTTCTGATAAAAGTAATACATCAATTTTTTTTACAAGTTCGTCATCGAAATCTCATACGTCTGCACGTATACTTTAACAATTCAACGAAAGTATTGATAATCTTGGTCTATTCAAACCGCTGCTGCTGTACCTATGCAATCGAACTAGAGCCAGTCTACTGAGAATGCTATTGGAACTCGTTAGGGTCACCTAGCATATTGCTCGTTTTTTGGTCCTATACAGTGCCGGTTTTAGGTATTTTAGCGCCGCGTGCGAGATATCTTAATGCGCCCCTAACTTCTTCAAGACATTTCTTTTAGCTAGTATTACACTGGGCTATAACGAAATCCTCCTTCAAATCTGCTGATTCAAAATCTGGTTGCCATTTTTTCCATTCCGAATTGGTCTTATAGTATGTATTCGCATACTATTTAGATAATTCTGACTAAAACTGAAAACTAAATGACTACAAATTTAGATTTGGCTGCCAAAAAAATGTTGCGAAAGTTGCTCAAGTACTTTAATGGGTTTGCTCGAAGGAAATTATAAGGCCATGGCTTTTATATATATTTTTTTATATTAATATATATAATTATGGCGGATCAATTATTGTGCAAGAGGTGTTTTTCGGAAATCGCTCGTGATGGGATTTCCTGTGACGGGGTTTGTGGAGGCGTTTTCCGCCCTTCTTGCCTTAATACCAAGGTCAGCAGCAAATCGTCGGCTCCTAGAGGGCGTACTTGTGTCGAATGCTCTGACATTAAACCCTGTCATGTGTTGAGATTGGTGAAAGACATCTCTGACGTTTTTCTCGTTGGTCACGAAAAAGTCATGGATCGTCTTAACTCTTTCTCCAGTAATATCTTGCACTTTCAAATGTTAGCCGATGACGTCCAGTCTATCAATGTTCGGCTTGACACGTTGTCTGACACTCTGCGCTCTGCTGTGACCAATACGGGTTCTTTGATTGAGAAATTTGAGAAAATTTCTTCCCGAGTTGCAACAGCACTAGAGTCGTTAGACGACATACATTCGGCGTTGCTTAATCCGGTCGCCACTTCTTCCTCCTGCACTTTTAGCTCCTCGGCTTCTGTCCATCCCATATTGGATTGAAACGTGTTAGGGTTGATATTGAATCGCTATCATCAGCAGTGATTCAAAATCACAATGCCCTGAGCTCTCTGTCCTCAAGATTGGAGAACGTCGTTGTTCCAAATAAGACCTCCTCAGCGACGGAAGCATCTGATGACGCCCTACAGGTTGAGGAGCAGCCTTTGCCTTTACCCTGCCCCGCGGCTACTTCTCGTTCGGAGAATGTCTTCTTGCCTGAGGAGGCCGACAATCCAATTGTACCTAGTACTAAGGCGCGTCGTAAAAGTCGCAGGAAAAATCGTGATCGCCAAGCCATCATTGGTGACGGTGTCACCCTGAGTTCCTTGCCCCGCGTTCCAGAGATAGAGTCGACCTCTAGGCCGGTCTCGGTATCAACCTCTTCGCCTCTAATAGTGGCCAATCCCCCGGTCACTGAAGCTACAGTTCCCCTAGAAACTATGACGGAGTCTGTCTGTGAATATATGAGGAAGAAATCTATAGACCCTGGAACTGTTTCATGCAGAAAAGTCAGCAAGGCTTCCAAGCCTGTTGCTTCTTTCGTTTTGTCTGCACCGCCCGTTATTGCCGAGACTCTTTTAGACCCTGGCTTCTGGCCTGCTGGTGCCCTTACCAAGCTTTTTGTTCCCCGTACCCGTACTCGAGCCCATCACTCAAACGTCTCCATTCCAAATACATCAAGGAGGTCAAAAAAACTCGAGACGCTTGCCCTCTACTACCAGAACGTAAGGGGGACATGATCAAAAACCAACGACATCCTTCAATCATCCGCGCCTAGCGGGTTCGATGTCATAGCATTCACGGAAACCTGGCTCCACGAAGGCTTTCTTAATGCTGAACTCTTCGATTCCTCCTACCAAGTCTTTCGGAGGGACCGTTACACTGACTCGGAAGCTCGTGGGGGTGGCGTACTTCTTGCTTGCCGCAGTCACCTTAATTGTAACCCAATTACGCTTCCTAGTTTCTCTAACCATTTGGACATTGAGCTTGTCGCTCTCAAGATTTCCTTTTCTAAATCTAATCTTTTCCTGCTGTGCTGCTATATCCAATCAGATATGATTAGCACACTTGACGATGGAGGTAAGAGCCTCTATGATATTCTCATCTCTCGTGTTGTGAGTATGATGAACACTGGGGATGAATTACTTCTACTTGGGGACTTCAATTTACCCAATATTCAGTGGGTATTTGACGAAGTTGACGATAACTACCTCCCTGAAGGCAATACTAATTCTAAGGAATCCTGTTTTCTCAATTCCTTATTCTCACTCGGCCTTAATCAAATGAGTGGTGTGACTAATGTGTTAGGGAGGCAGTTGGATCTTGCATTCTTTACCGACTCAGGAAACATGATTGTTGAACCCGGTCCAATAGTCATGACGTCCGTTGACAACTACCACCCTCCTCTCTTGCTAAATTACTGCTTCAACTCAAAGAACAATCCTTGTCCGGATGCGGTAACTCACTCCTTCAACTTTATGAAGGCTAACTTTAATGAACTCTCATCTAAGCTTGCCTTGATTGATTTCAACAGCTTACTTTCCGCAAATGAGTTGGATGTCGATGTGGCACGGTTTTATACCGTACTATACGAAGCTATCGTTTCATGTGTACCTTTTGAGCCCCAAAAATTGCGCAGTTCATCTCCACCTTGGTACAACAATGAGCTGAAGCATTTAAGGAATCAGAAAAATAGACTCTGGAAGACCTATTTAAAGAGAAAGGACTCTCCGAGTCTTATTACATTTACTGATTGCTATAACAGATTTCGTTTACTCTCTTCTGCTCTGTATGGTGAATATCTCAGCAGCATGAGGGACCAGGTGTATACTGATCCTAGAAACTTCTTTAAATTTGTCAACTCTAACAAAAAAATCGATAACTACCCAAAAACTATGCAGCACACTAACTGGTCTAGTAGTGAGTCTTCCTCGATTTGCAACATGTTTGCTTCTTTCTTTCATCAATCTTTCACTCCTTCCAACTTTCAGCCTAATGACAATAATTTTCGTCACATAACTCCACACCGAGAGGCTACTAGATTATCTCTTTCAATTTCCACTGACGATATCGTGAAACATATTGATGAACTCCCATTCGATTTCACTTCAGGCCCTGACGGTATCCCTCCTGCTGTCCTTAAATCCTGTGTAGAGGTTCTCCAGTCTCCACTGAAAACCCTTTTTAAAAAATCCTTAGATAAAGGGTATTTCCCTACTCTTTGGAAGAATTCGTTCATAATTCCTATTCACAAAAGTGATAGCAAGAACGAAATATCGAATTACAGACCAATTGCCAAGCTGTCTGTCATACCAAAGCTTTTTGAGTCAATCATTTATTCTGCAATCGTGCCAATCTGCAAGAAACTTATTTCTACGAACCAACATGGTTTTCTTCCAGCTCGTTCCACTACCACCAATCTCCTTGAATTCACTTCCCATGCTGTTGAAGGCTTCGTTTCCGGTTTCCAAACTGATTGTGTTTACACTGATTTCAGTAAGGCATTTGACAAGCTTTCCCACTCCATTATACTTTTCAAACTAAAAAGGTTAGGTTTCCCTGAAGCCCTTCTATTATGGTTCCAGTCATACTTAGCTGACAGGACCTACCAAGTCCTTTTCCGTGGATCCAAATCCGCGACCGTTGAGGCGTCATCAGGTGTCCCTCAAGGCAGTCATCTTGGCCCTATCCTCTTTATTCTTTCTATTGATGATATTGTTACCTTGCTATCGGTATGAACTTGTATGACTATGACGCAAGGATTCACGAAGACCAGTTCCTTTAAGCAATGATGCTTTACCTCCAGTTCCTCCTAACAGTAACGGCATGATACTGAAAACGTTCTTTTCCAAAGAGTCAGGCATCCTTATTAGAATCCTGCAAACATTTACAAAAATCAAGTAATGCGCTCAACGTAACGCTTGGTGATTAACGATATTTTTTGTTTTTCCGCCCGGAAAGAAAACGAATAGCGCCGAGGGACTCTCCAGCTGCCACGTACAACTGCCCATGGGAAATACTTGGCAATTCAAGTTTTATTCCATACACTTCCCAAGGTTGGCCTTGTGATTTATTAATCGTCATTGCAAATGCAAGGCGAACAGGAAACTGGCCACTCCTAATTTGAAATGGCAAATCGGTTGGTATCAGTGGTATTGTTGGATTGGAAGCAACATCCTCCCCTTTCAACTTTCCTATGATCCCGCCCCATCTTGATTCTTCTTGTATTTCTTGTTGTGGTTCTTGTTGTGATTGTTCTTGTTTTGTTTATAAGATATCCCGTTTTGACCAGATTTCACCCTACTCGAACTCGGTTTGGGCTGTTCTCTAAGTGACTTTCGTGAGTATGGGCTTCTACGACTGTTTCGCGGTATCCTGCACTAGCGACCTTCCTGTGTGTTTGACTAGGATTCACCGCATTGGTGAGTCTGGTTGCTCTAGATATCTCCAACGCTGACTAAACTCCAAGCAATTGGTACCGGCCTAGTTTTAAACAATTGGATTGAAAGTTTTCTTTTAGGCTGTTTAATAAAAGTAGTATTTTAAGCTGTCGTCGACCTGATCTGACCTTACACCATATCTGTCAGTGTGCCGCAAAGGTCAATTCTTTACTCTCATTCTTTTCGCCTCACACCCTGCAGTGGTTCTTTAGGCGCACATTACGCTCGACTGTGGAACATTGTTTCTGAGTACGTATTTCCGAATTTGTACAACAGACTAAAGATCAAGCGTAACATTCATTGCGATCTATCCTATTATATTGTATCCTATTATATTCTTCAAACTAAGCTAACTACCTGACATTACACTTACGCCAGAACGACACAACAGACTGATAGTAGGCACAAAGGGCAATTCCTAAACCTGTTTTTAATACGCTTTTATTAGCTTCACTTGTAACTATGTAATAAAATCTTGTAAGTTAAATTTGACCCACTTCCCGGTTTCCGATTGAGCTGAAATTTTGCACACACGTTTAGTTTGGATGACAATGCAATCTGACTATTTTGTAAAAAAATCAAGATGACGGGTCCAGGATGGCGGCTGAATTTTGCAATTGTGTTCGCCGACCCCCCCACATGGGTATCAAATGGATGGGTATGCCAACTACAATACAATTAGCTGCGTAGCATAATTCTAAATTCAAAATAGCGGTGGTGACAAGAAAATGGTAGAAGCCATATAATAGACTAAAAAGTAGAAAATAAAATATATAGTTTAAAAAAACCAAAAAATACGCTTTTAATTTAAAATGAACTAAAAAGTAAAAAATAATTTTTAATGTAAAATTTTTATTGCTCCAGCCAGTATATGGGAACAACCTACGTTTCGAAATGTAAAAAAAATTTAAAAAAAAAAAAAACCGACTTCAAAACTACATATACCTATGCATGCATATGTACAAACTTAAACTAAAAAGTAAAAAATAATATTTTAATTACCTCAAAGCAAGAGCCTTAAAGGACAGTTAAAAAAATTATTGATATTTATATATGTATGTATCTATTTAATATTTTTAAAAAGTTCATTTTGGAGTCGGTGCCAGCCAAAGAACAATTACGTTTATACATACCCTGAAAGCTTGGGTGCAAAAGAAAACTTACGTTAATACATACCTTTGGCTGGCACCGACTCCAAAATGAACTTTTTAAAAATATTAAATAGATACATACATATATATGTAAATATCAATAATTTTTTTAACTGTCCTTTAAGGCTCTTGCTTTGAGGTAATTAAAATATTATTTTTTACTTTTTAGTTTAAGTTTGTACATATGCATGCATAGGTATATGTAGTTTTGAAGTCGGTTTTTTTTTTCTTAAAAATTTTTTATTTTTTACTTTTTAGTTTAAGTTTGTACATAAGGTATAGTTTTTTTACAAAATTGTATTCTACTCGTCATACCCTTTCATTTGATATCCATGAAGGGGGTCGGGAAACAAAATTGCAAAATTCGGCCGCCATCTTGGAACCGACCGCCATTTTTTTACAAAATTTATATGGGACCACCTCTGAGGTATAACGTACCAAACAAAAAAAGAATCATCAAAATCGATTCATAATTGGCGGAGTAATCGCGTAACATACATAGAAAAAAAAAAAAAAACATACATTCGAATTGATAACCTCCTCTTTTTTGAAGTCTGTTAAAAAAGCGTGGGGCGCTAACGAAAAGTTCAAATGTTAATAAAATAAGGAAATAGGTAAGGAGCCCCACGCTTTTTTACATTTCGAAACGTAGGTTGTTCCCATATACTGGCTGGAGCAATAAAAATTTTACATTAAAAATTATTTTTTACTTTTTAGTTCATTTTAAATTAAAAGCGTATTTTTTGGTTTTTTTAAACTATATATTTTATTTTCACCAATCAATTGTAATTTCTCTCTACAATTTACATCTTAGGATTAGGAATAATTTCCACGCTTTTATACTATTCAGCAGTTTGTTTCGGAAATCCTTCAATGAATGTGGATCATGCTCTTCTATTTGATTATTTAATTCAGTTGACGATTAAACTGATTATTAAATTCAGTTATTCAAATGAGATTTACCATCCTTTGATATCGCTTTGTGTACTCGAAAGTTTTACGAGCTTAATTTTTTGTTGAGCTATATAATTCAGTGAAACCAGCAAACAATGAAAGAGACTTTAATTTATAAATTCAAAAAGGGACGAAAGGCCCTCCCCACTATTAATTGCATATACCATCTATTTTAACTCACTGACAAAAGAGGATCAAATATGGCAGCTATTTTTCTCTGGGTTAATTACTTCCGCTCTTTTGTATGAAAAATTTTATCTCATTCCCGGGGGTTTGGGGTAGTCTGTACCACTCCCTGGCAGTAAATATATAACCCGATAAAAATCGCCTGCAGTTAACTTCAAAGACAATAACTGTCGGGGCTTAAAACGATAAATAGAGAGAAAGGATCTAATTGGTTATTCAATGTTTTTGAATAAGGAAAATTATACGATATTCGAGAAAATTGTCCTTTTGAAAAGGGATGAGGCAGAAGGGGTGAATACAGATCCAAAGACAGCTCAATTTGAGGGCAGCTTATTAAAAAGGGTGGTTGCGATCTGGGTGGTACACTCGAAGAATTTAGATGAATTCGAGACAAGCTGCAAACTTCTTCGTCCTTAATCACAGGAATGAGAGCCAGTGCGGAAAGGCTCCTTCGACTTTCCAACAATTTTTATTAAAAAGGATCTGAGAAGAAATTTCATAATCCACCCCACTTCCTGCCAGATTACAGATAACAGTCAGGGGGCGGGATTTTCAGATGGAATCGGACTAAATTTTTGGCATTTTAAAGCGTGTAGAAAGGTCCTGGAATGGCCGGCAGTTATTTTTACCAGTAAAACCAGAGCTGTTCGGGCGTAATGAGCAAATTTTGTTTGAAATTTTTTCTTTGAGGTTATATAAAGTTGCTCCCCTCTCTCCGCAACGGTAGGGATCAATATGCGCGGCTGGTCTCGTCCTTCATTTCACGAAACACATGTCGAGGCATTGTGAAACATTTCAAGTAATCCCAGCGCTGTTCCGACAGGACGAAATTAATTTTTTTTTGTTTTTCGACTATAGTGTGCGGAGATTGACATTGGTCTCATAACATCCTGGCCAGCTGGGGTACATCAAGGACGATGACGAACTCATACTGTGTGAAATGCCTGTGACTGAGTCACTTTGAGAGTTTAGGTCTTAATTTGTTGTCATTGGTGGTGCTAAGGAGTGGGGGCAACTCCTGATCCAGAGAGATACACCATACTGTTCGCTTATTGGCTGAAATATCCCTGGATATATACACAAACCATTATAACGGTATTATATTTATTGTAGGTTAATTAAACCTATCCCATTGTGCAGTAATAATCACCAAGGATACTCCAGCTCCAGTGATACCCCGGCAAATGCCAGCCGAAGGCAATTCATGTCCTCAAATTGTGTTATTTACGTGTTTTGTTGTAGGCGATTATCCTTTGTAGCTGAGTTTAATGGGTTATTTGGACTTTTATGCCTGTTTTGCGCCCTGTGTATATCCTGCTACATGATGTATCGAGGATATACGATAATTGAACGGTTTATCTTGTTTGTCGTTATTAATGGCAAAGGATTAATATTTTGTTGTGTTGGGCTTTAAAATGTGCCTTTTGTCTTGCGATAAGTGGATTGCCAACCATTCATTCATTGCAAAAGCTGTTCGATCCTAAGTTCGAAGGAAAATTTTTTTTAAACCTTTGTTTAAGTTTTGAAAACCAAAAAAAAAAAATCTACCATAAAGGGTTTAAGGAAAGGGTTTTCACTTCTAGATGGAGTTTTAAATATGTAAAGTATAAAAAATGGTTGCTGCTTTTGTTGAACTTTTGAATGTAGTTTTATCGGTTTTGTTATGCTTGAGTTGAGTTATATTCTCTCGGGGCGGTTTTCAATTGATTTTTTTAAGTAAAATTTAAATTTGTTTGAGTTTAAAATTTCTATCAATTAGCGCGAAGTTATTGTAAGAGAAATATATATATTTTTTTTGCTATTTTCTATGCTTCTTCGCGAGGAATAGATGATTCTTCTTTACTATATTGAAAGAAGTTTCTAAACTTTTTAAGATGTTCAAGGGTAGCTCCAGAAGGACATCTAATTGTTAAAATTCATAAAACAATATTGAAACAATAGAATTGTAAGTCTCTGGCTTGTTTTTCAGTAAGTTATTAGGCCTAAGGAGTTCCGTGGCCTCGACGTGGACCTATTGTATCATAACAGATCCACTTTGGTAAAACAGCCCGCTTGAACAAATTCAGCAGTTTGCCTAAAGATTTGTCATTGTTTGAATTGTTTGACCAACGAAAGATGCCTCCTCGAGTAAAAATAAAAAATGGGCTTATTACGGGCGAATCACGGCCGCTTGGCTTTTTCCGAAGGATATGACGGCCGTAGAATTTTTACCCTCGGCCTTCCGACGGCCAAACTTGACCAAACGATTTAAATAGCCAAGAACCAAGCTGTACACGCGGGCATTCCACGGGCAAATTTGGGACAAAAACAATATGCCAGAAATGTATTGTTGAATTTGTTTTATTTTCATTATGTACAATGAATGTCACTTTCGATTTATCCCACAAGATTATCGATAAGAGCTCGCCAGTGGCCCCAGTCGGTTTGTTGTAAGGGAAGTGTGTAGTGGGTGTTGATTTATATTTTAGTGGAAAATTTTGTTATTAAGTCGATAGAAAAAAAAGCAGTGTGTTGATGACGTTTTTCCCAATAAATACGCGATAAGTTTTGTATCTCTACATAGATGAATATTAAAAAGAATTTTTTTTAATTGCATTATATACAAACGTATACCCGTCGGTATGTGTACTTATGTGGTGTACGGCCGTACTGTCCTGCATCGAGCCTTTAATGCCCTTCATATGGGCGAGGACTATGTTTAAGCAATTTTGGTGTTCGCCCGTTGAAAGGCCTTATTTTATTTTTACTCGGGCTAGGATATTTTCTTATAGTAGAGAGAATATCCACATCGCTGCCACTGAACCACCGTCGTATGCCCTTAATAGCAACCACACGGCCGCCGTACGACCGTCGTATGCCCTTAATAGAAACCACACGGCCGCAGTACCACCGTCGTATGGCCGGTTTTGATGGCCGCACTGTCCTGCAACGGGCCTTCTGATACCCTGCATATGGCTGACAATCACGCCCGCGGTAAGTCCATAATTTATTTTTACCCGGGTCGGAGGGCAGTCACAGAGAGTATTAAAACCAGACTCGTCCTCCTCGAAGCTTCACCTACAGGTTAGATATTTCATCTATTCGATCCTCAATAGGTGGTAATTGAGGGTGCAGTATCAAGCCAACTAATGCCGTGGCATCATTCTTGCAGCACCTTAGTAGTTCTCCGGAACCGTTGCGGATCGGCGCGGCCCAACAAAAAAGCGCTTGGATTTCGTCAGACCAAATGCGAACATTCAGGTAAATTTCATCAAATTATGAACGTCCTGAATTGAAATACGAGGAAGCAAGAAGAACCGCAAAAAACATCTGCAGGAAGAAGAAAAGACAACTCCTCAACAATTTTATCATGAGGGCAGAGGAAAACACAGTTAGCATTCAAGCAAGTAAACTTTTACAAGAAAGGCTTCAAACTCTCCTCTGGTACCTATATGTAGAAGGCCTTATAGTTACAAGCAGCGAAGATGAAAAGAAAAGATGGAAGAAATTTTTTTGCGAGCTGTTGAAAACAAATGAGAACATCCGAAATGTACCAGAACCCCGTTCACAACCTAACGATGACACCAGAGAAACAAATGAACCCACCCTGGAAGAAGTACAAGGTGCCATATGGTCCTTAAAAACAACAAATCTTCAGGAATTAGTAACATCCCAGCGGAGGTGATCAAACAAGGAGGCGAATCGCTCTCAGTAGCTATACATGAATTACTAAGCTGCATATATGGAAGAACGAAAAAAAAGAGAGACAAAGCATTATCTGCCCAATACACAAGAAAGGGGACAGATTCATCTGTGGAAACTATAGATGCCTATCTCTTTTAAGCACATAGTCCGGGGAAATTAGCATTTAAAGGAGACAAAATTCCAAAATGCCTGAAAATCTAGTTATCAAAATGAAAACAGAAATTTCGTATTTTTTAACTAGAAATTGCAACAAATTATTTCTGTAGCAAATGTGTAAAATACAAATACCTTAAAACAAAAAAATGTATAAAAAGGGACGTTTTTTATTCATAATTTGTAAATTTTTTAAATAATCATTGAAATCCCAGAAAAATACACCTCCTGGTAGCAATACGCAATCGCGTCTGATTAAATGGCAGCAAGTGATTTGATAAGAGGAGCTAAATAAAGCTTGGTCCGAACTTTTAAATATTTTTAAGAGCTTAGCTGGGGTAGATGCGCGGAATGTCACGACGTTTGAAAAAATCTATACACAGCTTCCTTATGACTTTTTAGGAAAACAATTTCGGAATCCAAAAAAAAAATAAAATATGGCCGTCGGAGATATAGCGTTTTCCCCAAGTTTTCCATGTATCTCGGTTTCTATAGGTCAAACAACCCCGTGCGAGGGCCCAAATGTTGGCAATGAAATTCTTTACAACATTGGTTGTTACAACAAAATTGACCCGTTTAACCCTTTGAAAGTTATTCAAGGTCAAAGTTTTCGAAAATTAATTTTTGACCAAAATTTCACCCAAAAACTGGAAGTTTCGAAATATTTTGTTCGATCAGTCAATACAGAAAATATGTAGAAGAAAATGTCGATGTAGAAGGAAATGTCGAAACATTGGAACCCTAAGGTGTTATACGAATTCGGAAATACTGACTGCGGGAGATTATCCCACAGTCGAGTTGTTCTATTCATGAACGAACTTCTAGACCGTATTGTGAGTGAATGGGGGAGTGGGCTGTAGGGTATGAGGATGAGCCAAGCGGGCTAGTCTTGTTTCGCGGTAAAAATATTACCGTGCAGGCAGGAGGTGAATTTCATGAGAACAGTCACTGTGGTAATAGGGATAAAGTACAGAGAGGGTTGCTAATTCCTACGGTGGCTTAAGGTGTCTATGGAGGGGCGAAAGGTGCCAACACCAATGAGTTTGAGGGCACGATTTTTCACCTTGTCAAGGCAAGCCAAGGTGGTTTTTGGGGCGCCTGTCCAAATATACGAGTTGTACTCAAGGCGCGGCCGAATGTGGGATTTGTAGATTGTAGCTACGGCGGCTGGCTGAAGGAAGAACTTGCAGCTCTTGAGAAATCCAAGACATTGGGAGGCTTGTTTGACGATTTGGAATATGTGATCATTCCATGGCAAATCCTCCGTCAAAGTTACCCCTATGATGTTGAGAGTTGAGTCAACCGTTTGATTCTCTTTAACCACTAAGATAGGAGGACGGTACAATTTTTGTTGAAGATAAGATAGCACTTCGTTTTGGTGTCGTTAAATTCAAAACGATTCATGACGCGCCAATGAAGAATGAGAGCAAATCATTAATGAATATTAGGAAAAGTGCGGGTGATAGAATTGACCTCTGGGGAACTCCGGCCAAAATGACGTGGGGGCTGGATTTGACGCCATCCAATACTACCTTTATTGAATGGCTTGAAAGAAACCTCTAAATCCTGTTCTGTAGAACTAAGTTTATACCAATAGCTTGGAGTTTGGTCAACAGAGCAGGGCGCCATACTCTGTCAAAAGCCTTTGAGATATCTAGAGCAACCAGACCAGACTCACCAAAGCAGTGAATGCTGAATAGGTGGTAGTTTAAGGGCTCGCTGGTTTCATCTTTTTATAGGATGGGCTGAACAGTCCCCTGTTTTGTATAAAACCTAGTGAATCTAGCCACTGGAATGTTTCTGGATGGTACATGCCCTGTCCGTCTTGTTATGTTATGGTAGTGTGGTTTGGCCCCAAAAATGAGGAGATTGCCGCTCTCTGTCGCTCTTACAACGAGATTTTGGATCAATCTGGTTATGAAATTGTCTATCTAATGGTTACTGCTTTTCCGTATAGGGTATCATTGACATGGAATTTTTTGAAACTTGACTCAGGTCATGGTTAAGCATGCCCTAAGCATTGTCTTTCGAACACCCTCATATTCTCCATATATGATGGTGTTATATTCCACCATATGGGGCAGCCGTAGGTAAGTACCGATCTGCCATTTTTGACCAGGAACTTCTTCCCCGTTATCATGTCACAGATCACGCGAAGCAGAGGATTGCTCATTCCATAACTTGTCAGCTTTCACGGGAATAGCCTTGTTGCAGGGTCATGCCTGCTAAAACAGGAAATGTCTGCTAAAAAAGGACTTAACACTCTCACTGCGCATTTAAACCCCTATTTTATGGCGCGAGGTCTATCAGAAAGCATGCCACCCGAAAAACGTTCTCTCTACCTATGACGGCCTTTCTTATCTGTGACATTCACTCCCGGAATTTAAGTACAGTATGGCATATTCGTGCTTGCGAGGGAGCTCTCGATCTGTCTTCTCTGCCAGGGATCCAAATCAATCTCAAATGAAATGTCTCTGTGATCTAACATTGTTGAAATAAGAACATTCTCTTTATAGTATACAAAAAAATACAATTTGAAGCCCAGCCCTATTTCGACCAACGAACAAATAATCCTATAAGAAATTTCCTTTAGTTTATTCTCTTGTGGGATACCAAAAAGTCACTTAGTCCCAGCATCTAAACAGTGAGAGAATGTACAGAAGCTATTGTGCAAACGGAAGCCCCCAGGGTAAAGACAAACAAAAACGTTCATCACTTTAGAAGTAAAATGTACTTAAGAAGCAGAAGCTGAGAATCTAGGCAATGAGCCCAACACAATCAGGGTATTGTCCAGAAGCTTTAATTAAAAACATCTGTAAAATGTATTTTTTTTTTTTTTTTTTCAATTAAGTTAATTGAAAGAAAAATGTGGTTCCATTTTTCTCTTTAAATTCACAAAAAATACATTACACAAATTATTAAAGGAAAGAGCAAACGAAATTTATTAGCTTACCAGCTGGACCCGGCATAACTCCGTTTTGCCCGCAGGAGTTGGCCACCAGACGGCTTTGATGTCGTGAGCGTTGACGTTTAGTTGTTTACAGTTTTTGTGACATTTCACACGATGGTCGAATATTGTTTGGTAAAAAAAAACCATTCAATATATTCAAATATTATTCAACTGATTCATCATGTTTTATTTGGTGTTTGTCTAAGCTCAGGTGACACCCTTTGTACTATTAGTACGTCATGTCGTATAAGTCATGGTCCTCCAAGGATAGAGAGAAGAATATAGTAGGTTAGGGGAAAATGGCGATGAACCTTGCGTTTGAGCTCTTGGGTGTTGTATGTCGGTGATTAGACTGGACGTTCCTACGTACGTTCCTCACGAGCTTTTCAGATGAACGGGGAAGTGGAGAAGATGAAGGGCTTCATCTCCACTTCCCCTTTCATCCAAAAGCTTGTGAGGAACGTACGTAGGAACGTCCAGTCTAATCATCGACTATGAGTTCGGAAATACTGTCTTTGGAAGGTTATTCCACAAACGACTTGTTCTTGTTATAAACGAATTTCTAGATGGGAGTGTGCGTGAAGATATGTAAAGGCTGTAAACTGTGGGGGTGAGCGGGGCGGGCAAGTCTTATTTCAATGGAGCAGTCATTATGATAAAAGCGATAAAATTTTGCAAGACCTGCTTCATTCCTACGGTGACTTAATGAATCTATTGAAGAGCAAATCTTCAAATTGGCGCTATCACCAATAAGTTTGAGAGAGCGCTTTTGCACCTTGTCCAGCAAAGCTAAGATGGCTCTTGGGGTCCGGCCCAGATATATGAGTTGTATTCAAGACGAGGACGAGTGCAGCTCTTGTAGATTATAGCCCTGGCGGACGGCTGAAGGAGGAATTTGCACCTTTTGAGGAATCCTAGGCACTGAGATGCTTGTTTAGCAATTTGGAATATTTGGTTATTCCAGCGCAGATCTTCTCGACGAACTCGACGTCAATAAATCCTGGCCCCGAGAAAATCCCCCCTATGGTACTTAAAAAAGGTGCCTCACCTTTGGCTAAACCCCTGCGCAAACTTTTTGCCCTGTCTTACTTCTCCGGAGTGTATCCCGACTCTTGCAAACTAGCTCATGTTCAGCCAATCCCAAAAAAAGGTGAAGCCAGCGACCCCTTAAACTACCGCCCAATAGCAATTACTTTTTTTTTTATGTGGCAGTGCTAAGCTCAGGAATCACCCTTTGTACTACTAGTCCGTCATGTCATTTGTCACGTCATGGTGCAATGTCTAGCAGTAAGCTTAGTACGGGGAGGGGGTTGGAGGGGTTATAAAGGAACGGGAGGGAATTGAAGAAGGTGGTGATGAACCCTGCGTTTGAACTCTTGGATGTTGTAGGAGCTCGGAAATACTGACTGCGAGAGATTCTTCCACAGTCGAGTTGTTCTATTAACAAACGAATTCATATCTTGTTGAGTGCGTGAAAGGGGGAGTTGCAGGTGGAGGGAATGAGACGAGTGGGCTAATCTGGTGTTGCGGGTATAAGAATGCCGTGGAGGCAGGAGAGCGTTTAGCTCGGAGGAACAGTCACTATGATAGTAGCGATAAAATTTTGTCAGTGCTGCTACATTCCTACGGTGGCTGAGGGGGTCGATGGTGGAGCAAGCGGTATCGTCATCAATTAATTTAAGGGCCTTTTTTTGGACCTTATCTAACCATGCCAAGGTGGTTATTGGAGCGCCGCCCCAAACGAGGGAGTTATATTCGAGAAGAGGCCGAATGTAGGATTTGTAAATAACAGCACGGGCCGATGGCGGGAGGAGGAACTTACACCTCTTAAGAAATCCCAAGCACTGAGATCCTTGTTTGGCGATTTGGAATATGTGGTCATTCCATCGCAAGTCTTTGGCTAATGTCACGCCTAAGATGTGTAAGGATGGTTCGGCCATTAGTTGAACTTCATTCACTTTCAAGGGTGGAGGGGTGTTGAACTTCTTTTTGGAGATAAGACAGTACTTGGTTTTGGCGGGGTTGAATTCAACACGATTCTTCTTTCCCCACTCTAGAATGAGTACAATGTCGTTATTAATAGAGTTGGACATACGTTCGTGATCATCAAGACAGGATCTGGCATGAGTCTGCCTTGTATCGAAGCTGTACGAGTACCGTAAAGTACCGTCGTCAGCGAAGCGGAGAAGTGGGTTGGAGGGGATTGAAAGAAGGTCATTTATAAAGATAAGGAATAGGGCCGGTGATAAGATTGACCCCTGGGGGACCCCCGCCGAGATCGGGTGGGATGCGGATTTGACGCCATCCAATACTACTTTGATTGAACGACCGAAAAGGAAATACTTGATCCACTTCTGTAGAAGTGAGTCGACTCCAATAGCTTTGAGTTTGGCTAACAGGGTTGAGTGCCAAACTCTATCGAAAGCCTTGGAGATATCTAGAGCAACCAGACTAGACTCGCCGGATCCATGCAGACTACGGCTGAGGTGTTCTGTAAGACAGACTAAAAGATCGCCAGTGGATCTTTTCTGGCGGAAGCCATATTGTCTGTCGTTTATGAGTAGGTTGGATTCTAGATATCCCATAAGCTTTTTGTTGATTATCGTCTCCATGGTTTTGGAGAGAATAGAAGTAATTGCTATTGGGCGGTAGTTTAAGGGGTCGCTGGCTTCACCTTTTTTCGGAATTGGCTGAACATGGGCAAGTTTCCAAGAGTCTGGGTAAGCTCCGGAGGAGTATGATAGGGCAAAAAGTTTGCGCAGAGGTTTAGCCAAAGGTGACGCGCATTGTTTTAAGACGATAGGGGGTATATTATCGGGTCCAGTGGATTTGTTGACATCGAGCTCCTTGAGGCACCTGTACACCTCGCTAGTCCTGAAGAAAACCCTGTCCATTAAGTGAGCATTGTGCTCGAGAACTGGGGGTAGCGCATCAGTTTCGGGTAGGGAAGAATTTGAAGCAAACAGAGATGCTAATAAATCGGCCTTGGCTTTTCTGTCTGTTATCACCTTCTTATCGTGAATGAATGAAGGAGTTGTAGATGCAGTGAAATTCTTCTTTATGGAACTTACCAAGGACCAGAAGTTTTTGCTACCAGGGGTTGCATTAAAGAGTTTACTTCTCAACTTACTGTTATTCGAATGAATATTATTGTTTAGTTTTTATTGTTTCTTCAATTATTCCGCGTAATTACATATATATATAAAAATATATAATTCCTCGGACTTTTACTTTTGGCGTTCGCACTTTTAATATTCAATTCTAGTCTACACGCGGAGAAGACGGTAAGTGAAGTAGATGCCGGAAAAGGTCTCGATCACTAGTCGTGATAGGGACGGAACAAAACGGCAAGATCACTGAACTTTGAGTTCGGTGATCGATGGAGTGTTCCGACTGATCGTTTTGATCGTGCCGGAAGTTGTTGTGTGACATTGCGTAAAGTTTGGTAATTAAACTTTACGCGGTCACTACACTGTCAAATGAATTTTTGACGTTCCTGATGGTGACTTTACAGGAATTTCTTAGTTTTATATACTCTTCACGGAGCGATTCACTCGGGGAGCTCTTGTAAGCTCGAAAGGCGGCTTATTTGTTTCTGATTGCATGCATACACTCCTGATTAAACCATCTGTTGGGCCTAGCCTTCACAGATTTAGTAGAATGAGGAATGTACAAATGCATTCCTGCCTGTATGATTCTAGTGATACGGATAGTGGCAGAGTTGACGTTTTTGGTTCGGAAACACTGATTCCAGTCAGTAGCTTGGAAAAAATTAATTAGCCCCAGCCAATTGGCCTTCCCATAATGCCATACAGTTCTCCTAACTGGTTTGGGAGGGGTGGGAAATTCGAATGGGAAGCTAGCGCTAATTAAGCAGTGGTCCGAATTGCCGCGAGGTGAATCAACTTCGACGGAGTATCGCTCTGGATGGGAAGTGAGAAAAAGATCAAGGAGATAGTTTCCTTGACCGGCAACATCAGGGACTCTCGTGGGATGATCCACAATTTGATGTAAATTATTGGTGTCTGCAAAGAGCTCGACGTCCTTGCCAGAAACACTGGTGCCATTTGAGTAAGTCAGCCAGTTTGCGTTATGAACATTGAAATCACCCGCAACGATAATTTCACACTCAGGATTGGACGACAAAAATCCCGAGATTTGTTCGGATATAGTATCAAATGATGAAATGGAGGCTTCGTTACTTATGTTAGGACTTCTGTATAGGAAGCAGAAGAATATGACGTGGCTTTTGAAAATGATTTTAATCCAAAGATAATTAAAATCTGAAGTCGTGCTTGAAAATATTTTATAATAAGCCACGTCATCCCTAACATAGATGGCAGTACCCCTATGGGGGGAGAGATTGTGCACTAAAGTGTATCCCAAAACCTGGTAATGACCTAAGTCATTATCGGGTGATATTTGGGTTTCACTCAGTGCGAAGATTGGGGGTTTATAATTAGATAAGTGGCACTCAACAAAAGAGAAATTCGCATGAAGTCCACGAATGTTACAAAAGTCAATAACAAAGCATGACCTGTAACGGGACTTCGGTTGCGCGGGCTCATTCGCCACTTCTGTTCTCTCCAAAATCATGGAGACAATAATCAATAAAAGGCTGATGAAATATCTAGAATCCAATCAAATTATACACGACAGCAATACGGCTTCAGACCTAAACGGTCTATTGGCGATCTGCTTGTGTGTTTAACCGAGCGTATCAACCAAAGCATTCACAGCTTTCGCGAGTCTGGTCTGGTTGCTCTAGATATATCAAAGGCTTTTGACAGAGTATGGCACCCAGCTCTGTTGAATAAACTCCAAGCTATTGGTATACACTTAGTTCTAAGGAACTGGATTAAGGGGGTATTCTACCCGAGATGGTCCGAAAAATCGAAATCGAAACGAAAAGAGCAGATTTCGGCCTTGAACGAGTTTTATGAGAAAGAAGAGGGGGCAATGTATGGTCCTGGAATCGCTGATTAACCGTAAGTTACATCATTTGTAAGTTCCATGTTTGTAAATCTTTAAACTCGTTTTTCTCGAAACCATTTTTTTCGGGACGGTGGACACGATTCACAAAAAACCACTTGTCCAATTGACTTGAAATTTTACAAGGCTACTAAGCAAATGTATAGGTATGGCCTTATCTAGGATTATGACGAAAGCATTTGTTTAACTAATGTTTTTAATGCAAAATATAAACAAAAACAGGGCAAAAAATCGTCATTTTTTTTCAAACGTCTGATTTATATTGAAGAAAAAATTTGTTTTCTTATTCCCTAGAAGAGGCGATAGCAGGAGGTCTTACGATTACAAAATGGGTTACACTTTGTGTTTCAGAATATTTAAACCGGAGATATCATGTCCACCATGGAGCAGCTATTTTCGGCAGGCTCAAGTTCAAGGCGTCGAATGAACCATTATTAGCAAAGTTATTTTTAATATTAAAAACGAAAATTATTCTTCAAAACCTGTAGAAAAACTTGCAAAAAACCTGGAATAAAAATATTGAAAGGCTTTTCATTTACAACGATTTGAAAATATCGACATTTCGGACCGCCTCGGGTAGAATACCCCCTCAGGCCGTTCAATCAAGGTAGTATTGGACGGCGTCGAATCCAACCCACATGTCATTTCGGCCGGAGTTCCCCAGGGGTCAATTCTTTCACCCGCACTTTTTCTAATCTTCATTAATGACCTGCTCTCAATTCCCTCCAACCCACTTCACTGCTTCGCTAATGACGGTACTCTGAATTTCTCTTACTCCTTTGACAATATAAGACAAGCACGTGCCAGGCCACTGTTGATAAGGGGACTCTAAAATGGATAAATCCTGTAATTGCAAGTCCGAGACTGAATTCCTTCTGTCATACGTTTTCCCTGAAAATTGACTTGACATGAAGCCTTTCCTCATCTTCATTAATTGAAGAGTTTACAAATAACAAGGAAGGTATTGAACCTATTTTTAATTTATTTTTACCAAACCAATTACGATCGAATTGTTTTAAGCA
Organism: Thereva unica; assembly: GCA_949987705.1. Taxonomy (NCBI): domain Eukaryota; kingdom Metazoa; phylum Arthropoda; class Insecta; order Diptera; family Therevidae; genus Thereva; species Thereva unica. The sequence continues at coordinate 223,622,122 of OX465281.1, read as the reverse complement.
GACGTACGATTTTTTATTGTGGGCGGGGAGTTAACTTTACAAGCATTTATGAAAAACACTTGTCCCAGATTTTGGAAATCGAAAGAATTTCAGATTTGGCTGAGCACGTTAATGCGCTTTGCAACTTTGGGTGATGCAAACAACTCTCCAGGTTGTGCGACTTTGTAGCATTTTTTATAAAAAATGTGTCCAAAAATCTACACCCACAATATGCCTACAACAAAAGACTTACGTAAAGCCAAAACCCAACATTTTAAGCCAATAGCGAAAATTCAGATAAAATAAAACAAAGAATAATTACCTAAATTCGTTTCTAAAATCAATCGCGTTAGTCAATACCGAAATACCAGAAAATAAAAAAAGTAACCAAAACCTCAACTAAGTACCTATTTTAAAAATATCGCAAACCCTCTCACCAAGAATTTGAAATCAAGTGAAATTGATAGTGGACAGACAGTCATTAAAAAAATACACTGAATGTTCTAAGAAATAGTTAAATACAAAGCATCAGGAAAATCCTTCAATGTAGCGCTAGAGGCAAACGTTCGAAAGATGACAATGCTGCGAGAAACATTCTGTTGTCAGTTCCTTTCCTTGCCCCCAAAAATTCTAGCTTCCTTATCCACAGACTCACCGAATGTCTTGTGCTGCGGACCATCGCCTCGTGTGTAGCTGGAAATTCTAAAATGTTGCATGTTGCTAAGGTGGAGGCAACTCAGAGGTCTGCCGATGCGAAAAGCGTTCGGGTTTTTTGTTCTAGATGTCGCATCTTTATACGGAGTATTATGATATCTCTGGTAATATGTTACTGGCCGCCATATTGCACGTACCATAAAACTGAATATACTTTATTGTATTTCCTTTAGAACAGAATGGTATGTGCCAAATTTGAGCATCACCGGACATGGGGAAGTAGTCGCAAAATCGATCGCAAGATCCCTCACTTAATAAGCTTGTAAAAATCAGTCCAGCCCTTTAGGTATCGGTACAAATTATGAATCTAAACCGTCACACACAAAATTTCATTAAAATCAGTCCAGCCATTTAGGAGGAGTTTGGTTATATACACACGGACAGAAGAAATATATATATGTACCTATATATAAAGATAGACATCAACAACTAAATCGAAAATCGTGTCACACCCATTATATTATTTTATTTTCAAAACGACATTAATTACAATAAAAAAATACCAAAAACGTACTACAATTGCCCAAAGCGCAAAGATATTAAAGCTTAATTACAATTGTCGAACAATGTACATTTTGAAACTTTTTAGATAAACAAAATTCCATTAAAATTTTCCCCAAAAATATAATAGTTTACCTCAAAAGAGTTTTACTTTTACATTTTCACATCCGTTCGCCCTAAATTGAGACGTTTTCTCTCATTTGGGTCAGATACATCTCAACATATAAACAGAAATGTACAAGGCACTGAAATGAGCCTAACAAGTTCATTCTAACTCAATGTTGTACGGCCTTCGCCCTTGCCCTGAGGGCGCAATGTCCATGCATAACTTTACAGGGGCATAAAAAATATATATACATATCTCTGGAATAACAACACAAAGAACAGATGAAAAACTGCCTGCTTTATGGGCGGTTTTAAATAAAAAAAGAAATTTTTTTAAGGGGTGGAACTCAACTTCCATTCCAACACCCACCAAAAGTTAGCGAGCACTTTTTTTCAACAACGCTCACCAGAGATTAGAGGGCTGGTTACTTGGGGATGCAGTGTGGTAGCATACAACGATGTATCTTCTAAAAATTTTATAAAGTTTCAACCCTCCTCATCCTCAAACATCATTTCCTCGCACTCGAAACTTTTATGCATATATGAAAAAGGACGAATGCCGGAGAGCAAAAGCTACCACTACTACTAGCGCTTGTAGCAAAACACACCAATGAATGTGAGGATCCCTCTAATGCTGCTGAAGGCTTTTTGTTGAAGCGTATGCAAATTGTTGAAAACAAGGTCAATTTTTTTTTTGAAATATTTATGGAATAACATATGCTGTTGTAAGCTCTAGAGAAGGACGTAAAAAAAATTCCCACTTTTCATTTTTTGTTTTAAATCAAACTTTAATAAATTTAATCAAAAATTCATAATTCTTCAATATAAAGCAAAAAGTTTCTGAACCTCTACGGGTTTCGTGTTTCTTTCATAAATACTTGAGCGAGATGAACAAAATTTAATGGAAATTGGTGATTTGAAGTAAATCCACTTTGCTGATAACTTTTTATTATGGAATCCTAAAAGCCATAAATTCTAAATAATAACAGCTGTCCCCTCGATGGTTGGATAGACGTATAAAGTACATATTCTAATTTAATATTTCTAGCGAAAATCCCTTTAGATCTAACAAAAAAATCTTGGGTCTTCGATACCCTAAAAGTTTTATATAAATTAGATATTTTCAGTTACTTGAAATTTTATTTTTCATCAATAGTCACATCACTTACAAATACGTTCGGATCGTTTGGGAGTTTGGTGGTAAACTTATGGATTAAGTTATACGCGGCCGTCACACACATCAATTATAAAAATCAACTTTATATAAAAAATTTGCATTTGCATATTTTTTAATTATAATTTTAATGTAGGGCTAGTTTTACCCCCTTAAGGGTTGAAAATAATAAATTTTTGGCTGATAATACCAATTGAACCTAATTTCAAGCAAAAAGTAAAAAAAAAATTTTGCAAATTTTTTTATATAAAGTTGATTTTTATAATTGTAGGGGTAATTTTAACCCCTTAAGAGTTGAAAATTATTGATTTTTGCCTGACAGTACGCCCACAATCGAATTTGAGGCATAAACTTTAACAAAATGTTTAATATGTTTTTTCTATTTTTAGCCGATTTAGGGGTGGTTTCAACCCTTCAGGACTACCCCTTATCATAAGGTTCGCCTTCATTTAGTACAAATCAACCAAATCGCAAATATGTAAATTCAACCTTCGCAAATAAATATTAAAAAAAGTGTATTTCATTGCATTAGTTTTCATTATTATTGAAATAATCGCGAAAAACCCCTAGAAAGGGGTGTTTTTTGCATTTTTAAGGGTGACGCCCATGTTTTAGGACCGCGGGACCCCGATTTTCGTGATCAGCGACCCCAAAAACCTTTAGGGTTCGATTTTCTTAACGGTGTTATTTTGGAACACCCAAACGCGCGTTTTGAATAGACTATATGTGCAACGTGGTATGAATTGCGTCATACTGCGGACTCTTTCGTAGAACTCCCGCGCCTGGTGCGGCCGTCTCTCTTTGTACTGTTCTAGTTCAGAGACGAGATTTTTTTCCCAGGCTTCCTTTTTTCGTCTGTGAATTCTCTTTTCTTCTTTTCTGAGCTCTTTATAATTCTCTTCGCGTGCTCGTGTTCTCTGAGACTGCTGCATTGCTCGGTACTTCTTACCAAAGATTATCTATTACAATAAGATGTGACACTCGTGACGTTTTCGCTTATCTATTTTTGACCTTCGTACCGTTATTTAAACGACCTTGCCGGAATTGTAAGAAATAGATAGCAATAGAAAAGCCATTTGTAAGAAAAGGATGCAATATGATGAGGAACAAAGTGGAAATTGATACAATTTTTACAGGGTGTGCATATAATTTAATGAAATTTTTTGGTTTAAAATAAATTTAATGACATACGCAAGTCAAATATGGCGAATTAAAAACTAAACCTTGGAATAAGAGCTAGAAGCTTAGTTTTTATTTCATTTTATGAAATTAATAATGCGGAGTGTTTTCGCTAAGTGGCAAATCGTTTAGTGGATTATTTCTGGAGAAATAATTGTTCCTTGGCTATCGGGACAGACGTTTGGAAAAGTTTTGAAGTGAAATTTGTTTGTCGCGGTTGAGTAAGTTTCTGTGTAGAGATATGAAATTGTCATGAAAAATGTATGGAATTGAGGGGAATCGACAAAATAGGCTGGCTGAGGGGACTTCGTGTGACTTCGTTATCTTCTGTACTTCCGCCCGGGACCAACAAAATATTATCTAAAATTATAACTTTCGAACTTGTTGGATTTCGATCTATATTATAATTACTTACATTAATTGGATAAGCCATTTTTTTCAAACGATTTGATGTTTTTAAAACCATATTTTCATCGAAATGCCTTTCACAAACACGGTGATCCTGTGGTATTTTCACGTTAAGCAAATCGCATTTATTTAAATTTCTCAACCATGTTTCCCTCTTAGCGCTATCACGCGGTAATTTAAAAAATCTAATTTCTAAATCATCAGATTTTTGTACACCGCACACCAAACATTTAATGTGATGTTTACCCATTTCTATTATTATTTAACAACTGTGACCTGCGTAATCTAACTCCAAATACCGGTAACACTACGAATATTGTTCCAGCTAGCCTTTAAAATACAAACAACAAATCTACAATCTACAAATTGATTAACAAAATCACTTACCAAATTAAAAAAAAAGAAAAAAAAAACAATATAAGCCGATCTACCACAAACAAATTATATGGAAACGTGCTTTCGGTCAAATCGGCTGGAATTTTACTATGTTGTAGCTGACATCGTCCTGATCAAAAGTGTTCATGGGCACGAAACCCAAAAATTAGATCTTTTGGGTTTTTCAGGTACTTTTAGGATTTACCTCTCTTTTGCCTCCCACGGCCCCAAAAGAAGTCGTAGAAGACCCCTCAATATTTTTGTAACGGTACCTACTATTAGTAAAAAATGCCAGAAAAATCCCCCTTGCCTCTGCAACAGGTAAAATGCACTTATGCACTTTTTAAAGCTTGGAATTGAGAATTTTTTGATGCACCTACAAATCGATGTAATTAGAGCCCCAGGTGAGGTGCAATGACTTTTTTTGATTGATTATGAATTATTACAATGGAATTAACTAGTTTTATAATTTAGACATGGGTGGCGTGCATAGGGTGCATATGGGAGGGGGCCAAACTTTCAGGACCCTTTTTGACCCCCTTAGAGGGAAATGCGGATTTTTATATTATTTTGGCATAATTGTACGATTAATTACGAAGATTTTCCGGGGTCTCCGAGCTTCCTACGACTTCTTTGGGGCCGTGGGAGGTAAAAGTTTAAAGTGCATAAGTGCATAAGTTTCCTGTTGCAGCCATACGGACCGCCCCTAGCCCCCTTAGAGGCATGGTATTTTTTACTAATAGTAGGTACCGTTACGAAAATATTGAGGGGTCTTGGAGCCTCCTACGACTTCTTTTGGGGCCGTGGGAGGCAAAAGAGAGGTAAATCCTAAAAGTACCTGAAAAACCCAAAAGACCTAATTTTTGGGTTTCATGCCCATGAACACTTTTGAGCAGGATGATGTCAGCTACAACATAGTAAAATTCCAGCCAATTTGACCGAAAGCACGTTTCCATATAATTTGTGCAGGGTCCTTTTTCCAGGTAGCCTGCCTATAAAATTATCACTAACTGTTCCAGGTAGCCCTAATAAATTCCTCAAACAATAAATCTAATATCGTCCTCGCGTTATAATATTAAAAAATACACAATTATTAATAAAGTCATTAACGAATTTTCACCTAATTCAAAATACCAAAAAACTGCACAATTATTAAAAAAGTGAAAGTCACTAACGAATTTTCACCAAATTCAAAATATCAAAAAACTTGCACAATTATTAATAAAATCATTAACCACTTTTCACCAAATTCAAAATGAAACAATAATTACCGATATAACATAAATAAATTGTCACAGATAGCCTAAACTAGTTACAAAAAAATTTAGTTTCTTCTAATTCTTCCCGCACTTTATAAAATACTTTACTTTGCTATACTTTATAAAAAATCACTTTCTTTTATAAATTACACAAAATTTCTGCACCAGCCTGTGATATTTCTATTATCAATGCTAACACAAGTATGATTGCCGGGGATCGCCTTTAAAACTATGGGATGAAAAAATTTCCTGTTTGTAATGGGTGTACCCCTTGTACATGTGTTAATTTTGTGTCAGTTCCACATTTCCCTATAATTTACATTGTGTGGGCTGGTTGAAATTGAACCACTAACACCATGCCATATGCCGGGGATCGCCTTTAAAAATGCATTGTAAAAAAACCGGTGTTTATTTATTGTACACATTTTATGGGTGTGTTTTTTGTTTTTGCGATATGCTTCGTACTCTTTCTTTTTAATGGGAATTTGCATAAGACAGTTGTTTGGATAAAAAGCACTGTAGTTATTCTTTTTCAGCTAATAGGAAATTTTTGTTTATGTATTTATGAAAAATTTTAGGTGTGTTTGTGATTCGAGAGTGTCACATCTTATTGAAAATAGATAATCTTTGCTTCTTACGTTCAGTTGCCAGCTTGCATTCATTATCGAACCAGTCATTCCGAACTCTACGACTTCTGCCTAAGATGGAATCAGCAGTACCTATTAAAATATTTTTAAGGCGGGTCCAGCTCTCGCCGACCCCCGGCATCCCATCCCCAGGACTTAGGGCGAGCATGACCGTAGCTGTCTCTGGCCATTTCCTTGCGTAGTGCAGCTGTGTTGATTCGAGCCTGATCAATGGATACAAAGCTTTTTTGCATTGTAAAGCGCTCTCGGAGCACCATACCAACAAGATAGTGATCCAAGTCGAAGTTGGCACTCGCTTCGTTCGTACCGTCATCAGACCCAAAAGATGGCGGCGGTTTATCAACACATGGTCTATTTGGTTGCGAGTGGCTCCATCAGGAGATACCCAGGTGGCTTTATGGATATCTTTATCCGCAAATCTAGTACTTGCAACGACCAAGTTCTTACTTGCTGCCATCTCTACAACTCGCTGTCCCTTGTCATTAGTTACGACATATTGGCTGTACAGTGGCGTTCAGATCTCCCATACATCATACCGGGGGCAGGCATTAAGTTCCCGTTCAATAATTCGAAGAATTCTTCTTTATCATCATCCGGGGACTCTTCTGTAAGTGCGTGAAAGTTTATGAAGCTGTTGTTCTTAAAATTACCTCACACACGAAAGGTGCACAGCCTTTCATTTATTGCTTTAAAGCCGATAATGGTAGGCTCCATTCTTTTGCTGACCATAACACCTACTCCGAGCCCATGGTGTTTTGTATGACAGCTGTAATATAAGTCATACTCAGGTTTTTGCAAAACACCATTCCTTGTCCATCTCATCTCCTGCATGACGGTAATGTCTGCTTTATACTTCGACAGGGTATCGGCCAGATGTTGTGTAGCTCGAGTTCTGTACAGAGTTCGAACATGAGAAAATTCTTAAATCGTTTTCCTTTTTCGTTCCCGTGGTCGTCGTCGTTGATTCCAGTATCCGAGGCATGTTGCTCGTTCCGTAATATTTGCCTTTTCCGGGTGTGGTTATTAGCCTCACGCCAATCTTACTTGGAAGGAACTAGCCCAATCAGATCAGCCTATCCTCTCTCATAGAATAGTTACCAGTGGCCACCGCTAGGAGATTATGATCGCACTGCCATCAGCCCGAAATAGTTGGGGCACGTGCATTTTATGCTACGCTGACGGCTGACCACCGGGCTATTTCTTACCTCCCACCATACACGATACTCTGCGGATGTTAGCTCTCCTCTGTTCAACTGTTCCTAAACGAATTGTTAATCATTATGAAAAAACCAATTTGTGAGGTCTTATTCCCTTCTTCCAAGCCATTGACTGGGATTTCTGTTTCCGTAGTGCTCACTTCAACTATGCCACTCTCTGTATCATCCAAGTTATTCAAGCGCGAATGTGTTTATTCATTTCTAATTCAACCAAGTTTATAAAGGGTTGGCGAAATATATGATCTATGGATCTATGATTGTATTCGTTAACGCGGTGATCACATGAACGATATTTTCTTCCATATTCAATTACAATAAATTATACAAATAATTGAAATAACAAAATTTAGAAAGGTTGAAATTGGTTTATGTATAATTAAAAGACATTGTGGAACACGCTCTAATTTTAGCTAAAAATCTAATGCGATAACAACGGGATAAACATTAAAAAGCAAAACTAAATGTCATAATATTGTATAAGCAATAGCACTTTAATTTCCGATATTTGTGTATTGTTAACAAATAGCAAATTCTTATCGTCCATACATAATTCTGATAATCGAGCACTCAAAATGGATAAACATACTTGACTGAAAATCAAATATCGAGATGATAAAGCTAAAATTTATGCGATAAAGCACACCCGTCAATAAAGGTGAATGTTTTTTAATTGTTGCATTATTTCGAGGCTGGATTTGTTCACTTTTGCATAAAAGCTCCTCATATTACCAAGGCCTGCGCTTGGGTTTTTTTCGCACCCGGTGCACTATGCCATATTGCGCCCCATAAGCTGAATGGGAGAAATAGTTTTGCATTTCTAACTTCTGGCGAAAAAGCAACAATAATTTCAAGCTTAAACTACACATACTAGCCGGTGAATACAGATTGAATTGAGCTGTATTGAACTGTGGCCGGTAAAGCCGCTGTATAAAGGAACAAACAAAAAAGAGCAATTAAAGAGGAGTTCTCGCCACAAGAAGTTTTGTTCTTGCTCATTTCGTTCATTTACCTCTTTTAACAATTCTTGAAACAGAATTTAAAAGTTCAGCAACAGCTTTCAAATTTATATCAATCACACACTGATAAAAAAAAATTCTTAGTTTAAGAAACTTTTTCTTGAACCAAGCAAACAATGTTTTGGATATAACGAAAACAAAGTATTCTTCGGATAAGCAATACTCATAGTCTTGGTTTTATTGTCTTGGATGAAGACAAAAGTTGACCAGAAGTAAGAAAAAAAAATTCTTGGTTTGAGATACTAATTTTTTTAATTTAAGCAAATCATGATAATAAAATAGTGAATTGCCTCAATAAATATTCTCGAATTAAAACTTCATCGTGTCTTTATTTAATACAAATTTTGTTTTGAATAAAAAATATTTAGTTTCTTGAGTAAAAAATTAAAAAATCGTCCAAAAGTATTGAGTATAAAAGTATTGAGCGAAGAAATACAATTGCTTGGCTCAAGAATTTCTAATGTCTGAGACAGCATTCTCATGTTGAGATTGAAAAATGTTTCTACTCAAGCCAACGAAACGAAGACTATGGAATTGCTGGAATCAAGAGATTTTTTTCTATCAGTGCAGTAAACAATAACTCCTCCGTCGCCTGGTCCCAAGCCCAGGGTATGAAAGAAAGACGACTTGCCGAATTGACCAGAATCAGGAAACCGAAGAAACTGGACAAGAAACCGCGTTTTTAAAACGGCACCGACAGCAGGGTATCCGTTGGGGGACCTCCCGCTTGGACCGCCAGATAAAGGATCAAAGAAGAAGAAGGAAGATCGTAAACATCGGAACACTTTTTACTTTATGTGAGTGGATATGGACCTTTTTACAAAATTTTCCAAAGTGCTCCAATAGTGAGAGGGCTCCAGATTTTTTTTCAATCAGTCAATACGAAAAGTTATTGTCCACAAAAAGTCCTCTTTGGAAAACTTAACCCTTTCGAAGTTATTCAAGGTCAAAGTTTGCAAACGCCACTTTTTCGCCAAAATATCACTCAAAAACGGTATATTTTTTCTTTTTTTTTTTTTTTCGAAAATTGTATTTTGTAGGCAATAATGTAGACGGAAAAAATGTTTTGCCTACAAAATACAATTTTCGAAAAAAAAAAAGAAAAAAAGAAAGAAACCGTTTTTGAGTGATATTTTGTCGAAAAAGTGGTTTTTGCAAACTTTAAACTTGAATATTTTCGAAAGGGTTAAGTTTTCGAAAAAAGACTTTTTGTAGGCAATAACTTTTCGTATTGACTGATCGAAAAAAAATTCGAAAATTTTTGAGTGAAATTTTGGTCAAAAAGTGATTTTCGAAAACTTTGACCTTGAATAACTTTCAAAGGGTTAATCGGGTCAATTTTTTTGTAAGGACTTAAGTTGTAGAGAATTTTGAGCGAGGTTATATGACCTATAGAAACCGAGTTACAATGGAAAACTCGGGAAACACGCGATATCTCCGGCAGCAGTTTTTGAGCCATTTTGGAGTTTTGTCTGCTTTCGTTCGTTTTTTTTGCTTATTTTCCTGGATTACAAGTAAATGAGCGATTTTTTCTCGTTTGGGAGATTTTTTTTAAAAAATTTTGAGTCTTGAAGCTAAAATCTCTGTTTTTCCTTGCATGAGAGAGATTGGGTAAATTCTTCATGCACTTTTTTTTTTTCAAAGTTTTATAATAATAGAGTTTCCCTTCTAATACAGAAGGCGCACTTCTCAGCTGGGCTGAGAAACATTTACCACTGCCCTGTGGCTCAGTTGGAGCATGCAAACATAAAAACAAATATACATATACATATACGGTAGGGTGGTCCTTAAAAAACTGTTTTCTTAATTTTCTTTGAGGCACCTTGTTACTTTGTTCTACTATATAAAAAATGATTACTGTAATTTTTTGGGATTTTTAGTTTTAGGTTTAGGGGTCGCTACCGCTAAGTATAAATTCAATATTTTAGGAATGACATCTGGTTCTATTTGAGCCTTCTTCAATGGTTCTTCTTCATTTTTGTTGTCATTTTCATTTAGAAATGAAAACATTTTCCTTTAGAACAACTAGTTTCAAGCACCATCTGCTTATACTTAGCCAAGAAATGATTTGCAGCTTTTGAAGAATTTAAAAGATTATGAAAGTGTCAATAAAGACATTTCAAAGTGCGCAATGAACATTTTTTCCTCCGGCATTTGTATTACTTATCAGAGGAACTATCTGAGGAACTGGTTGCATTTGTATTTTTTTGATGACTAAGCTCTTGTAGAATATTATACAGAAACAAATAATTAAAAAGAGTACAAGAGGAAAGAAGGAGTCATGCCATCTCAAAAAGGGATTTTTTAAGAACAAGTTCACTTGCTGCCATTCTAAAAACGCTGATATTTTTATTGGCATTAATAAGCATGCGATTAACAGGTTCGTACAAGCCGTAATTCGTATTAGAGAAATTAATGTGTTACAGAGGTTCACCCCTCAGGTTATAATCATTCGCTCTAAACGACGCACGGCTACGCAAGAAACCTGAGTCTACCGTACCATTCACTAGCCGATGAACCTCTCGACGCTTATGGAGAGAGCTTAAGCTTTTTAATTTAAGTCTGTGCTCAGACGGAAGAAAAAGGGGGTTATCCCAAGGGAGGCGGCTGAGGGCAAATCGGACAAACTTCCTTTGAACCGATTCGACTCTTCCAATTTGGGAGGAGTAGTGAAGAGACCACACCTGGGAGGCATACTTGAGTAAGGGCCTGACCATCTTTTTATAAATCGCAGGGCTAAACTGTCTTTGGAAGATATATAATTGATGTGAGTGGAAAAATCCAACTTACAATCAAATCTAACCCCAAGCAGTTACAGAGTTTACGCGAGAGATTATGTTGTGAAGAAAAGTTTAGTCATCAAACTTTCTGAACTTGCGCCCCGACAAATTGCGCCCGGTGCAAGTGTACCATTCTCACCTATGAAAGCACCGCTCCTGCATATTCAACGCACAGCTGGTAAATAAGTTGACCGATTACCATTTTACATTTCACTCACAATGCGCCGCCCCTATTTACAGTATTTTAAAAAATTAAGAAGTGGCCTTATATTTTAAGTTATCCACAATCTTAGCTGCAAAATTAATTAAAGTTGATTATTTAGTTCGCACTTGAGGTCGTTGAAAACGGAAAATTTTCAAAAACAAGAAATCTTGTGAAGAACTTGAAACAATTGTTTATTTGCATTTATGTATGTTATCATACTTCATGACAAAAGTTATTTTTATTTTTTTAATCTAAAATTTTTTTGATTTATCATTGTGAACAAATTACCAATCACCACCTTGGTAGAGTTGGTCTAGAGGAGCTCTATGTTACTAGGTGGATACCATTCTCCAGTTCCCGAAATAATGTAACACAGTGGCGGTATTAATATATTTATTTATGACCAACCAAGACTAAAACGGAAATAGTCCTCCATCCTCCAGTTCCATTCTCTAGAAAGTTTATGCAAAGTACTATTTATTTTTAACTTGATAGCTCTCCGGAGGTTAATAAATTAGCAGCAAATGCAGAGGTTTTCCTCAGAGAAATAATGGTGGAACGGAAATTGCTACTTGCCGCTGTACTTTGCGGTTTCCTACCTCAAATTGTATCATGTTCGTGAAAAGAATGAGGCTTTTATCTTTTAAATTTACCACAAATAGCTTGTGTAATTGACGCACATCATTGCAACTTCAAAGTATAGAAAAGAACTTTTAAAATAAATTCTTGTACGAAGTTTATGTTTGGATTTTTACAAAATTAGTAGTAGTCGTAAATGGACTCGTAGTAAGAATAGGAGAACTCAAATAATAAACAAATGTGCGTATTATCACTTCTTAGGTATTCCATACCATAAACATAAATATAATCATGAATATAAAGATAAGCATAAAAAGACATCGAGACATGTTTAAAGAATCGCTGTTTCACGGTTATTTATATTTATTACAATGCACAAATATTTATTGTTATTACGAGTTATCAGAAATTTTTTTTTCTTATCACAAAGTTAAGATAATAAATAAATCGATTTTTGATTTCGCAAATCATTTATATTACAAAATCGGATGGTTGCAAACCGCATTCAAGTTAAATCCGCAGATCTACTATCATTAAAAATATTATTATCACGCGCATAGCACCAATTGATTTTGTGATTTGAGTGTAAGATAAGTTTTCATGAATATTTAATGCAGAAATTAAGTGTTTTGTTTTCCCAAATTGTGAAATATTTTTAAATAAATGTTTTATTGGAATACCGAGTAAATCCGAGATTTTGTGTGACAATATTTTTTTTACAAAGTTTAAGCCGAACAAAGTGTTTACCTCTTCAACTTCAAATTGGGACTAAATAATTTCAAATTGATACTAATCAATTTCAAATTGGGAACAAACAATTTCAAATTGAAACCAAACAATTTCAAATTGGGAATAAGCCATTTCAAATTGGGAACAAACAATTTGAAGTACTAAATGAACAACTATCAGAAGAAATTAAAGTATTAATTATTTTTATTATGTTTGGAATAAATATGAACACAGATAACAATATAAAAATATTATTCAAAAACGAACATCCACCATATTTAATGAATCGGGTATTAGTGTTTGAACGATGAGCGATATATTTTGCACAGTTCACAACTGTTCAATTTCTTGTATCATTAATCAAGATGGTTTGTAACCATTGTAAACGATATTCGGCTTGAGTCATATTAACCCTGTCTTAACCGGTTTAAATTTGTGGCATTTCAATTGCTAATTCTTTTTTGACGTTAGCTGTTAAGCATGACCAAGCTTGCTCGACAACACTTTCATTTATAAGGTTCAAGTCTAATTAATCGATGACCAACAAATTCATTTTCCTGAAACACTTCTTCGATTGAGGCATGAAAAGGTATGTCAAGGGGCATTATCAATAACTAATACAACATTTATCTGATACATATTTTGAGCATTTCTTAGACAATGGCGAATAAAGTCCTTGGCCTCTGGCTTCTTAAAAGCACTCTTGGTAATTTTATGATGAACTAAACCCATAAGTCCCAATTTGAAATTGTTTATTCTCAAAGGGGTCAGTGCCATCTAGAATTTCTTGTTATGATTAACATAGATATTTCAAATAGGCGATGCAAACTCACTTTTATCACTGCTAGTAGAAACTTCTCTCCGACAGGATTGAAAACTGGCGTGTTCTGGACGAGCCATCACTGTCGGATCATCTGAACATTAGATTTGACATTTTGGGCCTCCCACATATCTGCGCCTTTTCTTTGGTTCCTTAGAAAACCAACTGGTCTAAGTTGCAGGGGCTTGTAGCCTCGAAAACAGACCTACAACTCTAAAGATGCTCAGAGAGCACTTTCCAGGGTCAATCCTCCAGAACGCTTATCCATTGGACGCTAGGTGTAGTCATAGGACCATCCCAGACCGTTATTCCCGCAGTGTTTCAGGGACCGTGACAAGGTTAAATGGGCAGTAGCCTCTTTTCAACTTTATAAGTCCCCGGGAGGAGATGGAATTTATCCGGCACTCCTTCAGAAGTGCCTTATCTGGTCCTCGACAACCTGGTCCGCCTCTTTAGAGCCAGCTTCAACTGGGAATACATTACAACCATCTGGAGGAAATTCGTGGTGTTTTTTATCCCAAAACAGGGCAACAGACCTGTGGAGCTGACTAAATCATACAGACCTATCAGCTTAACCTCTTTGGTTACCGTATTAACGGTGATTATGAATTAAAGACACAGACTTTAATGTTAATTCTCTATTTTATTTTATTGATTATTATCAGGTCACTTAACTTGTTATCTTTAGCACTTAACTATTTTGATACATGGAATATTATTTATTTTATTTATATATATAATGTATTGCTTTTTGTTGATAGTTTTCTTTGTTCGCGGTTTTGGGTTACGTGCAATGGCGTAGTAGAACACACGAGGAGAGCGAAGAATAGAATGGAGATGCCGGAAATTGGCTGTCTCGATAAACACGATCGGGACGGAACGGGACACGGGAAGATCACTGAACTTTGAGTTCGGTGATCGAGATAGTGTTCCGATTGATCGTGTTTATCGTTTTCGGAATATGTTGTGCGACTTTGTGTGAAACTTAATAATTAAGTTTGTACGCAGTCGCCAAATCAAATTTTCTTTTGAAAACGATGGAAAGGCTGCTAGACCTTCATATTAGGTGCCACCTGGACCTCTCCCTTCCTCTGCATAGTTCCCAGTTTGCTTACTAGAAGGGTAAACCACCTAATCAGTAAAATCGATAGGCTAAAGATCTTATAAGACCCTTCTTAGATAGGCTAAAGATCTTATAAGACCCTTTACCTTACGAGGCAGTATCACTTTAAGCAGAGCGGACCTAAGGCTGCTAGTGGGTTATCTGACTAACCATGACTATTACCTCCACCACCTAGGGCTGTCTCAAGAATGCCAAGAGAATGCCAACTCTGCATGGAAGGGGACGAGCCTTCCACACATATTCTTTGTGAATGTCCTGCTCTAATCTGGCTCAGAAGTAGAACGTTTATCAGAGAGTTTTTGAGACCTGCTCAAGCTCGGTCTTCATCAATTAAAGACCTTCTTGCCTTCATCCGGAAGGCTGATAGTCTGTTCCGCTATTGGGGAACGTACACAATAGGCCTATCTTGGCCGCAGTGTTCACCATGTGGGTTGCCCCCTCACTCCTTAAAAACTCCTCGTTTTTTACATTGGAAAGGGAAATTGTTCCCATATACTGACTGGAGCAATAAAAACTTTACATTCAAAATTATTTTTTTACTTTTTAGTTCATTTTAAAATAAATCCTCATTTTTTTTAGTTTTTTTTAACTATATATTTTATTTTCTACTTTTTAGCCTATTATATGCCTTCCGTCATTTTGTGGTGACAGCCATATTAGATTAAATTGACGTCACACAGCTTACTGTACTATTCTCAACATACACTTTCATTTGATACCTATACCGAGCGGCGAGCGGGTTGTGCAATCCCCTTTCAAGTTGGAATGACGCCACACAACTAACTGTATTATATTTGTCCCTTTGCCGGGGCCGCCATCTTGGAACCGCCATTTTACAAAATCGTCAAATTGCATTGGCCCGCGAACTATGCATATGTGCGTAATTTCAAGTTGATAGGTTATATTTTCGACTTCTTTTTTCTCGTATGTCCTCCGCCATCTTGTTTTGACCGCCATTTTGAATTTGGAATGACGTCATATAGCTAATTGTATTCTACGAAAATGTTCTACGCGTAGCACCCTTTCATTTATGGGTATCAAATGAAAGGGTGTTACGCGTACGATACAATTAGCTGTATGGCGTCATTCCAAATCTGGGAACTGGGCAATAGCAACAATCAACGGACAATAACTCGATCTTAGTTTAACCGAAATTCTGACATCTTAAAAATATCAGAAGTAGGAAATCGCAATTTTTACAAACTTGACAGCCCAGTGACAGAGCCACACTTTACTACAGTGGAACTACTTTTCAGTATTGGGAACGAAAATGGACGAATTGAATAAATTACTCCACCTGGTTAATGATGTAGCAGAGGAAGCAACCCAAACCGAACAAGAGGACTTATACACTGGTGTTACACAGCCAAAAAGTACAACCCCATTCGACTTTGTCACCTAGCTCATTACCAGATTGCCATCGCGTATAACACAGCCTACAGTTTCTGTATCGCAGGACCACAACCTTTTATATATCCAAGCAAACCACAAGGCTTATTCCCCCCTGATGAGAATAATATGCTGAATATGCAATACCCACCGCATTCAACCAAGTACGCGACATCATCGAAATTTTGTCGGAATTCGATCCATCGTCCTTTATGTCCTTTTCCACAAACAATTTATTGAACGAATAAATTGCTTGCAAGAATCTTATCGTTGGAAGGATTAAATATTGTTGTTCGGTGTAGCCGCAAAGTTGAAGGGTCCCGCAAAATTATGGATGGATGGATGGTTCAAGCATTTTCTAGATTTGGGCCGTATTCACGTGCAAGAACTGTTACGGGATTTCTTCTCCTACGGCAAGGAAACTGAAGTACATTTGAAAATAATCGGAAATATAGGAATGACTTCAGGGGCCTTATTCTCTATTACAATATTGTGAGAATTTTTCTCGAAACTGCCAAAATGGTATTCTGTATTACAAAACTGTCTCGAAACTGGAACAATATTGTTAGATTTTTACTCGAAAGCTCAAGGGTAATCGAGCAATTTATAAAATTTTAGGTGTGGACGATACAATTGCAAGCTCTTGCGCTCATTTTCTTTTCTTTCGTGAACATTTCTACGAGAGGAAGCATTATTGTAATAGGGAATACGGAAGCATTTTAGTTTCGGATAACAGTTTCGAGTGAAAAGCATTTGAGTATTGTAATAGAGAATAAGGCCCCAGAATCGATTGAAGATTATTATCGCAAAATTGTATCGCTCGGAAGACGAGGAATATTGTAAGACGTTCGAATCCTTAATTTTTTTTAATGCCGTATCAAACACAATTTTTTACAAAATTCGATAAGCGCTGTGGGTTTCAGAAAATTTAAACGAGTTAAATATTTGCAGTAACAACACAATTTGCAATATAATAACTTACCGAAAGCTGTACTATTCGAAACAGGATATTAAAGCCGGAATTACATTATTGTGTCGTGTCGTGTTTTGTCGCTATCTGACGCTATCCAATCCATGTATTTCCTTGGAGCTGTTCACATTACTAGGGTGTGTTGCGGTGTATTGTGTTCCCGACTAGGCTTCTCTGATCTGCGCCAGAACGCTGGAAAGCTACACAACACACCACACAGATGTAAACAGGTATGGGAAAGCAGGCCTCATAATTTATTTGCGAAATTTGAAATGGTTTTTTATGTCCTTTTCATCATGGAATGATTCTTGCAATTGCAATTTGATGGCTCTAAAATATTGCTGAAATTTTTCAGCATCAGCTTCCAGCTCTTTATGTAGAGTGTGGAATTCACCCTCAATCTCTCTAATCTTATTTATGAGGTGGACCTAAAATCTTCGATTTTTCTTTTCTTTTTTCGCATAATTGTGACACTAACAAAAATGTTAGGTCTTCAATACCCATCTCGGGATCGGATGAAAACATATCACCTAGCTTTACTTGAAAATTTTGCATACTAAATGCGCCACGATGCGCACAACACACCATATGAATGTAAACGCATAGTACCACGACACACAGTGACACAACACAACACGACACAATAATGTAATTCCGGCTTAACACTGAAAAGAGAAGCTACCGCAAATTAAAGATGGCGGTTCAAAGCAGGGATTGAATTGCTGCAGCAATTTTAATACTGTAGTTGTTGACTTTACATTGCTGCCAAGAAGACCACAGAGATTTACTTTGCATTGCTTTAGCTATCATAATTTCAAACTTTTCTGTAGGCTATGAAAGCTCTTTTTATTTCACATTGTTGTGAATTCTATTGCTTACAAATGCTGGGACATGCTGGTCCCGCTGCGAATGCTTCACATAAACATAAAAAAGCTCTCTAAACAAATGTTGGACCATGGAAAAAAGCTGGAAGAAGCAAAGTATTTCACAGCCTTCGAGAGCAAAGCTTTGAAAAACTGTAAGCAAACAGAACGCATTTCACAGCAAAGTATTTTAAAGCAGAAGTATTTGCAGCCGAACCAGTATGCTCCTGAAAGCTTTCAACTAATTTAAAAGCAACAACATTTGCAGCAATACGAAACAAAGAGGTTTCACAGTCTACAGCAAAGTGAGTTTAAGAGTATGTGCTTTGCTTTAAATTTACTTTGCTTTTAAACCCTGGCGGGCTTTCAAGATGGCGGGCGATTTTTGCATTTGTGCTCCCAGACCACCAACATGCGTATGAAAGAGAGGGCCTGACAGGTGTTTTTTTGCGGTTCTTCATGTTTCCTCATATTTCAATTTCTTGCTCCTCGTCGGTCTCTCTATGTATATTTTCCTATTTCTATTTCTGGCTTCCGACATTTGAATCTAGCTTTAACTAAGAAGTTATTAATAATTAATTAGCACCTCTGAAGGATCTTACTTGGAGGAAACTGGAAGCTGCCCTTCTGTCTATGAGTATGGTCTATTTGATTGCAGTATCTTTCGCTGGGAAATTGCCACGTGTATTTGTGAATGTTCTTTCTTGGGAAATAAGTTGATCTGACGATCATATTCTGCTTAAAGTCAGTTGGAGGTGATTCAGATCAGATCAGATAAATAAAGGTGATAAAATTGAACCCTTTGGAACACCGATTAATATGATAAAATTTAGATTCGACGGCACCTTGTTCTACTTCCATTGAAGAACCAACAATTTTTTTTTTTTTTGTTTTATGTGAAAGACTAGAGTCACAGGAAAGGCCCTTTATACTGTTGACAATCTATTTTCTTCTTATAGAGTGCAATGTCGAACAGCAGCTCTAGTCGGGGAGGAAGGAACTGCCACAACCTGCCCTCGATATTTGTTTTAGTCCACCTACTCCCAACCATTACTATCGCGACTTTGAAATCGGGGCATCGAGAAACAACTCGCTGGAGTGTTATGCCTCCTGAAACGAGTTGAATCTCATCAACCAACCGATGACATGCGCTTTGGTGGAGCGGGGAAGGGGCTAAGGAACGCTATGACAGAAGGAATCAGGAATGTAAAGAGGGGAGAGGAAAGAGGGAAAGTTATGTAGGCGGGAAATTGGGAAAGGCTAGGACCGTGGCACCGCCGGGAATCGAACCCGGGACCTCTGGGGATAGTAGTCAGGCGCCTTACCCCTAGACTACCGAGGCCGAATGGAAGAACAATTTCAATCCAATTCTTTAGAGCTGAGTCATTGCCAATAACTTCGCGAGTTAGAATAGCATAGCCAACAAATGTGCCTGCCATACGGGTATGAATGCTGCCGCAACAGGCATGAATATCTAAAATTGCGCCCACCAAAGGTATGCTCCCAGTACAGCTATGAAAATCTAAGAACGCACCCTCCAGCGTTATGCACGCCTCTGTTACAGATATTAATGTATTCGTAAACGGCCATTCCAAATGCGAATGTCGGTTTTCCATGCGGTCCCCAACTAAGTACCAACCATGTCCAATGCTGCTTGACCTAATCAAACAAAAACTGATCAAAATACAATTTTCGAAAAAAAAAAAAAGCTTTTGAGTGATTTTGGCCAAAAAGTGGGCCTGCCAAAAAGTGATTTTTCATAACTTTGACTTAATCGGATTAACATAAGTTGTCATTGTCAATATTTTGGGCCCTCGTATGGGGTTGTACGACCTATAGATACGACCGAGATACAAAAAAGCACGGGAAAACGCGATATCTCTGGCGGCCATGTTGCTTTTTTGTGTGATTTCGAAATTGTTTTCTTAAAAACTCCCAAGGAAGATGTGGACCAATTTTCAACCATTTTGGAGTTTTGGCTCCTTGAAATGCTAATTTCTCCTGGTTATACTCGTAAGGCAAATTAAAGTTTCTATATTCTTTTAACATTGCTCTTAACTGAGCTACATTGGAACCCAGCTCTAGTAAAATTTGAACATATAAGCGTCCAAACACTACCTTGAAATTAAAAACTTTCTCTTTTATATCTGCTTGTATATTTTCTGTGGATGGCACTTTACCGATCGTGGTGCTTATGCCTTTTCTTTTAGAACACTTGTTTTACGTAAATTACATATACATACATAAATTGTAGACCCTATTCCTTAATAAATAAAAATATATATCTTTCACAGATAAACAATGGCTCCGGTTACTCTCTACTACTGTGCTCCAAGTGCACCAGCTCGATGTGCTTTATTAACATTTAGAAATTTAAAATTGGATGTTAATGTAACAACACACATTTCCTAGTACTTAATAAATCAATTATATTATTTCAGCTTAAAATAATCGATTTATTTGCTGGAGAACAGCTTAAACCAGATTTTGTAAAAATAAATCCTCAGCATACTGTTCCAACTATTGATGACAATGGCTTTATTTTATGGGAATCTCGAGCAATATGTCAATATTTAGTAGAAGCAAAGTGCCCAGAAAGTAGTCTATATCCGAAAGATCCAAAGGAAAGAGCTATTGTAAATCATCGGCTATATTTTGATCTTGGAACATTTTTTTTGAGGGCGAAAGATATTTGCGTAAGAACTTTATAATGTGCCGGAGAGAATAATTTTGAAATAAATTTTATTGCAGTTTCCAATCTTATTCTTAGGTGAAACAACGCTTAAAGAAGAATATCGCAAGCAACTTTATGATACTTTCAATTTACTAAACAATTTCCTTGAGGGTAATAAATGGGTTGCTGGTAAAAATTTAACTATTGCCGACTTTAGTATACTAGCAACGTTATCTGGAATGATTGTAAGTAAAAAATATTCTTTATATAGTCCTAAGTTAGGTTTCACTTACTTAAAATGTTAGAATATGTTTGTTAATTTATTTAATCTGCTGTACGATTTACTACCATCCGACAATTGGGTGCTTCGCCCAACTCACTTCACTTACTCCCAATCATACTCATTCACTCATTGTGTATGACTTGGCACAGCAGAGCATTTGAGAATGCTAGTATGTATATATATACAGGGTGTCCCACATAAACTCACAAAGCGGCCGGCTGTGGATAGGTCTTGGATAGACGAACAAAAAATCGTATGGGGGGGGAGGGGAAATCGTAACGGTTTAGCCGCTAGGGCGTTTTGATTTTTTTTGCTAAAGTTTTACATATCACCCTGTATTTTTGTCACCGTATAACCTATTTTCATGGTTATGGTACCAGTGCACGCAGAATTCCTCCACCTATCGACAATGGTAAAAACAATGGTCCTATCTTACCAACTTTCGGAGTTATGAATCGCATGTGAGTAATGTGATGTTAAATTTTCCTTTATTTTGTATTTTTAGACTAAATGATGGCAACCCCTATTTTTTATGCAAGATTCAGATTCCTGGGATGAAAATAAACATCTTTTATCCCAAGCATTTTTTTCTATCATTTGTTTTTACTCCGGAAACTTTGATTGAAATCGTCATTAAGCCGTCTCTTTCAGTCAGAAATATTCGCGGCAGTGCGGCAAGAATTCGAAGATTGGTTATTCCATTGTTTGAGCGTCAATGGCTAACATTTGGAGCACCTTCTATCTTAGAAAATTAATAAATAAAAGTTGTTTAATATCCAAAAGATGTTTATTTTCATCCCAGGAATCTGAATCTTGCATAAAAATAGGGGTTGCCATTTGAGAAAAAAAGCTACCCCCACCCCCGGGTCAGGGGGTGGAAGAGATGGGGTGCGCACTATACCCAATCGATGTCCCCCTCCATATCACACATCTTTTGTATCAGAGGTTTCCCTCTGTCACCCCTCCTTTGTTCAAGAATTCCGTGTCAAGTTTTAAAAACAATCCGTGTCAAGCTTTTAAAAAAAACCCGGTATATATACTCCAAGAAGTACTACCAAGTACACCAAGAAGTATCCAAAGAACTAAGTACCAAGAAGTATCCAAGAAGTACTCCAAGAAGTACTCCAAGAACTACCCCAAAAACTACTCCAAGTACTCCAGGAAGTACTACCAATTAGAAGTACTGCTATTCTGGCATGCACTCATGAGAACTTAAGAAGGGCATACCAAAATAAACGGATTTTTATCTTCTCTGATAGCCAAGCGGAAATTAGAGCGATAAGGTCCCGTAGGACCAAGTCGAAATAAGTTTGGGACTGGCAACGTACTCTTTATGAGTTGGGCGTTCTCTATTAAATTACCCTTGTCTGGGTCACCGGGGCTTCAAAGGTAACGAAAGTGCAGATGCCCTGGCTAAACAGGGCTCTGATATAGCATTCATTGGTCCAGAGCCGGCGATTGGGGCATCTTCCGGCTTGCTGCAAAGGGCCCTGGCCGATCGGACTTTGATGAAACATCTAACTCTAAGCGGTTCCTTCCTGTGCCGTCCCCTAAGGCGCCCAAGGAATTGTTATGGCGCAGCAGGACTGATGTCAGGACACTTGTTGGCTTGATTACCGGACACTGTGCACTAAATTACCACTTATGGAGGTTAGGCAAGGCGGAGGACCCCACATGTAGACTTTGCCTGGAAGAGGATGAGTCTGCCCTCCACATTCTCTGTGAGTGCCCCGCAATAGCGACCAGCAGGGTCTCTTTGTTCGAGCGATAAATCACTAGGCAGACTGCTGAACTTGTTCAAGCGGTCTGGCCTACAAATAATGGCCGCAGCACCTTTGGACTCAATACCTCACACAGAAAAAAAACGGAAAAAAAAGTAGAAGTACTACCATGAAGAAGTACTCCAAGAAGTACTACCAATTAAAGATATTCCAAGAAGTACTACCAATTAGAAGTAGTCCAAGAAGTACTACCAAGTAGAAGTACCCCTAGAAGTAGTTCCAATTAGAAGTACTACTACCAATTGCTTCTTGGAGTACATCTAATTGGTAGTATTTCTAATTGGTAGTACTTCTTGGAATACTTCTTGAAGTACTCCAAGAAGTACTACCAAGTACAAGCACACCAATAAGTCTATCAAGAAGCTATAAAGAAGCTATTCCAGTGGAAGTGCTGCTAAGAGAATCGAATTTGGAGCGCAATTAATATGCTCTGATTGGAGCTTTAAGGAATTGTATGGGGGAAAGAAAACGGACAAACGTAGACAGGTTTTCGTTCAATGCGTTGGTCAAGCAGCATATTGGACGCGGTTGGTACTTTTAGTGTGGGGACCTCTCGGTAAAGCTGCTGTCGACACTCGGGTTTAGAAAGGCGAAAAGGCAATTGCAAAAGGCGAGCACAAATTTAAAATGAAAAAAAATTATCTAAGATCATGTAAGAGTTAGTGATGAGCAAGACTTTTCTTGCAGTTCTTCCTTTTATTGTACATTTACCAAGACCAAAGCAAGAACAAGACAAGATAGGATAAAATAAGACTACAAGATCAAGATAGCAAGATTTTTTGCTCATCACTAAATGCCTAAAGTCTTGCATTTATGAGCAAAAAGCGCTTCGAAAAAGTCTTGCTAAAAGTCTTTCAAAATTTCTTGCAAAACGTCTTGCAGTCTTGTTAAATGTGCAAGACAAGACTTTTTGCTCATTACTGGCAAACTTGTGCCACTTAATGATGAGCAAAAGGCCTTGCTATCTTGATTTGCAGTCTTGACTTGTCCTTGTCCTGTCTTGTCTTGGTCTTGCTTGGTCTTGCTAAATGTGCAAGACTAGTCTTGCTCATCACTAGTAAGAGTCGGGATTTTGTGTTGCAGGATGCTTACTGGAAGCCTCCTTAAAACCCCTTTCTTTATTCTTGGTAACACTCGCATAATGATTCTTTGTACAGCAGATCTACAATAATTGGGAAGATCTTTTTAAAGATATCCAAAAAATACCTAGGCTGGCTTAGTGATTCCATGGACACGCAAAAGGTGTTATAACCGATAAGTGGTACTCTCTTGTTTTTCTCTAGACTAGGTTCTTCTCGACATTCTTCTGTCTCAAGTTCTAAATGGAACCTACTGTACTTCTGAAAGTTCATTCAACATCTTTGTCATCATGAAATTTCTTCTATAAAGCATGTCCTTATCTTTATTCTTACAAATAATAATGCGATAAAAGTGAATCACTAGATCAAGCTGGGGTCAATAATTTTAGATGGACCAGAAAATATTTTAGATTTTTTAGATGATTTGTGGGAGTTAATTAAACCTTGAAACCTAGATTTATTTAGTTTGTTAAATTATTTATTGAATTTATTTTTTTAATTTAATTGTGTTTTCTTTCCAACAGCATTTGGGAGCGAACATCAAGTCATACAAAAATTTAGCAGCATGGTATGAACGTTGCAAATCCCTTCCCGGATTTGATGAAAATGATAAAGGTGCCAAGGAATTAGCTGAGATAGTTCTAGGTAAATTAACGAAAGAGCAGCAAGCAAATTTTGCAAAAATGATTTTAGGTTAAAAACAAGCATTTGTCAATGAGTTTTTAATAAATATTTAAACTTACAAAACTAATTTCATTTTATGTCTGGTAGTAAACTAAGGGTGCAATGGGAAGAGCACTTCCATGAATTGCTAAATGATGAGCTAACTGAAGATTTGGAAGCTCCGCCAATATCTGATGATAAAGCTATGCTGGCGCTTTTAAACTTGGCCTCAGGTTCAGACGGCATCCCAGCGGATCATTTTGTAAATTACAAAATTACAAGTATGGGAGCAGGAAGCGATGCCAGAGGACTGGAGAAAAAGCATCCTCTGCCCGTTACATAAAATGATATCACAACGTGCACTAATTATCGCGGTTTAATGCTCTTGAGTACCGCGTAGAAGAAATTCTCCGCTATCCTACAAAACAGGATGGAAAACGCCAGAAACATCATAGGCCATTCCTAGTGATGAGCAAGACTGGTCTTGCAGTTTTGCCTTTGCTTGCTCATTTAGCAAAACCAGAGGTAGACTAAGACAAGACAGGACTACAGAAGAGTGGAAGACCAAGATAGCTTCCAAAGGTAAATTGGGGCAATTGGGCGATGAGCCAAAGGTCCTGCAAAAAGTCTTGCAGAAAGTCTTGCAGACTTGTCTTGGTCTTGCTAAATGTGGAAGACAAGACTTTTCGCTCATCACTGAAAGACTTTTGGCACTTAGTGATGAGCAAAAAGTCTTGCTATCGTGATTTTGCAGTCTTGTCTTACCCTTGTCCTGTATTGTCTTGGTCTTGCTTTTCTTGCTAAATGTGCAAGACTAGTCTTGCTCATCACTAGCCATTACCATTGTGGCTTCAGCCCAGGCAAATCAACAACTCATCAGATTTTCACCATGAGGCAAGGCAGGCTGTGGAAAAATGTCGAGAGTTTCAAGATAGCTCTTCATAGACTTTCAAGCCGCCTATGATTAAACAGACGACATTGACATCATTGGAAGGACAACAGCTGTACAAGAAGCCTTCACTCAAATTGAGCAGGCGGATGGAAATCTGGAACTGCACATTAACGAAAGCAAAACAAAGAACATAGTGGCCTCTTCTCTTTCTTCACGATGGTCCTAGAAGAGAGCGGCAGGGGTCCAACACTTTGAGCCTGTCCGTGTAGGGTGGTAGGCTTAGAAAGTCACGCAGGTCGTGTAGACTTCTCAGAGCAAAGAGGATAAACTTCTTCTGAATTGATTCTATCCTATTATGAGATATATGGAATCCCAGATGGGACATGCATATTCCAGGATAGGGCGGACTAAAGAACAGAGGAGAGTTCTTGTGACCCAAATATTGTCGGATTCTCTTTATAAAGCCAAGAAGTTTGTTGGCTCTGGCAAAAATATTATCATAGTGCAAATGAAATTAAGTTTTTTGTCCAGGACGACACCTAGATCGACAATTTGATCGACTTGATTCAACACCGTGTCATTGAGACGATAATAATACTGCTGTGTGTTCTGTTTGCGAGAGAAGGTAATTGCTTGATTTGTTGATGTTAAGATACAAGTTATTAGTAGTGCACCAGTCTTGAAATGCATTGAGATTCGACTGATTGGCTTGATACGTCAGTTTGGGACTTAATGACACTATATATTTTGAGATCGCCCGCGTAAAAGAGATGCGGGATATTCTCTTATTTCTTGGACAGGTCAGAGATGAATATATTTAATAGAAAAGGACCAATATAACTGCCCTGAGGAACACCGGAAGTTACTTCGATTTCATTTGAAAGGAATCCTTGAAATCTG
This sequence comes from Thereva unica, assembly GCA_949987705.1. Taxonomy (NCBI): domain Eukaryota; kingdom Metazoa; phylum Arthropoda; class Insecta; order Diptera; family Therevidae; genus Thereva; species Thereva unica. The sequence goes on along the minus strand of OX465281.1, from coordinate 223,595,818 downwards.
ATAACCTGTGTTCTTCCGTTGAGATATGATCTTAACCGTTCAAGGGCAGAACCTGTTATTCCAAATCTTGAGAGTTGAACAACTGAATTAAGATGGTCTACCTTATCAAAGGCCTTGCTGAAGTCAGTATAAATAGCATCGATTTGATGACCCTTCTCCATAATACAGAGGAGTTCGGAGATTAAGCCCATGAGATTCGAAGTGGTCGAACACCCTTTTCTGAAACCGGGTTGTTGTTCATTTAAGTGTGGGTCGATTAAAGGGGAAATCTTGTGGCGGATGAGTTTTTCAAATACAAATTGTGGATTGATGATAAAATGGAAATAATCTCTGTAGTTATCAGACGCCTTATGTATTGGTATGAGGTAAGATTCTTTCCACAGGGTAGGAAACTTTCCTAACGATAATGATCTGTTAAATATGAGATACAGAGGGAATGAGATATGATTTGAGCATCTGAGCAAGGTTGTTTAAACCTGTCAGTATATCTTCAATCGACAGGAGTAGATTATCTATGAGAGAACTGAATTGTGCGCATCAGTTGGATCAGTGTGCCGTGGAACAGATTTGGGACAATAAATTTCGCTGAATCTATCAGCAAACATGTTACAAATTACTTGCGACCATGAGCGGTGTATTCTACCATAGTCTGAGGTCTTACGTTTTAAATTAACGAAATCGAAAATTTTTTGTTCTCTTTTCTAATATTATCTCCAACAGAATTGATGTATGCGGTATAGGCCTCACTTGTCCTAAGATTAAATTCTGCTGGATAGGAGTCGATGGAACAAAGCGACTGGTTGGAATTGGTCTTCTAATATTCTCTCTAGTACGTTTCCGACTATAGCTTGCGACATTGCTCTGTATGATACCGTATAACCCTAGATATCATAAATGGACTTCAATTTGCGCTCTAGTTTTCACACAAAAACTTCACCACTATTTCCCAGGTTAAACAAGGCTATTGTCGGTGAGTAATACAAATTTGTATGCATATGCTGTAACTACTTGATAATTCCGTAAATCATTTAAAATTTTAAAAATAATTTCTTTTACTTGGAAGTTGATTTATTTGGTCTAAATATTAAAGTAGTGGAACTGTAAACATTATTTTCCATAAACACACACCCAAACAAATTATTTAAAAACAAGAGAATTCACGCTTTCCATTATTTTGCAGTTCACAATTATAGAAGCAAATCTAATATATGCAGACTTCAAAGGCATGCATTCCACAGGTTAAGTGCAACCACGTATATTCAGGCATTCAAGTTGGCTCACGACTACGATTACATCAATTCAGCTCTTGCTGAATGCGTTAACATCAAAAGTGAAGGAAAACAAAATAAAACTTTACCCAAGTGCAACATTTTTTTTTTTTTTTTGTAGTACACTCTTCGAGAGTTTAATTAGTGTATTGATTGGTTTTCGAAACAATGCTTTCACAAAAAGGCTTTCACTTGAACTTTGAGTTGATGGTTTGTGGAACTTGCTGGATTAGTTGTTTGAAGTTGAAAAGGTTTGGATATATATATTAGAAGAGTTCGAATTTTCTAGTGGAAGAAGAATGTTCTTAAAATACGAAATAGCATTAACAGTACCGCAAATTATTTCATTTAGATTGACAAGTTATTTTACTAATTAAAGTGTCATTTTCGTTACGTATCTAGATTATATTGTTCATAGCAATCTACTAAGATCAGTACTAGAGCAATTCGGTAGCTGATAAAAGCATTGGTCTAGATTTCAAAGAACTCTCACGTAAACCGTCCGGAAAGAAGGTTACGTAGGTACCATTTAAAAGCGATTTTAGAGCATCAGGTATTTAATTTTATTGTTGAGGGTCGACAAAAACGGCGAAAATCAACTACTACTTCTCTTTGGAGCATCGATCGAGCACAACGAGAAATTCTTCTTCCCATTCGCGTGTTTATTGTACAATTACATAGGCATCATAATCGTTACACGAAAAAGAGACAGAAAAATAAATATGTACTATAATGTATAGCGAGTGACCGATAATGTGATTTATCCCATTAAATCATCTTAGACTCTTCCACATAAATAAAAAAAAAATAAATAAAACTGAAAATTTAGTGTTGGGCAGAACACGATTATAAAATGAGCCTGTAAGAGGTGCCTCTTTTTTCTTTTGAGCCAGTGCAATGTCATACTTCAAACGAGGCGACGAGGCGAGGCGTATTGTAATGACAAATACAAGCAAATTAAAGAAAGAAGGAAAATAAATACCAATGAAGAGGTTTCTCTACGAGTTTCATCCCAATATGCATTAAACTGCCTCAGAATAAGTAAGGAACCTCTGCACCCACAAAGTATCCATATATTTTACCACCCTGGCCTCACCTAATTTCAAGTTGGAGCGAAAGCAGTAGGAAATTTCTATCCAGTTCGTATTTTTACAATCACACCTCGCCTCATTTATCTTGGCCAGGTTATTGCACAGGCAAATAGAGGCTTCACTACGATCTACCATATTGTAAAGCACAAATGTACCGCCTCGTGTAAGTGCGGCTCAACTCTGTCGGTCAGAAAAGGTGTGAATTGACTACTATGGCCCGCGGAAAAAACCCAAAATTTATTCTGGCCCATGTTATGGAAAGGATGTCCACCCTTGGTCTAGATAAGCAATTTCGTTGCAATAAAATATATATTTCATGTAAGGAAAAATAGCACGTCGAGACACAGAGTTAGGAATATAAACTTGCATGAAATTTTTATGTGAAATTAGAAAATTTATTAACTTCCCAGTAGGAAGTTATTGTAATCGGTCCGAAAATCGAAAACGAAAATTTCGACATATTTTCGTCTTTCAAGGTCCCAGGAGCATTTTAAGCAAAAAATTGGGAGGAAGTATGTGTGTGTGTGTGCGTACGTATGTGGTCATTTTTTCCTGCACGATATCACGCGAACCAAAAAAGATAACGACTTCGTTGAGGTGTCGTTCGAAGCGTATTAACGGAAATATGATCTGAAGATTTTTATAAAATTAGGTCGAGCCGTTTTTTGGTTTAAACGATATAAGTGATTTTTGTACCTGTACGATATCGCCCGAAACACAAATAATATCGACTTACTTGAGGTACCGTTCGAAGCGTATTAACGACAATGTAATTTGAGAAGATTTTTATAATATTCGGTCAAGCCGTTTTTTTGTTTGAACGGCGTTCGTGATTTTTGTACCTGCACGATACCGCGCGAACCAAAAACTATATAGACTTCTTTGAGGTGCCGAGAGAAGAATATTGACGGAAAAATGTCCTGAAAAAAATTTCATAACATTCGGTCGGGCCTCTTTTTGTTTAAATGGAAAAACTTCGGCTAAGTGTTAGAAAGACCTTAAATAGATAAGTTTTGCTAATATCTAATAAACTCGAACGAAGTGATCTTTTTTGGGTTCTGCACAGCGATAGCTTTCCAACAAAACATCACTTGTCAAAATCCGACAATCTTTAAAAATCGTTTTTTAAACCTTGGATTAGCACTTTTTGACGGGGAATTGTTTTGATACAGCCAGAAAATTGCGGTACATCCCAGGATTTCCAGTAGTTACCAAAAAATTTGTTCCTCTTGGTTAAGGCTGGCAAGTACATTGAGTAATTTTGCTAATATCTTCGGAAAGCTTTCGAATTTCCAAATGAAGTCATTCGCTTCCCAGTTTAGGGAAATGTTTGTTTGCTAACGTTCAGAAAAAACGAATTATCTAGAAAAATCTTGTGGGTTTACCACTATTATAGTTATTTGAACTAGCTTCTCTCGGGATTGCTTTGTCACCAGTTCTGATACTCGTTTATCATACTGGGAAGTTAATCGTGTGGACCGAAGGGGTCAAACTCACATCCCAACTAGTTTCAGAATTACACCGTTTTGAGATTCAGGGGAGCAGAGGTTTTTATTCTCTGGGGAAACATTAGAAAATATCTTCTTGCACAAAATTATAAAAGAATATAAATAAATAAATCAAGGTATAAATCAATTTTACTTCAAAACAATTGAAAAGAGCCTTGCAATTTATAAATTTCTGTAAATACCGTACAATTTTAGGAGCCAATCTGGTGTGGAGCCGAAATGGAAACGCTAACAAGATTCTAAATGTTGTGATTTGATAAAAACTAAATTTGTTATTAAAGCATTATTAGTTAAAACTATTTGTCAGTATAGAATTAAGTTTTTCTTTAATATTTTCGAAACTGACATAATCCCTGACATGAAAACTTTAAGATTCATATTAATTTTGAATATATTTTCACATAAAAATCCATTTCCATCATATTTCTATAATGTTAAGAAATATTGTGACGCCCTAAGTGTTTGCCTTGCTATCAAGAAGCTGCCATATAACTCCAGCTAAGAAAACACCGGCCATATTTCAATAATGTCAAAAACTGACATAAAACCGTCAATTATTTATTGGGAAAAGGCCATACTGTCGATGCCGCTGCTAGTGAAGCGAAACGAAAACAAATCAACATCTGTCGAGTAAAATGTGATGGAACAGAAAATCATAATAGTGACGACCTCCGCCTGTGTGAGAAAATCGTCCCATTCTTTTCCCCATAGTTTTTCCTTGGCCAGAGTTCGTCCGTGCGAGCTGCCACCCCCGTTCCGCCGTGGAAACTTTGCGCTCCAAATGCCCCAACGAATATCACCTATTTCCGTACTTTCTGTTAGCTTCCAATGGACACAGCGCACGGAGGTTTCGTTTTCGATGGATTTCAATTCATTTTCCTTTTCTTGGAATTTCAACTATTTCCAATGTTTGCGAAACATAAATAAATTTTTTTACCCTGTTTACCAGCAGATGGTTCCATATTGTTCGGCAGCCTTAAAAGAAAAACACTTTTCGTCCATGTTCCTTTCCCGATGGGAATTTGTTTTCGGTAGTAAACTTGCATTTCGTGTTTTGATTGTTTTCATGGCTTCGCCTCAGAAAATGTAGCAATTTATTTTACTTTGTATCGGGGAAATATTTCCCCGAAATAAACTCGATACAATTTGTGTAGAAGAGTATTGAACTGAGGAGACGATTGAAAACCAAATTCATCAATCTTCTAGAATTGATTTATTGTGCAAAATGAGCTCAGTATGAAAGGATATTGGGTGATCGAAGGTAATTAGTGGGTATCTTAGATTTAGGCCGAAGAGAAGTTTTCAATACGAGAAAAAAAGAAAAACATCGTGTTTTCTCAAAAAGTTCGTTATAGTTTTCCTATTTGTGTACATAACATATGTACATACATATTTCGTGAGCACAGAAATGATGGGTATACATAGGGCTGTCATCGGTCCGGATTTGTCCTATAGTTTGAAGGGCGTCCGGAGGCCGTCCGGGAGGGGTTTTGAAAAGTGTCGGGTAAAACCCGGGCACTTTTTGTGCCAGGGTGACCCGATTAATTGAATGATACTTAATAAATTAAAACAAATCTTAGTTAAAAATTGACTTGTAATCTGCATCCAAACCAACTTCAGCGAGGCAAAAATTCAAAAAAAAAAGTTATCAAACTTTCACCGATCCGAAACGAAAAGAGGACCTAATCCAGTCGTCGTTCAAGGAAACCAAGTTTTTAGTTATCAAACGACTCAATGTCCAACCGATTTCTTTTCTGATCAAAATAACTAATGACCATAGCTGACAGTAGGTATAATGAGTTATTAAGGTTTAAGTAGTAATTAAACACTTAAATAAAAGGTGGTCTGCCAGACACTTGGCACCGGCACAAACCCGGCAGACCTTTGTTTCTAGTATAAAAATGTTCAAACTTTAACAAGATTGTAGGTTGAAACTCTTACTCGATAGGTCAGTTGCGGTCCCAAAACAAAAAACAAAGAAAGTGGTCTGCCAAGACATTAGTTCCAGATTTGGCCAGGCAGACCAACATACTAAATTTTAAGAGTAATTCTAAGCTCTTACTCAGTAGGTCACGCTGCAGTCCCAAACATTTTCCGGAAAACGAACGTACTGAATTTGGGCACTACTTCCGCCCAGGCAGATCAAGAATTTTCTCATGGCCGCTGTGAGAACTAACATTTCGAGAACATTTCATCGTCGTACTCGATAGGCGCGATTTTCAGCTAGCTCTTGGTATAGTAGCACATCCCCATTTTTGCTTTGTTTATGCTGTTCTTACTTAGTTCGTTTCTTTTCTTTAAGAATCTTTTGTTCTGTGTCTACTTAGCGTGAGTTGGAATGCTCTGTTTTTATCCGCTGGGTCATTACATTGTTAATTCTATTTATTCTTAAGCCTGCACTACTCGACACGCAAAGTTGATCGAAGTTGGTCGAAGTCGAGGATGTAGAGAGGCACTTCCATTCAATTTGCGTAACTATACTTCGCCTCGGGCGACTTTATATCTCTGGCGGTTTTTGCACCCGAGTCAACGGAATGACTGTTGACTGAACTAGTCTAGGTTGCACGAGTGTATAGCCACGCAATTCGGACTACGGTATACAGAAAAAAAGTAATGTAAATGTGACAGCTTCGAATACCGCAAAAAGTGTACCCTAGTGACGTCAGCACCAATGCAGAAACAACAACAGGTTTGATTTTATATAGAAAGGAGTCACTAAGTGACTTCAGCCCTAAAATGCTTCGGACTTAGATCAACCACGAGAAAAACTTCGCCGAAGCAAGTTCGCAAGTAATGGATTGCGGCTAGTAGGTTCTCATATTCACCCCTAATTTGGTCTTCTTTTAATTCTGGCACATTTACGAGTATTTTCTGTCTCTGTTTCCTTTTATCGTTTTTATTTACTCCGTTTATGACTAGGCTCAACCCAGATTCAACCCAGTCCTAAACGGTGGTCGAATTGAAACTGGGTCCAATCAACCCAACTCAGCTCTCCGGCCTGGATCGAGTTGATTTTTCGGATCATATGCACTGGTTGAGTTATAATCGGGTTAAAGTGACATTGGTTTTGTATGTTTCCGCCTTTGGCGTTAGTTTTATCTTCGGTGCTTCGTTCTATAAATGAAAATTTCACATGAAAGTCTCCCACAAAAAATCTGCTGGCAAGATAAAATTACAAATGAAAACCTATTGCGACGAGCCGGCCGAGAAAGAATAGATGACGAAATCATGCAAAGGAAATGGAATTGGGATGACCATACCTTGCGATATGCAAACGAAAATCTAGCCAAACAGCGCTTGACTAGAATCCGCAAGAAACCCGTCGAGTTGGAAGACCTGAAACAAAGTGGACAAGAATCCTATCAAAAAAGGCCGCAACAAGAGAACAACTGTTTCCGCAATATATCACATGTCAGATTAAAGGTCCAAAAGAAAAAGACACCTGCGCTTATAACACACTAGCTCGATGTTGACCAAAGAAGTGTGCTTGTAAATATGCTGGTCATGCAGGTGTTTTGACGCTGTTTCAAGCTAATAATGGGCGATTCTGATTTTTACTCGGGATGAGATATAAATTCAAATCATAACAGCCCGTTTACATCCCAAAACGCAAATTCGAGTGCCGTTATCGCACTAAATTGTAAGTATATCTCTTTATCTGGAGTCCACGTTCGTGCAACAGAGAGTATGATATAGAAATTATTTACGACTAACTTGCAGTTAGGTTGAACTCAAACTTGAATGCAAATTGTACTCAATACTCGATTCCATCCCACCCCTCCCCCTCCCCTTCCCCACCCTATAAGCAGTGATATGAGTTAAACTAGTCGATCAAAATGCTGGTATGAGTAGAATCGAAAGCTAAATACTAATCCGATTAAAGAATCAAGTACCGATTCTGTATGGGGCCCAAAATCAAATGTTAACCCCAGGGCCCGCAAGTACATGGTACAAATGATGGTTCCTAATCTTAGATTCTCACATAAAAGACCACAGCAAAGAACTTTCTTAAAGAACACAACAAAGCATATTTGTGACTTACATTACTTAATTGTGAAAATTTTAACAACAAAAACTAAAATTTACAATAAAGTTTTCTCACAGGACACACACACATATTATTTACTCTATTAAACAATGAAGTCTCAAGGCATACCTACAAATTAATATATACGCACATTCAACACGTTTATTATCCTTAAATATTTGAGTTGTACGTAAATTTACAGTCACTATCAGTGTAAAATGTAGTATAGAAGGTTTTAATTATTCAAAGATTTACGATGCTATAAAAGGGAGCATCTCTCTCCTATTTCCAAATAAATTTTCATCCCTTTATAGCACATGGGACAATGTAATATTAAAGCACTAACAAACATTCTGGGCAAAGTTTAATTGGATGTTCGGAACATCATTGTTGATAATTAGTTTTATGTTTATTGAAATTTTTAACTAGTTTATATACATACATATATACACATATAGTGGAGTCAGATGAGCATCAAATTTTAGTGAAAAGGGAATTGTCTCCAGAGTAAAATTTTTTTTTTGGAACATGTTAGTTACATCGAATACTATACGAAATGGACATTTTCTACCTCTAGCAACCGCCGCTACGTAAGTTATCGGCCATTATGTCAAAAATTTACCATTTTGGTCGTTCTTTCTAAATATAAATGCGTATATCTCGGCATGTGTAGGTCCGAAAAAATTGAAAAAAATACAAGTGGTTCGTTATGATATTGGCTACCAGCGGTTACAATATGAAATCCTTATCTGCACATATAACCTCAAAAAAAATCAAAAACTAAAGAAACTACAGAATTTTGGTTTTTTGGTGATAACTTCGAATATTTTTAGTGAAATTTGATGAAATTTTCAAAAGTTATACTTTATAATGGGAACAATAACTGGATAAAATTTCAAGTCAAAATATCTAATACATGGCTCAAAAATTGACTTCAAATTTGAAAATTGATTGGCCTATCAGTTTTGTGCATCGCTTCGTATGAGGTTCTTACTTTTTTTAAAATGTAGCTTCTTTTATGCACTTTTGATGGTGAAAAAGAAAAAATTTTAAACTTGAAGAAAAGTGAAAAAAATCGAATCGAAAATCGACAATTTTTGCATTTTTTCGTCAATTTTTTTAGAAAAATATCACATTTTTTGATAAAAGTCAATTTTTCGATCATCATATGTCAAAAATGAACTAATAATTCAATAGAAATTGAACTTTGCCAAAAAAAGTCAAATTTTCCTAAAAAATTGACGACAAAATGCTAAAATTGTCGATTTTCGATTCGATTTTTTTCACTTTTCTTCAAGTTTAAAATTTTTTCTTTTTCACCATCAAAAGTGCATAAAAGAAGCTACATTTTAAAAAAAGTAAGAACCTCATACGAAGCGATGCACAAAACTGATAGGCCAATCAATTTTCAAATTTGAAGTCAATTTTTGAGCCTTGTATTAGATATTTTGACTTGAAATTTTAACCAGTTATTGTTCCCATTATAAAGTATAACTTTTGAAAATTTCATCAAATTTCACTAAAAATATTCGAAGTTATCACCAAAAAACCAAAATTCTGTAGTTTCTTTAGTTTTTGATTTTTTTTGAGGTTATATGTGCAGATAAGGATTTCATATTGTAACCGCTGGTAGCCAATATCATAACGAACCACTTGTATTTTTTTCAATTTTTTCGGACCTACACATGCCGAGATATACGCATTTATATTTAGAAAGAACGACCAAAATGGTAAATTTTTGACATAATGGCCGATAACTTACGTAGCGGCGGTTGCTAGAGGTAGAAAATGTCCATTTCGTATAGTATTCGATGTAACTAACATGTTCCAAAAAAAAAATTTTACTCTGGAGACAATTCCTTATGTTTTGCTCATATGACTCCACTAATAATAGTTTTGGGTGGGGGGTAAATTATTTCATGAAAGTTGTAAATAGTTAAGCTAGAAAAATGTTAATTAAGGCAGAAAGTATGGTGAGACCGATTCTGCTATATGCTAGTCAGCCTATTGTGTACTTATTAAGTACTACTTAAGTTCTTATTTTTTTCTTGAATAAACCAACACATTGATGCGTTTGACAGTTCTCACTGTCTGGGATGTAAATGGGTCATTAAGCTTCGGCGAGCCAGTGGCGGATCTAGAAATTCATTTTGGGGGGGGCCATCCTCATCCATTGGCGAATTTTTTAAGCTTTTGACGAAGGGTTGTAGTTTGTAGAGCCTCACAAATATAAATAAAAACACAAAGATTTTGTTTTTAGTTATTGAAGTAACTTAACTTAACTTTTATTTATTTAAATAATAAAATTAAGTCTTCTTGCTTTTTGTTTAGCAAATCTTTCGATAATATTATCAATATTCATATGGATATCATGGTGAATATTTAGCAGGGCTAGACCCGTAAGCCTGTCTTCACCCATGCAGGTCCTCAGCCATGTTTTAATACGACGCGACGTAATGTTGAAAAGGACCGTTCAGCTGTCGCAACACTTGATGGAAGCGTAAGCAATCATATCATTGTATCATTGTGCTGATGATAGGATACTGAAACTTGTTACAATAACTAAATGTCGCAACAGCAGTTTCGCGTAAGGAACTTCCCTTTTCCTTCTCTCGGTTCCATTTTTGTCTCCAGGCTTCATACTCCTTTTTCATTTTAAAGGATACTCCCCTTACATCTTCAAGGAAATCCTTATATTGGATTGCCAATGACAATGCTTTATTGACATCTTCGCTGCTATCAGTTATAGGGCTCGGAATGAATATGGCCAGATTAAAAGAATTTAAGGTATCTTTAGGTAAACGTTCTTTCAAATCTGCAATAACGTAGTCTAAGACCGGGATATAAACTGACCTCAAGTAGTACTCTTCCACGTTATCTGCCGGTGGATTAGATCGATGTTCTTGTCGGGCTTTTGAGGAATTGCGTGGAGTGGTAATTTGAATACCTCTTTCTTCTGTAATCATTTTCATCTCGACGAATAGGTTTTTAAAGCATTCAGATGCTTTTTCTCGATGTGACTGTAGAATAGCCAACACATCTTGAAGAGCATCATTTACACAAACCAAGTCTACTACAGAAGAGTACTTAGTTGTTGTGTAGTTCCCAGGACATCGCATAGAACAATTACTGAAACCAAGAAGTCGCTGTTTTCAAGGACACTGCGAAGACAAAAACCTTCCGATGATGTTGACTTGTCCTGCCAATTCTCGATTTTGTCAAGTGCGTTCATGATTCCTGGCAAATTTGTACGAAATTGCAAAACGCCATCGTGTCTTTCCGCCCATCTAGTTTCGCAAAGCCCTCTGAAAGCTATACCGAGTTCTTGTTGAAATAAGTGAGCCCGTTTGGCTGAAGCATTAGCGAACTGAATCACTTTTTTAATTGTTCCCATAGCATTTCTGCAGGACGCCACACTGCAAGTCTTTGCAGGAGAATTATTCAAAGAATGGTTGCATCAAGCTGGATTGTTGCAACAGCTCCCAGATTCTTTTGGTTTCCACAAATCATTACGCTGCAGTTGCCCGTTCCGATCCCGACACATTTTGAGGTATCCAAAGTAAAAGACTTGACAATATACAGCACTATATGACCTAGAGCCTCACCAGAAAGTCGTTTCTCTCCGTGCTCTGCAACGTCCTCCTTGCGAATAGATTCGTAACAATCGACAAAAGATAAGAAATCTTTTCTGATTTGGCCCTCGTAAAAATACCGTAAAGAAGGGCTAAGTTTAAGTTGTTGATATTTGTTAAACGTTGTAACTTATTTAAATTATTTAAAATGATATTTTGAATTCAGCGCCACCATACCTGAACAATTTTTTTTAATTTAATTTTTTTTAAAACAATAGTGATACTTGTTGGTTTGGGGGGGCCATGGCCCCCATGGCCCCCCCCTGGATCCGCCACTGCGGCGAGCTCGTGCTACTACTTTCATGTGTCAAAATTTGACACCGCTATCTTGTTTGTTTTATAAAATGGTCAGATTGCATTGTCATTGTCATTACATTACCATTATGTGCAAAATTTGAAGTTGAAGAATTTTCTACGATGTACATACATTATAGCCGAGATAGAACATCTTCCAGAATAAAAAATCACTAAAACTACAAAAAAAATTGTAAGTTAATGAAATTTTGGGACGGCAGGAGTTTAGCAATAGGAGAAAAAGTAACCCTTGAGTTCCGGGCCGTACTTTGCGAAAATCAAGAGAAAATTCAATTGAACGGTTTTTCCGACGCTTTCCCGGCCGTAACTCGGGACAAACATCGAAATTGGAAAAATTTCAGAAATAAACGAAAATAAAGCTATGAAAATTCTGAACAAAAAAGAGAAAGTTTGATCGGAAAATGGAGTCATATAGCAAAAAAAATCTAAAAAATATAGCGTTGAATTTGGAATATGGAACATAACTTAAAAAATTCCGGAAAGTTTAAAAAACGGGTTCTAATAAAAGAAAAACGCGAACTCGGATCGAAAAAAATCAAGTTATAAAGTTGTAGGTATCCAAATTATCATTTGATTAATGTATATTGATTTATAGGTTAGGGCACAAAACATGGAGCAAATGGGAATTTTTTTTAAAAATCGCGTTTTTTTAATTAATACGCTTTTATTAGCCATTACTTGTAACTATGTAATAAAATTTTGGAAGTTATATTTGACCCACTTCCCGGTTTCCGATTGAGCTGAAATTTTGCATCCACGTTTAGTTTGGATGACAATGCAATCTGACAATTTTGTAAATAAATCCAAATGGCGGTTCCAAAATAGCGGCCGATTTTTTGCAATCGTCCTCCGTGGCCCCCTGACATGGGTATAGGTATCAAATGAAAGGCTATGACAGATAGAATACAATTTGCTGTGTGGCGTCATTCCGAAATCAAAATGATGACCAATACAAAATTGCAGAAGACTTAAAATAGACTAAAAAGTACAAAATATAACAGATCAACTTGAAATTTTGCACACATTAGGCCCCATCCAAAGTCAAACAAATCATCAAACATAATCTATTGTAAAAAAAAGGAACTTGCATATGCTTAACATGACACAGATCAAAAAATCACACACATATTTAAGCTGTTTGAAGGAAATATTAAACCAGACGAATATTTTCTTCAAACAGCGGCCAACTTTGCAAACTTGTATCATTTGTTTGATCGAGGATGATTCGTAGTTCGCGTGATGTACTTAGTATGTACACATGATGAGTTGAATAGTTGAGTTGAAAATAAAAAAGCACTACACGTTACAAGAAATCGCAAACTCACCTCTGTATGCATAATTTAAATTCAACCCAAGTTGCGGAGCTGAGTCGAGCTAAGGTCGACCCAAACTTAACTCGAGTCCCGCCTCAATTTAGTTGGAGTTGGGTTTAACCTGAGTTCAACTCATCATGTATAAATACTAAATGCAATCTGACCATTTTGTAAAAAAAATCAAGAAGGCAATTCCAATATGGCGGCCGATTTTTGCAATTGTGTTTCACTGAGGCCACGATATGGATATCAAATGAAACAGTACGACAGGCAGAATACATTAAGCTATGTGACAAAATTTTAAATCTAAATGGCGGAACACTAAGCCTACGTTCAGACGGAGACGAGTTTATTACGAATGCGGTTTTATTGAATACAAGGCGATGTTTCACACGGGACTATTCGATTCCATTTTTTCAGGTAAATTTGGTTTTACCCACAGTAGCCCAGTCGTCCTTATCACACAAATTAGGCCTTTCTTTAATTAACGAAATAAATAATTCAATTTATATCGGGAAATCGTCTTCCATCTTGAAAAGATTGAACAGGCAATTAACATTCGACGCACGAGTTCGAAGTATAAACTAGTTCGAGATTCGAAAAAATTTGGTTCGTGTGAACGACGCAATATAAAACTAAACACCACTGCGTGACCACATTCGATAAAATGCATTCGAGATTTAGCGAATCTTAGTGACAACTACGGTATACGGGAAAACAAATTACATGAACACAGGATTTTACCTGTATAGGGCTAGTGGGAGCATATAAATGTAATTATCATTAACATATTGTTCTATTCGATAAAATCCCGGTATACGGTATACGGGAAAAAAATCAGCGTCTGAACGATGCCTAAGACTTATAGACTAAAAAGTTGAAAATAAAAATAAATAGTTTAAAAAACGCAAAAAAACCAAAAAGTAAAAAATAATTTTGAATGTATAGTTTTTATTGTTGCAGCCACTTACTTACTTGAATGAGGCGCGAGCTAAGAATAATAGAAAAAAGGAAAACCGGCAACAACGTAACAATGTTCTCAAAATCGAATGTTTTTGAATGACCAATAGGATAATTAGTTTGAGGTCACTTGTTTACAAAAAATTGAGGTTTCGGGGAAAAAAGGGAAATTGACATATATAAAATTTGTCGAATATTATGTAGAGTAAATGGGATGAAATACTAAATAGATTTTTACGTAAAGATGATGAAATAGTTTGGCGCTTGGTTTGAATTTCAAAGATAAAAGTGTGTTCTGCCGTGGCTTAAGTACGATGCGGTTCCGATTTTATGAAAGTATTTTGAAAATTAGTATTATTTAGTTAGAGATAAGTATTGGAGTTTTTTAGGGAGCGCATTGGATAAGTATTGGAGCGGACAGAGTTTTGAAGTGGTTTGAGTTATTATTCGAGATTTTTGAAGTAAATTATTATTGAAGAAATGTTTTTAAGAATTATTGTGGGTTTTGAATGTAAAATATATATATATAATTTAGAAAATTGTGGATTTAATGAAGAATAAAGTTTTTTTGTGTTCACCAACAGTTTCTCATGAATTATTATTTTATGCAAAATTGTGTGCTACAATTTTTAAGAAGGGGGATATTGGTTTTACTGGTGTCCCGTCAACCTACATTCTTCTTCTTTGATCCGTTAGCTGTCGATCCGAATGGGACTTCCCCGCAACGAGTACGCTGCTGTCGGTGCCACTGGGTCTCGAACTCTATTCACGATTCGTTTCCATTTTTAGCCATACTTTCACCGATCGAAGTGAGTTGAAACTTTGATTGCCTCGTTGTATTTTGCTTTTAAATTCCTTCAGCTCTTCATTTGTTGACGAAACTATTGTGCCTAATTATTTAAAGTTTTCCACTACCTCTATATTGGTCTTGCAGTCTTGTCTTGATCTTGAACATTTAGTAAGACCAAGAACAAGGCTTAGCTATGCTCGCAAGACCAAAAGACCTCCTCTGGAAACACTAATGCCATGGTCATGATATGAGCGCCGAGCGGCCTGTTTTGCTTATCTGACCCCCCCCCCCCTCATATGCACCCTATACACGCCACCCATGTCGAAATTATAAAACTAGTTAATTTGATTGTAATAATTAATAATCAATCAAAAAAAAAGTCATTGTACCTCACCTGGGGCTCTAATTACATCAAATTGTCTCATTTTATCGCATAGATCAAAGCTTATTATTGATAGTAAAGTGCACAAATTAATTATTTTTGACATTTGAGGTTAGGTGCAACATATTTGGAAGGGAAAATCAAAATTCGGCTTCCACAGATATCTTACAAATCATCTTACCTTCAAAATAAAAAAAAATTATCTAAATTGGTTAAAAATTGTGGTCTCTAGAAACTTTTGAACCAAAAAAGTGTTTTCTGCCCCAGTGTGCGCCACTGCAAAAGACCAAGACTTAAGGTGGATTTACATATCCGACGTTTTTCTGTCGCGCCGCAATTTTTTACAATTTCGACCAATAGGAAACAACCTCTGTGACATCTTACCGTCACGGTGGAGAGCTGAGCGAACTTCAACTTTTTCTGTGACAGGGTGATAGAAACAGCTGATTGTAAGTAAAAGTTGAGATTATGTGTAACTGAAATGCTTTTTTATATGAATTTGTTTGGCTTTGCGTGGACGTGAAGGGGGGCTTTATTAAAAATTGTTTGTTTGTTAATTTATATTTTTTTGGTTACTTTCATTTTTACTCTCTTCACGTCAGTTGCCAAAAGTCACGATTGTTTTTGGCTGCGACAGAATTCGTCAGAAATGTAAAACGCGTATTAAAAATCCGCGACAGAAATGATCAGCTGTGACCCGGCGCCACGGAAAAATGTCAGATATGTAAATCCACCTTTAATCGTAAGACCAAGGCCAAGACTATATCAGTCTTTTCTTGTTCTTGCGTTTGCTCATCACTAGTTAAGAAGAGTTTAATTTTGAAGGTTTGGATTAATTTTAAATGTTTTAACGTTGGGTGCAGCGAACCGCACCGGGTCCCAGCTAGTAACAAATAACAAACAAAATTTCAAACAAAATTCGGTAATTTTTCTAATTTGTTTAAGAAATGTTTAACAATACTTTATTGAAAGTTGTGCTCAATAGAAGCTGAGTTCTTTTTCGAGCGAATTTAAAAGGTGCCTAGCCATTCTGGAGTTTCCGAGTTAGCTATTTTTTGGAAAAAACGCCTTAGTTGCAGTTTTTTCCAAAAAAATTTAATAAATATAAAAACCATAAAAAAATTAAAAAAATAGAAATTTTATAATTGGATATTAGAGAATCTTAAAGCATACATAAAAAAATCAGGACCAACATGGTGGTTTTTCTTTTGGCGCTGTAACAAATTTAATTTTTTAAATTCACTTAATTGCAAAATACATTATGCAAAAACTAATATAATATAAGTTAAACATGCCGTAAGCTATCTAATTCCAGAATTACATTGGAAAAAAATGGTCTTTTCTTTTCTTGGGATAACTTTAAAGTGAGGTACTTTTTTCGCAGTTTCTCAGCTATTTTGCAATGCATAAAAATTCAAATTTCAAAAATCGTCCTTACGTTGTTTTAGAAGATCCAATAACGAACAAAACATGGCCAACAAATGTTTTCGCCTAGAAGCCTTCGTTAAGAGATATTTATCAAGAAAGGTAAAAAAACAGGGAATTTTTAGTGAATTTTTCATTTTTTTGGGCTACCACAAATTTTCCAGGTATTTTCATTTTTGCGCACCCCTTAGGGGTCGTCCAAAAATTACGTGAGGCGTTTAGGGGGAGGGATTCGAGCCGAATCTCACCAAATCCCACGTGGGGAGACGGGGGGTCTCGGCAAATATCACTTAATTAGTGTGGATGGTTTTACGCTTAGCTCGCGCCTTGCCTTCCGTTACGAGTGAATACGGCGTGAATTCTTGCCGTCAATCCACGGCTCGAGAGTGAATAGAAGTTCAGATCTTCAGGCCCGAACTGACGATAAATGCGATTTTTGTCATTCTTGAACTTCAGGCCATACAGTTGGTGGCCGGTCAGTGTATAGTAATACTTGGCCTCAAGGCGAAAACTTTCAGGTCCGGCCTACCGTCGAACTGTGTGTTAATAGGGGCATTAAGATATGGGTAAATCCTACACAAATAATTTACTCGATTGTTTAGCCTCCAACGGCTAGCCAAACGTGCGACTCATCGAATGCTGCAGAGTACGAGCCAAGTAACACTGAACCGCGAAAAGGCCATTAGAATTTAGAACGACAAGAAGGGACACGCCAACCCCGGTTCGAGCTTAATGAAATGCTTGTTGGGTGAATGCTCACGTTTTGGTAGTTTTTTGTGCACCCCAAGCAGAAAAACGAGGTGGGCAGGTGAGTCCGAATTATCAGTTATCTCGCCTTTCCTGCAGTTCTATATTCAAAGGAAAGGCCAGCGTTGCTGTGGTTACGACCGTAATTATGCGTGAGATTAGGGGGGGAGGGAGGGTGTCGAGAGAAATCTCACGATATCTCACCAAGGCGTAGGGGGGGGGTCGAAAATTCGCAAAAATCACCTCACGTAATTTATGGACGATCCCTTAGATATTGTTGGAGATGTCCCTTCTGACCGATTCCACCAAAAAAAGTCCGTTACATCACGCCAAAATCACTGGAAATGCTCCAGCACCCGGATTAATAGCATAATTTTCTTATAACAAACATATATTTATGGCAAGTATGAGTTCATTATAGGGAGTTTCTACTGTATTCTTCTCAGTTGTGACATAACAACAAAAAAATAACAGAAAAAACGAGTTAATTTTTGCAAAATTCATACAAATACCAACTTTTTCTATTATTCAACCAACTATAATTTTCAATCAAGTTGAAACTGGCTTATTCCTGTGTACAACATGATAACTTTAATGGTTACGTCAACGATCATCTTTAATATTGATAAATATATACAAAGGCACAGAATCCTAACAAATTAGACTAATTTATTATGTAATTTAAAAAAAAATATAAATACATCTATATAAATCATGACAAACATCCAAATCCCTTATAATAAATAAATAAATTTCATTGTTATTAAAATTAATATTAAACAATTAAAAAAAACCCTGCCACTTTAAAGACCATTATTAATCTAGCAATTAAAGCCATCACAATTTCATATTTAACACATAATTAATTACAATAAATATAACACAAAAAAAAACTTGAGGTCCTCATATACTATTTAGCAATTATTTATAAAGATTTCCTTGCTTATATGTACATATATACCTACATATATTCCAATGCTGTTGCCAGTTTCTCTATGGCTAATGTTAATTTAATCCCATAGGAAAACCCTTCATTAATCATGAACAAATGCCAGTATAGTGAGTAATGGAGCATCACACTTTCTGATGTATAGAATACATAACCCATAAATTCTAGTTGGAAAAAAAAGAAAACAAAATATGTACATATATACACATTCTCTTTCTCCATAACTAGACCCTTGATATAATATACACAGCCAACAACAAGAAAGAAAAAATATGTAGAAAAAAAAAATATTCACAGCAGAAAAGAAATTACTAAAAGATAAATAAAGGATCATAACATACACACCCAATATCGGTTACATAATCACCCATAGGGTAATAAATCAACCACATTAGGTCAGAAATCCCGATCTCCCCCTCCCCACAGGATGGGGACAGGGGCAACAGAGCCACAAAAGGAGTAAACATACACAAAATAGGGATCCTTACAACTAAGCCAGACCCATAATAGGCCGGAATATTGTAATGCCCAGACCATCATTCAATGGGACGCCCTACTCTAAATCAATTTCAAATTTTCGTTATAAAACACTGAAAAAGAAAATATATATACATATACATACATATATATATGTATATGCACTCACCTCTCGCTTCTCTATCAAGGGATACTGGCGCGCAATCCTTTTTTTGCTGTGGCAAAAAAGAAAAAAAAAATCCTGGTTCAGCCCCGTATAAAAGCTTAAAATCCTTGTAATCCTTAGAAGTTAATCCTTCGTTAAGTATAATCCTTTGGGTTTTAAATTTTAGTTTTCTTTTATTACACACTTTTACATTCCATTGGTAGTTGGGGAAATTTTGTTGTATATCATCATCACTTGCTATAATCACTCTTTACATCGCTTGCCAGGAAAAACATCCTATCTCCCATTCTATATCTCTATAACATTTTAGCACATATATATTCACATATTCACACAAAAGTTGGCGCTTAACCAACGCGACAACGGATATTAATTATGCAAACACACACTCATAACAGGTTGAGCTTAAGGATTCAACGCATTTGCATAATAAACTACTATAACATGAAGACTTAATCCTTTGGAATCTGATCTTGGTAACTCAAAACTTACTATAATCTTAAAATACCAAGAATATTTGTCAAGTTAACACACACACACAAATCAAACACAAAAAAAAATATAGTAACGTTGACTATTTGTATTAAAATTTTGATCCTTTTTATGGGAGCGCAAAAAAAATAATGTTATACGAATTTTGTAATAATTCGCCTCGTTTTCTTATCCTGCTCCTCTGTAAGCAGTGATATTTTATTTTTCTTCTTCCTTAGAGTACCATAATACACTCTTCACCAAAAAAATTTTTTTTTTTAAAAGAAAAGAAAAAAACTACACGCCCTTACTCAGCATCACTCCGTGAACAGAATAAGAAAGGACCACTTTGCTTGCCCTGTGGAATACTATGCATATATACTCTCACTAAGGAAAAAAATATTCAAAAAAAAGGAAAAAAGAAACGGTGAAAACCCACAAGGATACAAATAAAGAAAACAATTTCCATCCACTTTTCTTTAAAAATTTGCACGATTCTTCACATTCACCAGAGAGCTGCTATCTTTATTTTTTTTTTTTGTATTTTTTTAGTTGTTTTCACTTTTCATTTTCCATGTCCATTCCTTGCCGATTATGTAAAGCTTCTGGATTCTGAGGTTCTCTACTCCTGCACAGAACTCGTGAGAACGTCTCGAAAACAGTGCGAAAAAGCAGGACGAATCACTGAACTGAATGAATCGCAGGACTCAGAAGCTAGAAGGTGCTGTGCTGTGTGTTGTTGTTGTTGTTGCTTTTTTTAGCTGTTATCCTGTGTATCCAGCACCCCAGTACCAATAGAGCAGCACAATCTTGTCGCGGATTCAGTACAACTTTTCCCCGTTCAACTTTTCTCAGAGGCGACCGTCAAAAGACTACCGTCACCAGATAAACCGAATATCTGAGGGTGCCTCTCCTAGGCTCCTTTTTCTGAAACCAGGAAAGCTTCCTTTTAACCAAAAAACAAAAATCCTAGATAAAACTTCCGCTGCCTGAAGGTCCTTCTAGCTAGGATGGACAATTCAGGATAGAATTCTTCGAGGATACAATCTCCAACGGATGCTGGAGGCTCGTTTTACGTTAAAAGCTTTAGCCACCCACAATAATGAACATGCGTAAAAGCTAGTTGGAAAATTTTCCGTGGAAATTTTATTCATTATTTGATGGAGCTTATGTGGTATGAAGCTTTCCACGTTGGGGAGAAACACTTCGACAAAAGTTCATTCTCAAATAAATTGTGGAACGAGAATTTTTTAGAGGGGAATTTCAGGCGAAAAAAAAACACATTTCGAATCAATTGCATGAAACTATGTACTAAATCTAATCGACAGCGAGACTCAACGAATGTAAAAAGCATCCTTATTTATTTTTCATCTCTGACAAGGACGAAAATAATTAGCTTCCTATTAATAATTTAATGACACAAATCCTACTGGCATACTGTGTCTGTGGAGCTATTTTTCACCCGGACTGCCTGAATGGTCGTGTCAGATGCATCAAGCTCTATTAAGGTAAATTAAAGATATTTCGGAGGTGATTGAAACTGATCACGCAAATGTTACTGATCGGTTGATTTCCCTCTCCAGTAGCACCTCACATTTTCAAGCCCTGTACGACGGTGTCCAATCGGTAAATGTCCGGCTTGACCAGCTAGCTACCTTCGATTTGGGCTGACTCTTGGCTGGCTCCTAACCACCCAAAAACTAAGAACTCCTCTGTTAGCTTGTCGGTCCCCGCCCTTCACTTCCAATGGCCTCTAACTATGAGTCCTCGACAGCATGAAAAGTGAACTCAAATATTGGTGGTAGTGGAACGCCCTGCAAGAAAACCATGTTAGTTCGGTGAGACCAGCCTCTTGCAGATAGGAACAATTACAGAATAGATATTTGATTCAAAGGATTTCGGTATAAGAGACAACTTCGAAACTGGTCTTAATTAGATATTTCGTTCTTGCTACCACTTTTGTGAATAGAAATTATGAACGAATTCTTTCAAACGCTAGGGAAGTACCCTTTATCCAGGGATTTTTGAAAAAGGGTTTTCGGTGGAGACTGGCGAATCTCCGCACAGGACTTAAGGACAGCAGGAGGAATATCATCGGGGCCAGAAGTGAAGTCGAATGGGAGTTCGTCAATATGTTTCACCATGTCATCACTGGTAATTGAGAAAGTTAGAAAATGAGCCTCTCGGTTAGGAAAAATATAACGAAAATTATTGTTGTTAGGCTGAAAGTCAGAAGGTGAGAAGGATTGCTGAAAGAAGAACCAAACATGCTGCAAATCATAGGCGACTCACAGCTAGACCAGTTCGTGTGCTGCATAGTATTAGAGTAGTTATCAACTTTTTTCTTATAGAAGAAAAGAAAAAGTGTCTAGGATCAGTAAACACTTTATCACTCATACTGCTATAATATTCACGATACAGAGTAAAATAGCAATTGATAAATGAATTGAGACTCGTAGAGTCCTTTCTCTTTAAATAGGTTTTCGAGAGCCTATTCTTCTGATTTTTCAAATGCTTGAGTTCATTATTGAACCAAGGTGGAGAACTGGGAAATTTTGGTGGTTCATAAGGTACGCAAGAAACAAGGGTTTCGTATGGTACGTCATACCCAGACCCAACATGCAATGGATGCATACGTATATAGCCACAAACAGATCGGCCCAGAAGTCATGGCGGCAGTCAGCTACGAGAAAGTTTCCCACACATTTAATATCTCCGCAGGCGGAGCGGAGAAACCATTTCTTTGTCATCTAAAAAGGTAGCTTTTAAATTTAGCTTCCTTCTATTAGCAAAGGCTACAATGACTGGTTTTTTGTGGCTTAATACCCAAGCTCTTGCTCCGACACCAGTAATGCACATGTGACAGGGCGACTTGCATGAGGCTGCCATTCATCTCACCAGTTATCAATCAGCCACGCATCTCTGGCATTTATTCACGCTTTGTGAGTAGGCTAAGGACATGCATCAACAAGAAGACAATGTCTAAGGCGTTAAGAGTATACCGTGTTTTTAGCTTTTTCAAAAAAAAAAGCTTATACAGAGGCTCTGTCCGTCTGTCCGTCTGAAGCCTTCTTTCATCTCTGAAAGTACTGCTACAGACTTGGGCCATATCTCAAAATGTAGCTCTTGGTCAAAAGACCAAAAACTGAGAAAATGGTCTGGAAATTTCAACTAGAAGTATATTTAAACAACAAAAAAGAGATTTCTAATAAAGTCCATATATCGGTAGCCTAGAGGTAAGGCGCTGGAGTCCTATCCCAGGGGAACCAAGTTCAATCCCCGGCCGCAAAATGGTGAAATACTTTTTTTTTTACTTCGGTGTAACATGTTTTGATTATATTTCTCACTAAATTATTAAATTTAATAATGATACTCACGAGAACATAAACATTTATTTAATTAAAAGTGCAAAAAAATCATTTTCTTGACTTTTTATGGCTCTTCGGCGGCTTTATAAATCATTAAGAAATTTCGCGGAAATAATATAAAGTATTTATTTGTTTATATGCATATTTTATATGCTGTTCATTTTATTATAGCTTATAGTCATGTAGGTGGTGCTGTAGACCAAAACAAAAATTCAATTTTATCGAACTTCACTGTGGATTTGTCACAAAAAATATGTATGATTTAAACGAAACATTTGGTAGGTTTATGAAAAATGGATAATCGCAGTTATTAAAATTATTAGTGAGTGTCAGTAGATATAAAACGAAAAGTAGATATCTAATGTTTACCAGGGCATATAAACGCTTACTGAAATGAATCCCACTAGTTTTTATTTGTTATCCCGGGTAAACATAAAATATGGCCTGTGATATCCGGTACTGATATCGAAGTCGAACATTGCAAAATTTTTATCAGCACACTTCAAATAAATGTTTCACTTTTTTTCGAGCGGTTACTAAAATATAAATCAACGCGCACCACATACATACAAGAAACCGATGACTGGCGAGCTCGTTCCTCTTGCGCATCTATAATCTTGTAGGATAAATCGAAAGGACCATTCACTGTAGGTATATAACGAAAATGTTGAAGTTCCCAAAACAAATTCAACAATACATATGGGCAGATTCTTTTTTGGCTCCAACGGAACGGGCAAATGGACTTTCTTACCTATCTTAAAATGAAGATCCGAATATTCTCAACATTTTAGGCCGTATCAGATCAAATTTTTGAGCAGCGGCAGCAGCAGCGGAAGAGGCAGCATGCTGCTTCTTGTATCGGATTCGTTGTAGCAGCAGCAGGCAGCAAACGCTTTTTGACGTGACAACGTCTATTAAATCGGTTTAAGATAGGACGCGCGTGTGAAAATGTCCCGCACAATGTCCCGCACACAAAAAAAATCATATCTCCGCCCCCATACATGCTAGGGGGGTGGTTAATGGCTCAAAATTTTCGTTAATTTATCCTCTACACGGGAAAAATACATTCATTCACCTTATTGACGTGACAACGTCTATTTAATCGGTTTAAGATAGGACGCGCGTGTGAAAATGTCCCGCACACAAAAAAAAATTTGCTTCGAAATATATAATTTATTAATTGAGAAAATAATACAAAACGTAATAACAGACGTTGTCACGTTCAAATTAATAGACGTTGTCACGTTAAAATACGGACGTGATACTTCACATCCAAGACCATTAATTTTTTCGTCTTAAATAAAAAACTGAAATGTCAAAAAAGCTGCCTTGATGGGCAGCAAAATTAGGATTAGGAATGAAAATGCAGCGGCAGCATTCAGTGCTGCTTCTGTGGTCATGTGACCCGCTTTGACCAATAGAAACAGTTTGCTGCTGATATTTTTGTTGCGCTGCTTTGGATCTGATACAGCCTTTTGTTCTATGGCAGCATTACTTGAATGAATCAAATAAAAAAGTTACAGCGGTTCGAACAGTTCAATAATTACCGTCGCTTAGGAATGTAATTAGTTATAAGAGCATGGCTGGAGGCTTGGAGTTCGGTTAAGGCAGCCACAGGATAGTCCGGTTAAGTAGTCACGACCTCCTTAGGTCAACAACGAGACGCCATATACCTTTGCGTGGCAGTACTTACGACGCCGCCTTTGCCGATCGAATAAGTACTCGAATGAACAACGACAATACATTGGGCAACTACGTAAGCCTCCAGCGAGCGTAGTTTGTGGCATTGACGGAAGAGTCAATAAATGTGCCGTTCCCTATGCTCGCAGATGAAGAGATTATTTTATTCAGCTTGGGAACATACCATTTAAGTCGGGCACGTTCTTACCTCAGCGAACACTTGCGAGGTGGCGTTTATAACATACAGGTGTATGTAACTCCAAATCCAAGGATAAGAGAATACCGACTGTACGCTAATGAGAGGTTGAATTTATCACGACTAATAGGTCAAATACAATATATTATACCTATATATTGATCAATTCCAATGTTCAGGGAATTAACGCTATCCAGACATATTACTACTCATGTTTAACAGGAATGAGGACTGTTGGATCGTGTGCCCATGTCGTCAGTATTCGGTATTGGAAGGCATTTAGAGAGACGACATTATTATTGACAGCGACAATACTCATTAAGACAATTCTTTAGTAAAGTTTAGTAAATAAAGATGTTTCATTTTCATAATCATAAGTATTATTCGTAACTACTTAACAGGACTAAATGGCTGCCTCGGTAGCCTAACGAGTAAGGCGTCTGGCTACCGTCCCAGAGGTCCCGGGTTCAAATCTCGGCAGCCCTACGATTCTTCGCCTTTTCCACTTTCCAACATATATAACTTTCCGTTTTTCTTCTACCTTCTTCCCTCGTTACATTCCTGATTCCTTCTGTCATAATCTTCCTTAGCCCTTCCCCGCTCCACCAAAAAGCGGATTATTCGGATCTACATTTTAAGATAAATAAGAAAGTGCTTCAGCACTGGGCCAACGATCTATATGAAGTTGCCCATTGTTCTTTTTACGTGAAATGCCCCCGTTTACAGCTTAGTTCTTGACCATTTAAATCTTTTGGTTAAGTTTGGCCGTCGTGAGGCCTTATGTGCTGCCATTAAAAATAGTTAAAAATCCTGCGGCCATGTTTGCCCGTAAGCACATTTTTTATTTTAACTCGGCCAAATAGAGATGCTAATAAATCGGCTTTTTGAATTTGCTTCCTATTATGAAGCTGCCTTCATAATAGTTCAGTTCTTCAGGATTGAAGGAGCAGAGGCTTAAGAAGAGTTTATCTCTCAACCTGTTATCAAATGATGAATTTTTCTGATGACGGATGACAAAACGATTCACTTGGGCATGCACTAAATTTTTCTTTCTTGAACAAAGGCATTCTTCCCTGTAGGATCTTGTTGATAATGATAATAATAATAGTTTTGTCGTCTCTAAACTCTATTTTCGTAGTATATTTTGAAATATAAAATGAAAATGATAGATGTTTTTAACTTCTACAGTCCTGCAAAGACCAACCCAAACAACCCCCATCTGAGATTATATTTCAATTATTGCAATCGCGTTTCTATTTAGTTTCTAAACTACGAGCATAAATTCACAAATGACAGTTTAAAGACCTATTCGCATCCTTTTATTTTTTTCGTTCAAGCACATTCAAAGCACGTCTATAGCCAATAAAAAATCGGTTTCAATTCTGTTCAAAAGTTTGGCAGGTTGCTAGTAATCAGACGCGCTTGATTGGAGCCTTTAAAATGTTTTTTGCTCATGGTGATTTTTTAGCACACCACACTCCCATCTCATAAAAATCGAGGACTTTTTATAGCACTATACCAATGGGCGAGGAGGCAAGGACATTAGATCAGGATGTTAGTTCAGGTTAACGGTGGGTCTGTTGATGTGCTGAATTCAGCGGTATTTATAGTGCCCTTTAAAGGAATATAAAAAGGATAATAAAATCGTAATAGAAGCAGTATTTCACTAAATATTCCCGGGGCTTTCATGGGGCCTATACTGGAAATTTATGATGTTTATTCTTGAATTTTAGTATTTCAGGGTCATGGCCACGTCATATAAAAGAAATATGAAGCGATTTTATTTGAAATTTATTTTTATTATATTTTTCGTGTTGGGAATTTTCTATTTTCGTTTTTGGTTTAAAATATTGCAAAACGTATAATGTCTGTTGAGAAGGATTTTATGAAGTCTTCCTGATAAAGTTTTAGTAAACTTTTATTATTGACGTTCTTAAATGTAATTGGGTTGGATGTATGTACTTATTGAAAGTTGAAATTCCTTCGTACTACACGTTTGCGTTACAAGTCCATCAAGCTGGTTCACCCTGGGTAAGGCGGTCTTGAACGTAGCGGACAGTCATCCTATATACCTTATGTTCCTCTCCTTGTTTTCAATCCTTGCTAACCACCCTCAATCCGCAATCCTCTGGGTCGGATCAAGGTGTGATACCAACCATGTCGATGATCAGCTAGGCTGGGGACCCAGATTATCAAAAAAGCTCAGTCTTGTACGGTGTGCTCCGGATACCTGGCGATCTCCGGGTCTAACTAGCTTTACCCGGGTATTGCAGATTTCTGCCCGGGTGGACCTTGTTTCTCCGCTGCGCATGGGAGTAATTATGAATAAAACTAAAAAGGGGTCCGGTTCCCGGTTGTTCAGGCTGAAATCAAAACACACCTGAAAAACTAAGAAATCATACCTACGAAAAAACAGACCTATAAACGACAAACCCCTGAAAATGGCATAAAAAAAGGAATAAATAAATAAAAAAAACCATTTTTCCCAATATCTTCAATTTTATTCAAATAAACAAACTACATGAATCTACAAAAATCTACAAACAAAAACACACAAGTTCAAGGACAGCACTACACAAAAAACAACAATTCATACCTGAAAATATAAAAAAGGGTTATTAGAATACAAAATATTAAATCTACAAGTACTTACCTTCTTTAAAAGTTGAAAAGACGCTGAAAAATCAACAAGAAAAGTCATCCCTCGAAAACGCAAAAAGCCGTCGGCAAATCACAAGTCTGTAAACAAAAAAAAAGATTAATAAAAATTTCAAACAGGTTCCACAAAAAATACTTACCTGTCAACCCCAATATAATAATCGCGGGCTCCCCCTCATTCACCCACCACTAAAATCCTGAAAATATATCTTAAAATTAGTAAATAAATAAAGAACTAAATAATATACTTACCAAGATGCAAAAAACCCATCTGACGTCTACAAGTCAGAAAAGAACAGCTGATCGGACATCTAGTACATAAACCCAAAATTATGTACTTCAAAAGGCGAAGCCCCACCACACGCAATCACAACCATTATTCGTAGATAAAATAAATACCGAAGCACAGTCTCAAGAAAGATCAGAAGTTGCTTCACATTTCTAGAGTCTTGAACTAGAAATTAAGCAAGCGAAAAAATCAGCCCAAGTATCGAACTTGGCAATTGGAGAGGACAGAATTGAGGTCTTTTTCAAAACAATTTCTGCTCAAGTACTGAACTTGACAGTCTGAAAAGACAGAATTGAGGTCTTTTCGTAGCGAAGCCTGAATTAAAGACAGTCTTGAAGTCTTTAATACAGCATCAACTTAATACGCAAAAATTGATTTGCAGCAATTATCGAACCACAGAGGGACGACTTCACAAGGCAAGGTAGTCCATCAAGCAGCAACCAGGCAGCAAACAGCAAGCATATCCCAAGCGATTCTCAAGAAACGAAACCAGAGTGCAGCAACACAAAGGTTATTCCTGGCTGTTCTAATTGCAGAACACATCAGTCGAAACATCAATCATCACGCTGACAGATAGGTGGCGTTATTCATTTAAGTTGCCAGAGCAAGCAATATTTTGGTAATTTTTATTTACAAAACAAATACGAAATTTCAAGTAATAAATAACGAATTAAAGATTGAATTGAATTATTTTGGCAATTTGTTGAATTTATTGAATTTATAGTTGAGAAAATTTAAGAATTAATTGTGAATAAATAGTAATTTTGATTAGTGGAAAAGGTTATCTTTTTATTGAATCGCACCCTTCCGGCACCTTTTTTATTGAGTCAGAAATTAAAGTGCTAATTCTGAACATTGGTCCTTCGAGCCGGATAGTGATTCAATAAGATAACTCAAGCCGCAATTCAGAAACATGGAAGAATTACTCGATCATCAAAGACGACTTCGAGAACGCATCGAGAAGGCATATCGCAACTTTTCCAAGGATGGCCCAAGTAGGAAAACGGAAACATACTTCCAAAAGAAACTCGACGGTCTCGATGACGACTGGAAAACGTTTCGCAATAACGAAAAGGAAATAATGAGCAAAACGCTGAGTGAAGCCGAACACAAGCATCCATACTTCAAGGACGATTGGTACGCAGAAGTGGAAGAAACTTACATAAACACCTATTCCGCAATCAACGAAGAATACCTCAAAATCCGTCCAGCCGCAGACACAAGAGCCGAGCAGTCATCAGCAGAGCTAAATAATAGTCAAATTGCTCACCATAACAACGAGGTAAAACTTCCACGAATCTCAATACCCACATTCGCAGGCGACTACGCATCATGGCCATCGTTTTTGGATCTATTCACCAGCCTCATACACAATAAAACATCATTATCAGGGGCTCAGAAACTACAATATCTAAAGGCTCATTTATCTGGGGAAGCATTGAGACTTCTCAGCAACACATTAGTAAGCGACGCCAATTATGAGCCTGCATGGAACCTACTCGTTGATACTTACAACAATAAACGAGCATTATTAAAGACGCAACTCGACATTCTACTCAGCCAACCGAAGTTAAATCGAGAATCGGCACAAGGCATTAAGGAACTGAAAACGAGGACCCACGAATGTCTCACCGCGATTGAGAATCTGAAAATCTCAACACAGAATTGGGATCCTATTCTCATCCATTTGCTGGTCCAGAAACTCCCAAACGAAACTCAAGAGCTTTGGGAACAGTCGCAGAGCACCAAATCGAGGCAATCGATTCCAACTTGGGCGGAACTCCGCGAATTCATGGAAACCAGGTTCAGGACCTTAGAAGCTGTTGGCAAGGCATCAAGCAACAAGAATGAACATTACGAAAGCAAATCCAGGGAACATCCAAGAAGAAGAACTCAAGCCTTCCACGTCGCAAATCAAAACGTATGCATCCTGTGCAAAGGCACACATGCCCTAGGGAAATGCCCCAAGTATGTACAGCTCAACATCGATGAGAGATACAAAACAGTCAAATCAAAGGACTTATGCATCAATTGCCTGAGAACAGGCCATCGCTCATCCCAATGTCCCAGTAAAGGTAGATGTTTCCAATGCGGAAAGACTCACCATACAACGTTACACAGAAACCAGCTAGCAAGGCAAACTAACAGCGGCATTTCATCGCCCGCCAGTTCAAACGATGAATTGCCTTCCAACCAAACACAAACGTACTTCTCTCAGTCAGCATCTTACGACTGCCGACAAGTACTACTAGCTACAGCCCTGGTCACCGTAGTATCTCCAACTGGACGAGAGCAAGTCTGCAGAGCACTCATTGATCCCGGGTCTCAATCCTCGTTCGTACGTGAAGCTGTGGTTCAAGGTCTACAACTCAAAAGGGAGCCAATACAAACAGCATTAACCGCGATCGGCAACATGCCAGCCGGAAAAATCACCAAATGGGCTTCGTTACAACTAAAGACACGAAACCAACAGGCGAAGAACATCCAAATCCAAGCAATGGTAATTAACAAAATAACCAATCCATTACCAAATAGCGAATGCTCTAGCAAAGATTGGGCTCACTTAAAGGATCTTGAATTAGCAGATCCAACGTTCCACAAGCCAGGTCACATCGACATCCTTTTGGGAGCCGACATCTTCCCCATGATCATCTTAGCCGGCCTAAAAAAGGACAACAAAGGAACCCTAGTGGGACAAAACACGGTGTTTGGGTGGATCATCTCTGGGAAGACCACTCCAGCTGCACAAGCAAGTGCACATACGAAAACATTCTTCACCGAGGTGACTCCTAACGACGAACTCAAGAAATTTTGGGAACTAGAAGAACTTCCCTCAAGGCCCAAGTGGACAAACGAAGAAACTCGCTGTGAAGACCACTTCAACAACAACCTCACTAGATGTAGCAACGGACGTTACCAAGTCCGACTTCCATTTGTAGCTGACAAGGTACAACTCGGCGCATCAAGACACATCGCTATTCGAACATTGATGCAGATGGAGAAGCGATTCCAGCAAAATCCTGACTTAAAAGCAGACTACGTCAAATGCATACAAGAATATTTGACGTTAGGACACATGGTGCCTACCAACACTCCAGAGTCAGCACTTCAAAACCAATCGCCTAACGACACAGCAACATATCAATGCTGTTACCTGCCTCATCATGCTGTCATCAAACCAAGTAGCACGACCACCAAATTGAGAGTAGTGTTCGACGCATCTCGTCCAACTGCTAATGGAAATTCATTGAACAGTATATTATTGAATGGACCAGTAATACAAGACTCGTTAATGTCCACTCTCATGCGATGGAGGAAGTATCGAATTGCTTACATGGCTGACATCGAGAAGATGTACCGGCAGATACGAGTTCATCCAGACGACGCGGAGTATCAACGGATAGTTTGGAGGGAATCACCAGATCAACCCATACAAGATTATAAACTGTTAACCGTGACGTTCGGAACAAAGAGTGCTCCTTTCCTTGCCATCCGAACCATGCACCAATTGGCAAAGGATGAAGCAGAATCATTCCAAATCGGTTCCAACGCCGTGCTCAACGACTTTTACGTGGACGATTTGATGACTGGCGCAGATGACATAGAAGAAGCAAGACAGAAACAAAGGCAACTAATTCAACTTCTTCGAGCTGGAGGACTAGAACTTCGAAAATGGGCCGCAAACCACAACGCCATCTTGGAAGAAGTTCCGGCAGCCGATCGAGAGGTCTCATTTCCTCTCGCAGTCAACGCAGAGGAAGTCAAGGCTCTCGGCTTACTATGGAATCCTGCCAGCGATGCATTATCATACAAGGTCAGCATGGAGTCAGCACCAGAAACATATACAAAACGAAAAATACTGTCCGAAATAGCGAAACTCTTCGACCCCATCGGCTGGCTAACTCCAGTAACAATTAATGCCAAAATACTAATACAGAGTCTGTGGCTGACAAAACTCGACTGGGATGACACGGTCCCGATCAACATCGATCAACAATGGCGAGAATTCCGAGCGGACCTCCAAGTCATCCAAACCATTCAAATCCCGCGGTGGATTGAAGCTCACAACAAAGTCCAGAATATCGAAATCCATGGATTTTGCGACGCATCTATAAAAGCTTATGCAGCAGCCGTATACATCCGGACACAGGACGAAGACAACAATTGCCATTGCCATTTACTCGCTGCCAAAAGCAAAGTGGCACCCATCAAGACCATCTCGCTACCAAAGCTGGAATTATGCGGAGCACACTTGTTGGCCAAATTACTGGCGCAAGTAAAAGACGACATGAAGTTCGAGCAAGTAACAATACACGCGTGGACTGACTCTACAATTGTACTCGCATGGCTGAGGAAACACCCATCATCATGGGAAACATTTGTGGCGAACAGAGTCTCACAAATACATCAACTGCTAGACCAAAGTTGCTGGAATCATGTGAAAACTGAAGACAACCCTGCCGATTGCGCCACAAGAGGATTATCACCGAAGGAATTAAAACCACATAAGTTATGGTGGACAGGACCTCACTGGCTCCAACAGACAAAGGAGCACTGGCCCAAACGGAAGGAAACTCTAGATACCACGATGGGCTTGCGAAAGACCAGCCGCAATGCGCATCGCACGATATTGTACGGGGCCACACAACCAATATTACGTATGCGACAGGACAAACGCAATCAACGATATTCCCGCCGGAAAAAACAGAAAAGGTAGTATCCCATCATTGTACCTTATCATACATCTCAACCGCCTCCCTCAAGACAATTTTCTTTGAAGCTTAACGCTTCAAGGCGGGGAGAATGTTCAGGCTGAAATCAAAACACACCTGAAAAACTAAGAAATCATACCTACGAAAAAACAGACCTATAAACGACAAACCCCTGAAAATGGCATAAAAAAAGGAATAAATAAATAAAAAAAACCATTTTTCCCAATATCTTCAATTTTATTCAAATAAACAAACTACATGAATCTACAAAAATCTACAAACAAAAACACACAAGTTCAAGGACAGCACTACACAAAAAACAACAATTCATACCTGAAAATATAAAAAAGGGTTATTAGAATACAAAATATTAAATCTACAAGTACTTACCTTCTTTAAAAGTTGAAAAGACGCTGAAAAATCAACAAGAAAAGTCATCCCTCGAAAACGCAAAAAGCCGTCGGCAAATCACAAGTCTGTAAACAAAAAAAAGATTAATAAAAATTTCAAACAGGTTCCACAAAAAATACTTACCTGTCAACCCCAATATAATAATCGCGGGCTCCCCCTCATTCACCCACCACTAAAATCCTGAAAATATATCTTAAAATTAGTAAATAAATAAAGAACTAAATAATATACTTACCAAGATGCAAAAAACCCATCTGACGTCTACAAGTCAGAAAAGAACAGCTGATCGGACATCTAGTACATAAACCCAAAATTATGTACTTCAAAAGGCGAAGCCCCACCACACGCAATCACAACCATTATTCGTAGATAAAATAAATACCGAAGCACAGTCTCAAGAAAGATCAGAAGTTGCTTCACATTTCTAGAGTCTTGAACTAGAAATTAAGCAAGCGAAAAAATCAGCCCAAGTATCGAACTTGGCAATTGGAGAGGACAGAATTGAGGTCTTTTTCAAAACAATTTCTGCTCAAGTACTGAACTTGACAGTCTGAAAAGACAGAATTGAGGTCTTTTCGTAGCGAAGCCTGAATTAAAGACAGTCTTGAAGTCTTTAATACAGCATCAACTTAATACGCAAAAATTGATTTGCAGCAATTATCGAACCACAGAGGGACGACTTCACAAGGCAAGGTAGTCCATCAAGCAGCAACCAGGCAGCAAACAGCAAGCATATCCCAAGCGATTCTCAAGAAACGAAACCAGAGTGCAGCAACACAAAGGTTATTCCTGGCTGTTCTAATTGCAGAACACATCAGTCGAAACATCAATCATCACGCTGACAGATAGGTGGCGTTATTCATTTAAGTTGCCAGAGCAAGCAATATTTTGGTAATTTACAAAACAAATACGAAATTTCAAGTAATAAATAACGAATTAAAGATTGAATTGAATTATTTTGGCAATTTGTTGAATTTATTGAATTTATAGTTGAGAAAATTTAAGAATTAATTGTGAATAAATAGTAATTTTGATTAGTGGAAAAGGTTATCTTTTTATTGAATCGCACCCTTCCGGCACCTTTTTTATTGAGTCAGAAATTAAAGTGCTAATTCTGAACACCGGTAAAAAGAAAACCGGAAGAGACCACAAAACCCGCAAATAACAAGGCTATGGCACCTCCGAGCCAACCCAAACCAAGTTTAAGTGGAGCCACAAGCTTCATCCCTTGAAAAAAGACCCCCAAGCGGCCACTAGTATGGCTCCTCCTCCTTGCTGCTACGTCGCTGCCCAGCGCACACCTGCGAACACGGCCGCTACGGGGGATCGAATGGTCTGCTGAAGGGTCAAGGACCTGAAAAGTTCGAACCCGGCAAAAGCAGGTCATCAAGAAGTCCGCGTAGCTATCAGAATCCTTCGCCGCTTGACCACCAAACCGATCAGGGAAGACCAAGTATCGAAGAGAGACTACACCAAAGACCAGGATGACATTGCTTGGGCAAAAGGAAGTCATACCAAACTTTACGCTAGAGCGGTTTAGAGGTGAACCAGACACTAAACGCAAACGAGGAACCAAGCACCCAAAGTGCAGTTGCGAAAAAATTCAAGAAGCACGGAACCAAAGCGTTATCCTTCACTGGAGTAGCGAAGGGTCGCAAAATAATCGGTGTCCTGGACGAAAATGACGAAAATAGGAAAATCCCCAAACACCAATGTCGGTGGGTAAGGTGACTATGGAAGTCCTGAGAGACAACCCAGGGCCTCCCACTCATGCCTTGATGCCAGGCCAGAAACTTACGGCCTGTGATAACACCAGATCCGCAGAGCTATATAATTTTATATAATACAAACCTGCGGTAGCTAGAGTCGCGGTAGTTTAGCCCGGCGCCCGACTCAAGGCAGTTAATGAAGCTGATATACCACCGCGTCCAAGGGCCAGAGCATAGTTTCCAATGGCTCCATCGCAGCCTGAGGAAATCCTCACTATGCTGAAGCTCTTCAACCCTCACACCAAAACCGATAGCTGGAAGGTTATCAAAACGGAGCAGACTAACAGGGCCATAATACAAGTTATTCTGCTCCTAAATGAAGAATGCCTGAACGAGACCTTACTGTGGTTGACCTAGAGTTACCACAAAATAAACTCAGGGTGGCCTCTTTCTATCTCGCCCACAATAATAAGGCCCTCTACCTCCTATGGCCGTTCAGGACCTGTTAAGAAACCAAATTGGCGGTATCAGTAATGCGGGACTAGACGTGCGAGATTCGCGGGAGTAAAATCACCTGCTCTCCGAACACGAGTCGACTACTTGCCCCTGTACGAAAGTGGGGATCCATACACGGGACAACAGAAAAGAGACCGACTTGAAACTAGTTCGAACTGGCCCCGTGCAACTGTTCTTTCCGGTCGAAAACGTTTTCAGTTAATAACAGGGTACCATTGTTCCGCTTTGGTCGGGCCTTTACCTAGCAGACGGTGCACCTCTTTCTTCACATGGTAGTCTGGTACTGCATGCGTCACAGCCTCTGTCGGCTGGTTAGCGGGATTCTCTTGTTTCAGGAGGCATAACACTCTGACGAGGCTATCTCCTGCTAACCCCGACTGTTGTGGCTCAGCTTACCTTTAGCATATCATTTCTTTTTTCTATATTCGAGCTAAGCTTACTACCAGACATTACACCAAGACATGGCGGACTGCCTACTTGCTTAGTATTGCTCATACAGCTATAACACAAAGTCGTCTAAGTATATTTATGTACGTGTACGTGAACGTGAGTAAAGTTTCGTTAAATCCAAGAAAACTCCACGAAAACTGCAGGATTAAGCCGTGCTAGGCATATGTGTTTATTTAAGTGCGTTTACCACACATAGAGTTCAAACGTAAAGCTCATCCTCCTAACCCTTCTTATTCTTCTCTATTCTTCAAACCAAACATGCTACTACACATTGTACCTTGACCTTAACGACATGGCAGACTGGTATTACAAAACTCCTAAGTTTGGTTTAATCTTATCTAACAATGAATCAACGGAGACACGATATAAAATTATTTATCTGTCACTTCTAGAGTCGTCATAGGAGCAGCATCGAGTTAACTTGAGGGGAAAAGCTTTCTGCAAACTCAACGAATGTTATACCCCGGTTCATGGGAAGACAGTAAATGTCAAGTTACCGTACGCCAACGGCAGAAGATTCCCACGTGCATATATATGACCGTACGGGGATTAACCTCGCCGCTAATTGTATTATATGTCAAACGAACTACTGAGTCAGGCAAACAATGTATTCAGGCCAATTTTGAACTACGCTGGAATTGATTCCGCTGGAATTTTCTTAGATCGGTAGCATAAACTCTGTTGTAACGGAGAGTAATTTCGAAATTACGGATTGGAAATCAAGATTGGATTCCCAACAAGTATCCAGGCATCTTTTGTACCGCCCACAATTTCTTAGCCATGTGAAGAGATGGCAATCAAGCCAACAAGGGTCCTGACATCCTTTCTACTGGGCCCAACAATTCCTTACCAGCGTTAAGACAAGGTACATTAAGGAACGGCTTAGAGTTGGCCAATCCATGAAGGGACCTCCAGCGTTCCGGTGGGTGCCCCAATAGCCGATTCTCGACCGATAAATGCGATATATAAGAAGCAGGTATCCCGAGAGTATTGCAAGAAAAGGTAGGTCCATCCATCCCTATCTGAAGGCATATACGCCTGGTGCCCAAAGTTGATTATTAAACGACACTGAAAAATCTACCCACTGCTACGCAGCCTATCTTTGTTTGATAGGCTGTGAAGGGTGCGCTGCCTACTATCGTCATTAGTTGGTTCTCGAGATTGGGTCACTAGGAGGAGACGGTACAATTTTGCCACCATTATGGCTTCAGAAATTTCACTCAAAAAAAACGAAATATTTCATGCTATCTGTGGTTACATCTGTCTTAAATATTTCTAGTAATGTAGCGATTTGACCCTAACCACCACCAGCGTCAACCTATGTTAAGTTTATTTGCCTTTCATTTTAGGTAGCTCTGTGCTTGCCCCATCTTAACTATAGGTATTGTGACAACCGAAAATCACCAAGTTACTGCAAGAATTAACCCACACGTTCCGGTTTCATTCATAAATTCTAATCACATGGTATTAACACAATAAAGAAACTTCCCGTTGGCCGCAAAATGAACATCCACCTGCCAACACTAATATGAGTTTATTAATTTACGTTGAGAATGAAACAATGACTGGATTCCACGAAAATGGTCAAATATCACGCTAGCAGACAGTAAGGATATACAATGAAATCACAATCTAATGTCCTTACATTAAACGAAAACCTATCCAGCCAATAATTCGGATCGGTCTAGCACACGAAGGCGTCTACTGCTCTACAGAAAATAGCTTAACAATAATCGTAACTTCTAACAAGGAACCAATAAAGCCACCTCCTTCGTTCAGAGCAGAGAAGAACACAAGGAAATCCATAGTAAACCACACAAAAGAGTCCTATTACGACGTCGGAGTTAAGTGAGCCATACATCAAGGATTCCCCGGAGGACAACTCTGCTCTTTCAACTAATAGAAGGAATGCTGGATTTGCCCTTAGCCAAATTACACCGGACACGCAGTAAGAGCCCTTGTGGACTCAAAAACCAAAGCGAAGTTTTGCCAAGCCTCCGGCAATAAAGAGTTTAAGTAATTTCTCGCCCACAGAGGAACAAGCAGCAATAATTACAGGCAGACCTAATTTTTACAGCCCTTCGGTTTACTGAGGTCGTGCGTTAATCCTGATCTTTGGTAATCTATGGGCGTATGTGGACCCATTGGCAGCAGGAAAACAGGAAGGAAACATGGCCAAAAATCAAGGAATTTATTCCGACCAAAATCCAGTCTTTAATTTCCTATTTTTTGACTTTGATGAATAAAATATTCGGGATGATTTTTAGATTATGGTCATCGGGTTTGGACCAAGGTGTCCCTTAAAGGTCAAAGCTCTTAAAGTCCTCTTAGTGGAAAAACAGATATGAAATAAGATAAGAAACTGCCATTGATTTTGCCATAATGTATTCACGTCACATCTAAAGGAAGAAACCTTCCATGGCACTAAGCATGATCCAGTTAATGGCGGCAGCAAACCGGCAACCCTAATAGGCACTGAATCTCTTACATCTTAGCAGCGAGCAATAATAATAGTATTATAATAGTATAATAGTAATATAATAGTATAATAGTTATTATTGCTCGCTGATCTTAGTTTATGGCGTCTTAGGGGCCGAACATCCTTATTAGGTTCGGTCGCCTCAGATCTGGAAAATGTTTGATGACATTTGTACCAAGAAATTTTTAAGAAGCTGAAAAAAAAATCGAAACGAATTCAGAAGGGAATAAATTGCCCGCCAGTAAAAAAATGGAAATTCAAAGTCGATTTTGTTTTACCAAAACTTTTTAATTTTGTCCATAAATGGCTTTAGGGATTTTGGGGTTCTTTTCGTTTATTCTGAAGAGAAATTCTCCTTTGGATATTTCGGAATTATTTTGTTTATACATATATCATTCGGGGATATTGAATGAATCGTTTTTCTGGACTAAGGGAATATTCCTGTAATTGGCTTACAATCCGTTTCGAATTTATGTAACAAATTTCAATCTTAAATTATAATGAGAAAAAATCGCTTTTTAACAATTCTTATAACTTAAACAGGAAATAGGAAATAAGCATTCCTGGAAAGTGATTATGGGTCGTCCATTAATTACGTGAGGCGTTTAGGGGGAGAGGGGGTCGAGCCGAATCACACCAAACCTCACGTGGGGGAGAGGGGGGTATCGAGGCAAATATCACGTAATTTTTAGATTTTTCACCAAAAAAAGCTTATACAGAGGCTCTTTTCGTCTGTCTGTCTGTCCGTTTGTGACCTTCTTTCATCTCTGAAAGTACTGTCGCTACAGACTTGGGCCATATCTCAAATTGTAGCTCTTGATCAAGAGAAATAAAACTGAGAAAATTGTCTGGAAATTCCAACCGGAAGTATATTTAACGACAAAAAAGAGATTTCTAATAAAGTACATATGTATATCGGTAGCCTAGAGCTAAGGCGCTGGAATCCTATCCCGCGGAGCCAAGTTCAATCCTCGTCCGCGCATTGGCGAAATATAATTTTTTTTACTTCGGTGGAACATGTTTGGAATCTATCACTAAATTATATTATTTAATAATGATACTCAGGAGAACATAAACATTTACTTAATTACAAGTGATTTTTTATGATCATCCAGTCTGAAGTGCTATTCAACAGAAAGAATACGATGAAAAAACGTAATTAGAGGCTAGTCTCTAGGCACAACCAAAGTCTAGAAATTAACAAGTCTTTCATCTTCATATGGTTAATGAGTGAAAGGCGAACAGCTGCATGCACAAGTTTTTCAAATGACGATGTCAGGCTATCAGAGAGAGAATGCAACATTTTTATACGCGCTGGAATACAACCATAAGTCGGAAAATTTTATGAGTTTATATGGGGATGTATTGGTGCATATTTGCTCGTCTGTTTTGATTTATGAAAGAAAGCAGCCGATTCAATTTTCTTTCCTTTTCTGTTATGCATACTTTATCGTAAAGAGAGAATCTTGCTTTGTCTCGCCGAGTTCAAGAAGTATGCGTTGAGTTTTGCTCAGCAGTGATGTTCATATATGCACGCACACAATCAACGGTCGGAAATTTTTGTATGAAGATGAAAGACTTGTTATTACTAGACTTTGGGCACAACATCCCACTAGTTTAGTTTTACGCAATACATTGAGTTGAATGTGATTCGTTATCGGCACGAGAAAGCGATTCGATATCTTGTTCCGCTTTTGTTGCCCTTCGTTTACGAGTAGTTTGGGAGTCCGATTTCGAAGCAAAATTTCGCTTTTGGAAAACCGTTCTCGAATCGAAATGTTTGCTTGGTGAGACATTCAGCATTGCCAGCAAGTGCCCACTGGTTTAGAAAAGCTTCTTCTTTACGCTCCTTTAATCCCTCATGGGACATAGGGCGGAAGCAGTCGCCCTCCAGCGCCGACCAGGATCTCCCAGTTGTTGCGGCTTCTGGTAGTAGGGTTCTCCTCCACGTTGTTCTAAGTCTTCCGACTCGACGGGAGTCAAGGGGCTGTTTGGCTAGATTTTCGTTTTCGCGTCGCAAGGTGTGGCCAACCCAATTCCATGTCCTTCCCCTGATTTGGTCGTCTATCCTTTCTTGGCCGGCACTGCGCCATAGTTCTCCGTTTGAAATTCTATCTTTCCAGGGGATTTATAGGATACAACGTAGGCATCTGTTGATGAAGACTTGTAGGCGCCCTGCGATGAATTGGGTGACTTTCCATGTTTCACAACCGTACAAGAGAATTTGCCTATTCTGGAACTGACATCTTCTTCTGCACCGTCATTTTCGGTAATAGTACTACCGAGGTAGCAGAATTTATCTACCAGTTCTAAAAAATCTTGCTCCATATAAAATACTAGTTGGAGCACGGTGCGCCTCGCTGCACCCATAAGCCAATAGTATGGCGTGCGCCAAAACAATTGGGAATCTCAAAATCGATGGGCAGTGAGAGTCTCAAATCCCACCACGAAAATACATTCGAAAAGAAAAGTGGAACTCCGTTCGTTTAAAAACCCAAATCCCTCGCTCATTTATATCCCCAATCACAATTCAGCGGTTTCACTGCCACTCTTGTCGTGGTCAGATGCTATGAGGGAGTGTTTTTGCCCGTAAATGGATTTCGAAGAGGAAATTACAATGCTCGTCCGCTGAATTTCATCCATACACGAAATTTAAATGTGTATAAAATGATCATTTCATCGTCTGTGTTTATATTTCCAATTCTTTTGGTGCACACTATAGGTTCCGTTTATTTTGCGGTTGAGAAATTTTTTCGTATTTTTAATTCCGAAAAATAAAATAATAAAATGTTCTGCTATCGATTGGAATTTCGCCATTTCCATCGTCCAAAAATTGTTTTGAAAATGTTTTACCAGAGGCATCTTCTAGCATATCCGTTGGAGGTTGATTTTTTTTTTTTTTCAAAACTGTGCCATAGGTATGATGCTTTCAAGCGGGCGTTAAGTTGATTTTCAGGCGTTAATCGTGGTGTAACAGCCAAAGTTGCCGAGTCGAAATGGTTATAATGAAGAATGGTTATGGGTACATAAAAGAATTTAGAGTTACCTATAAAAAATATGCCTCAAATTTATTAAAATTCGAGGTTGAGCACCACCTATCGGAAAAAAAATTATGTGTGCGTTGTACGCGGTAGGAAAAAAAGTATAATGAAAAAACAATAAATCTGGAAAAAATTGCCTCTTCCCAATCTTATCGCTGATTCAATTAGAACAGAGTTATGTATTCAAGTAGATGCATCTAAACATATAACTTCTCGGTGAATTGGAATTTTAACTTTCTCTTTTCGGTTAGCCGTTACACTGCTCCCTTCTTACTCAGTATTCGTCCCGAACACAGCTTCTTCCAGGTCCCGTTTTTTCCGATCGAACTTTTTGGAAGCGATAGATGACATCGTTTAACCTCGTGATGACAATGTAGGGGCGCACAAATTTGCAAACTTCGACTCTTTCTACCGTTTTTACTGTTTCTATACTGGTTAGAGGGAATTTTAGAAATTTACTACATTTCAGAATGTGGCTTGGGAAAATTCGTGCGTCATATTGGACCCGCAATTTTGAATTTATAAGCTTTGATCATAAATTCGTTGTTTGCCCAAAAAGCCCCCAGATACCGATTTTCATTGCAATCGGAATACAATTGGAAAAATTCGTCGGCCATATTGGCGCGGCCATTTTGAATTTATAAGTTTTGATCATAAATTTGTTATTTGCAACCTTAAAAACCCCTAGATATTCACTTTCATTGGAATCGGAATACAATTGGAAAAATTCGTCCGCCATTTTGAATTTATAAGTTTTGATCATAAATTCGTTATTTGCAACCTTAAAAACCCCTAGATATTCACTTTCATTGGAATCGGAATACAATTGGAAAAATTCGTCCGCCATTTTGAATTTATAAGTTTTGATCATAAATTCGTTACTTGCAACCTTAAAATCCCCCAGATTTCGATTTTCATTGGAATCGGAACACAATTGGCAAATTCGTCGGCCATATTGGCACGGCCATTTTGAATTTTTTTATAAATTATAGCCTATATGTTATTCTGATGTATGAGCTATATTATTGTAAAGTTTCATTAAAATCCATTCAGTAGTTTTTGCGTGAAAGAGTAACAAACATACATACAAACATTCACGTTTATAATATTAGTAAGATGGGTGAAGCACATGTTTTACTCTGTTTTGCATGGAAATTGAAAAAGCTTTTTAAAACATATTTCGGGAGTCAGTGTGAACCCCACATTAAGCTCAAATCGGAACATATTCACAGCGCTTCAAATTCGCTTCTCTTAATAGCGCTTCAATTTTTTCTCGCTGGGATAGCTTCTGGATTGATTCTGTCAAAAGAAAGATGAGTGCTGAGCCCCAGGACGTATCTACATAATTCCTATTCAATGTTCTGAATAAACTTATTTTTACCGCAAATTTTTTCAGTCAAAGATTTTTTGGATCTTCAATGGTCTGAAGGAGCCCCCAAACAAGCATGTGCCAATCGACTCTACCCTGGAATACTAATGAAGCAACTAGGATTTCCGTTTATAACGCATCAATGAGCGTCGTATAATAGTGCAGACAATTTGATTGACCTTAATCGAATGTGCAAACTGTTTAATCGTGCTACGAAATTTATCAACATAATCCAATTGTTTGGTATTTGCACCGATTTTCGGTGTACGTTTTGCGAATGTGAAAATATTTTACCACCAACGATTTTGAAACAAAATTTCTGAGAAAGCAAAAACGGTTTATATCAGCTTTATGGTCGCAATCAACAAACTACATTTACTTTGATTACGCTGCAAACTGTCGTATTTCGCTGCAGGCATTGCAGTAAATAAATGTGTTTCATGTAAAATTTCCTTAGCAAGCATGATTTAAAAACAATTTTAAAGCAATTTTTTTTGTTAGAAAACCAAACTTTAGTTAAAATTCCATGGCAAGGAACGGCACTAAAAGTTGAAGCGAGCTCCTGGTCACATTTCAAACTGCAATGATAGAAATTCAATAAAAGGTAACGTAATAAATAGTTAAGCCCACCC
This sequence comes from Thereva unica, assembly GCA_949987705.1. Lineage (NCBI taxonomy): Eukaryota > Metazoa > Arthropoda > Insecta > Diptera > Therevidae > Thereva > Thereva unica. The sequence goes on along the minus strand of OX465281.1, from coordinate 223,552,787 downwards.
GACCGCAACGAAAGGCTTAAAACTTTTAAGCTTTTCTGTCTGGCCAGGACCAACAAGGATTCCGGTTCATAAAACTTTCTCCCTGGTGAAAGTTGTGCCAAATTACATAAAAGCACGCTCGAAAGAAATGAAGAAATCACTAGCAACGACTGACATAGTGGGGCCCGGCCAGTGGCTATTATCCGTTCATCGAGGATCATTGAGTGGCGGTCAACTATAACGTTGCGTGCCCAACTCCTGTTTTTTCCACTTTGTGGGGAAAGTAACTGGGGGACCATCGTCCGAGCATCCTTTGTTCAGTCCCACACTGGTAGCCCTGGCTCGGCCAATGGTCTTTCATGGTGAAAAATTTGCGGCAATTTGTTAAATTGAATTGAGGTTGAAATCATAAAAATTTATTAGCAATTGATACTAAAAATAAAACACCGGAACCATAAATGCCAAAAGGAAAATTTGTGGCGATTTTTTTTTGTATATATGGGGCCTGAAGGAAATTAAATTTTAAGTGGGCCTTTTTGGCCACACGATGATGTAACGAAATGCGAATGCGAATTCACTTCGCACTTTGTTTTCACCACGAAAATTGAATATTTTTAATAATTCCGTGCTGCAAAGCGCTTTTTGCAAAATATTTCACTAAATTTACACAATTGAGTTGTTGTGCCTGTTCAGATTATTGTGGAATATGGGTTCGAATGGTATGCATATGCCAAAAATTTTTATTGCCAGCATTAATTTAATTTTAGAGCGGATATTTTACTTGATAAATCAAACGAAGTGAAATAAGCCGGTATTTTTATAGTAAAATTGATCATCGCTCGTAATTTATGTGCACTTTTCAATTGAGTAATTGAAATCGCCATAATCCGAATTATTATTTTGCGGTAATTGGTCATGTAATGGCCATTTTATTCTAAAACATATCCCAGAAGCACTTTTTAAAAGTACTTTTTTTTTGTAAAATACTAGCTGGGACCCGGTACGCCTTGCTGCACCCATAAAGCAATAATAGCCAATAAAAACCATCCATTGACCTGGTATTTTTCGAGATGTGAATTTTACACAGATAAAATGCCTCAAGTAACGGGTACATGGTTCTTGAGAGAGCCGCCATGGATCTAACGGTATATTGACTATAATACATTGCTTATTGTATTCTACCTATCATACCCTTTCATCTGATACCCATGTCGAGGGGGTTGTGAATAAAGCGGTAATCCGCGCTCTTGACACGGCCGCCATGGATCTAACGGTATATTGAGTGTCATTAATGACAATTTTACATTTACAAAGCTGTCAAACAAAAAGTAAGTCATGAAGCTCTTGAAACTAAACTGAAGTTAAAACTCCCAAAAAGTTTTTTCAGCTGTTCCTTTTGGTTGAGGGTTTAAAAAATAGCCTATGATCTATTCTCAGACCAACCAAATATACGCAAAAAGATAAAAATCATCGGTCAGCCCGTTTCGGAGGAGTTCGATAACAAACACAATGACACGAGATTTTTATACATATATATGTATATGTATATTTACATTGAATTTTTTAAAAGGTAAATATTTTGTGTAATATTAGAGTAGACCTTTCCTCAACGCAACCTCAAATGAAGAAATTCAATGGAATTAAATCGCAAGATTTTGGTGGCCACATCGCATAACCTCTTTGAGAAACTACGCATCTTGGAAACTTCTCCTGAAACAAAAACATTGTTTGAGTCCCTGTGTGACATTTTTTATTATGAGGAAAACTAAGCTTACAAATCACACTTTGTATTACTAGTTCCATAGGGGGCGGATAATGTGGGTATGGTGGGTAGCATTGCCCACCTGGAAAATTCTGGGTAGGTAAAATACCCACCCGGAATTTAAATGGATGCCTATGATTGAGGGCCATATTCGCTGAATTTCACACAATAAAAGAGGACGTGCTTTGCGCGTTATCCTAGGATATCTAGTCATACCAGTCATAGGGCTAAGCCATCGTGCTTGAAACGATGAAGGAGTTTTTTATATCCTCCATTTCCACTCAAGAACTGCGTGAGATCGTAACTCACTTCCTCACACTCGCTCGTAACTCATCGTTTTCGATAAGTCTGAGGCACGGTCGCATAGACAGGTCTGTTAACTTCATATACCATCCCATAGAGTGAAGTGTGATTGATATCGTTCGACTTTGAAGTAGTTCTTGAATGGATCACTGGCGGCGCAGTAGTCGAAGTACCAAATTTCGACCGCGTGCTCGCATATCATCTCATAACTTCGACAAATACGCCATCTGCAGTCTAAATCAAGAAGCTCCAGTAGCGATACGCGTATCAATCACAGGTTTGAGCAACGAGTTGGCAGACCTGTGTATACGACCGTGGTCTGAGGGTCCACCGACTCTTAACAGGTTCGTCTCACTTGCCTTGCCATTACGTTCGCAGTGCGTCGTACGGAATGTGTCTCCCCTCCAACATATTCTAGATTGCGTTAGCATGCGTCTTTGCTTTAGTGTCTCTATGGGTATAATTCCCGCAATCACGCACGCCGCATCATTGGGTATGGTCCTGAATGCACAACACGCGCGAAAGACGCTTAATCTGTATACAGATACAAGCGTAAATTTTTGCGTGCAGCGATTGATATAATAGAAATGCTAGCATTGAAGTGCAAATTGACATATAGTTACGTAAACGGAACGCACGCAATGAAAAAGTTGGTTTACTACAAATTTTCCGTTTCAAATACCCACAACAGACACATGTACTCGTCGCTTGCATTTTTTGATAATTTGTAAAAGTCTAGACGGAACCCAAGTACAAAACTGTTTGTCAACGAAAATTCACTACATACACCAAACGCACGCGCTTATATCTGTTTTCAACTTTTGTCTGTATGCGGCTCTCCATTTTCTGCTGTTAAGCTAAAACAGATACATGCATGCGTGCGGTGCGGCAGCCGCTAATAGATAATTGCGTGCTTATGTTTTTTCACAGATATTCAAAAATTTTAAACGACAAGTACATATGTTTGAAGCGCGTGGGCTTGTGTCTGAGCACTTGGGACTACGTCGTTGAAAGTAGACCAACTTTTTCGTTGCATGCCTTCTGTTCATCAAACTATATCTGAGATCACATTTGAATGTATACACTTCTACACACATTTATTGGCGCACGCACGCGCGCATGTTTCTGTTTTCCTCTTAGCCCTCTTTTTCAACGCTGCTGTCCCCACTGTCACTGCGTAAAGCTAGAGCTAACTGGAGCTAACCACCCTCACCATAAAAAGGCGACGGATTAGTTTGACCCCCACGTTGAGAAGCATTCTAGGAAATGCTGAACAAATAGCGGAAACTTTATCCGCCACGCCCTCCAAGTATATTTCAAAAGTAAGCCTCTGGTCGATCATCACTCCCAGATACCTTAAGTGGGATGTGAGTGAATGATCTGTTCCTATACCACACAGTACCCAGGACACCACATGTATTTCTACACACCGTCGCACAGTGGGGAAAAAGGCCGAAAAGCTTGCCAAAAGTCTTTAAAATTAACCAATTAATTTGAAATTTGGTATAAGAGGGCTTTTCTGGTCGCTGATTACGAATTTAGGGTTCATTTTTTCATAAACAAGATTACGGCTTCAAAATGGTGGCCGGAATTAGTGAAATATCCTTCAATCTTTAAAACGGCGATATCTCATGAATGCAGAACATTTTTTTTGCAAATAATCGCATAATATGCATAAACTTTGTAAAGACTATTTTATGATAACACGTACCGTCTTATCATCCATTCGGCAAACATGTCCAAACCACCGTAGTCGACGTTTTTAACCGACTTCAAAAAAAGAGGAGGTTACTCAATTCGACGTGTAGGTATTTTGTGGTCCTGTTCACGCATAACTTTGTAACCCAATAACTTTTTTGCTTTTTTTTTGGTTCATTTGAAGGGGGAGCTTCCCATGGTGGTCCCGTTAAATTTTTTCTAAATTCTGATAACGGAGTTCGAAGTTTGGCAGAAAAAACTGTTAAAATTCAACCTGTTAAAGTTCAACCTAAACATTTCATGGGCACCGAACAAATTACTTTATTGTTGTAAATTTGGCAGCAGGCCGATGGCGGAGTGGGTAGAGCGTCGGAACCTCGATTCAGCGATGCAGGTTCGATTCCGGTCGGGGCAGCCGGTTTTTTTCTTTTTCTCTTTTTTTTTTCTGAAATGATTTATTAACATATTGGTCAGCGGCCGATAGTAATTGACATAGCGCAAAGGGCTAGAGAGTTAAGCTATGTATGCTGTTCCTAAGTACGGCGGTCAAGAAAAATGCTCTTATTATTTCTTCACCCCGGTACAGAAAATTTCGACAAGTAATGCGATGATTTTTTTCCGTGTTCAAAATTGACATTTGACATCATTGCGGGAATTTTTTTTGAGTAATCACTTCAAATAATAATCACGTTAGTGAAAACGCCAAGTCTACTTTCCGTTCAATCTCGTAATGTCAATTTCGGTCAAGAAAAAATGGTCTTTCCAATTTTTTCTTAACCGCCTTAGGAAAAGGATCCATCTATGTGTCAGAATAGTACTAGCATTTTTCTTGAGCGAACAGCGTACTAGGTACAGAAATTTCTTAAGCAAAAATTCCTATAGCATTTCTTGACCGATTACTTAGGCGTTTTTTACATACACTTTATATGGGGAACATTTTCTTGACCGCCGTACTTAGGAACAGCATACATAGCTTTAGCTAGAAGTATTCTTGTCTGTGGGATCTGTGGGGTGCGAGTTCGATCCCAAGGGCTCGCGGTGCTTTTTTTTCTATATATCGACAAAATAATTATTTTTTAATTTCCTTCGGGGAATTTTGTTCCATATTAAACAAGTTTTCGACGTGAATGCGTGTGTAAATTTGCTTCCAGAACAAAAGCCGATAAGAACGAAATTATGGCGAAATTTGCAGCTCAAAAAACTATTGTTTATATCGAATAAATAAATATACCATGTCGTGGATGAAGAATCAAAGAAGTTTATTGTTTACATTTAATTTCCCCGATATCAATGGCAACTTAACTTTTTATATGCCTTATATTATCTTGATCTGTATGTGTGTATAGTGTAAACAAATCTTGCAACTTGATTTTGACCCAGTTCCATATAACTGATCAACTGCAAATTTTGCACATACGTATAGTTCGCATGACAATACAATCTGCAATCAAATTTTGCAATTGCGCTCCCCGACCCCAGACATGGGTATCAAATGAAAAGGTGTGACAAGCAGAATACACTTCGCTATGTGGCGTCGTAAAAACGTAGGCTCCTTGCAATGACAGGCAATATTAAAAAATGAATGGACTAAAAAGCACGAAATAAAAAAAAATTTTAAAAACCGACTTCAGAAAAAAACCCGCGATGCACAAAAAAGGATGAAATAATTGTTTGTAATTCTTAACAACATCAATCCAATAAGAATGGATCTAGAAAGAAGAATCACTTTTGAAGATCGCATCTTTGTCTGACCGTCTCGTTTCGAAGGCAATCGCGTAGTGAGACACCGAGGATCTGCCAAAAGCATCGCATTTGGAAGACCTCGAGCTTCTTAACGTCCGGTTTGAGCAGTGCCCACGTTTTAGATCCATAAAGAACAATCGGAAGAATCAACGTTCGGCAATGGCGTACTTTTGTTTTGATGAAAATATTTGTTCGTTTCCATATGCACCACTTGAGCGAGGCGAAGGTTGCTATTGCCTCACCGATGCGGCTATGAACGTCGGCCGTCGATGCCACTTGCGTCCCCTCAGTCAATTATCCCAAATATTTGAACATCGGAACCTGTTCAATTTGGTTCCATCGAGGTAAACACTGGTCCTCGATCCTTCCGTTGTAAGCACTTTGGTCTTTTCCTTATTGATTTTTAACCCGTATGACTGGGCGATGCGGGAAATGTCGTGTAAGATGTCCGTTGCTTCGGCATCCGTATTGGCGCAGACGGCGCTATTGTCTGTAAGCATTAAGTCCGCTACGAAGTTGTTGTCGTCGTATCGAACTCCGAGTCGTCCGTCGAATGCTTCAAGCATAATCGCCTCGATCACAACGTTGAAGAGAAGTCTCGAAGCGACGTCTCCCTGTCGGACATCCGTTTGAATCGGAAACTCATCGGATAAGTCGCTTCGAATACGAATGCTACTGGTTGAGCAATCGTACGACACTTGGAGAAGTTGGATGATTCTCAATGGCACGTGTACGGTTTCCAAAGCTCTCCACCAGCTGGTTCCAATCGATGTAATCGAAAGCGAACTGGTAATAAATGAAAACGAAAACAGTTCGTTTGCCGCAACGAATTCTTTCTTCCATTAGCTGACAGAGGCGAATATTTTAACAATGCATCCTCGATGTGGTCTAAATCCCGCTTGCTCTCGATGTTTCTGTAGCCTCGATTGTATGACTTTCATAAATACTTTGCCGACGATCGAAAGGAGGCTAATACCGCGATAATTCTTGCATTCCCGACTGTCGCCTTCCTTCAAAATTGGGACAACGATCGCTTTCTTCCACGCCGACGGGACAGGATCCGAATGCCATATGTGTGTTATGAGGACATGATCATCTCGACTTTGATCATCTCGGCGGTTACTTGGTCCATTCTCGGCGCTTTTCCATTTTTCAGCGATTTTATTTTTATTGACTGCTAATTGAAGTTCACATCACTGTCAATGTTGTAAAAGAAATCTCTTGTTTCACTTTAAAAAGCAAATCTCATTACTAGATTGAAAATTCATTTAATATACATATATTTGTATGCTTGTACCCGTATCTATATTTGTTTACATCAAAAACCAAAAATTAATTTCTAAGAAAGTGAATTATTAAGAGTCCTAAAAACATTCACAATTAATCATGCAAATTAGTGAAACTCAAAACGACCCTCACGATTCTGTCTATCCTTGCAAAACCCCAAGGGCATAAAACGAACTCAACTTACGCATCTGTATTAGATCGATGCCTCCTCCCAACCCTCTCGATCCAAAGCGACTAATTGCTAGAATTTTATTAGACAGCAGAAGAGTATATTTGTTGCTGCGTTCTACCGCACTCACCCCACGAATATTGAATGACCCAGTTATTTCGTTTGTCCTTTATAAATTTTATCTGGAGAGAAAGGATTCATTATAAATGCACAGCAACCCGGCAGAATCAATTTCCGTTCGACCTATAAAATTTTCGGGCCGATATGGTAAGATAACAGAGAAAGGATTTATGTTTTAGGGGATTTTCTTTAAAACATAACCCAACTAAAACTTTACGATTAAAATGCAAGGAGGCCAATGAAGGAGGGATTCTCCTTTTTGGTAAGACTTTAGTTAGGCTTGTCACAATATAATAAGCTTTCTTGTATCTGCTGAAAGGATTCGATTGCTTTAAGGATAAAAATATTTACTAACTGTTGTTTTGTGTACTTTAAAGCTAATAACTTACAAAATAATGTCCTTAATGACTTTCTACAACACATCACCTTTTGGCCTGCCGACACGTTAGTATGCTTGTATCCTATAGGGAAGGATTAGGCAGGCAGTTATATGAACAAAATACTACGGCATAAATCACAACAAATGGCGTACTGGCAGCTGTAGCCACGTGGGAAACATTGTCTCTGAATTATGCTCATTTGAAAGGTTACTCCGTTGGTATAGCAGTTTTAGTGACTATGTGGAAAATCCGGAGGATTATTAGGCTAGGTTAAAAGTTTGTTGTTGATAAAATGTTTAACGAGTTTAATTGATTACTAATCCTACCGACCCCACCTTGCGTTCCTTGTGAAATTGACCAGTACATATTGATTAGTTGATATATTTCAATATAATAGCATTTGACCTAGTAATTTAAAATGCAACCATCGATTTAATGGTGTCCCCTAGGGTACTTCTTCGGAAAGAGCTAATTGGTGACGGGCGGATGGCGAGTTCTCTGCGCCACAAAATAGAGTTTTTAAATAGGTTGGGCTGAGGGTTAGCTACCCGCTCCCATAAAAAAACCATTTCTACGAATCGCCAAACAATGCCTCGGAACCGGATGGACAACACGATGACGATCTTTGCTTTTCGAACAAGGACACGAATCCGATCATGGAATGTGAGAACACTGCTTGTTGATAGACTGCTGGATGAAGTCCTCATCGAGATGAATCGATATAAAATCAAGATAATGGAACTTAGCGAGGCCAGATGGCCTGATGCGGAGGAACATATCTGTCCAAACGATGAATCCTTCTTATATTCTGGGAGAAACGAGACTAAAAGTTCTAGGAGTGGCGTTGGCGTAATACCCACTAAAGAAGCCAGGTTCAGCCTCATTATCTGGTCACCAGTTCCTGAGAGGATTATTACTGTGCACCTGCGTACCAGACCAAGAAGTACTATGGTATTTCAATGCTACGCTCCAACTGAAGACTCAAAAGATGATATCAAAGAAGATATATGCGACTGAATGAGAGTTTTCGCTCTATTTCAAGGGGAGACATGGGACATCTTTGTTTTAATGGGTAACTTAAACGCACAGATCGACCGTGAAAACACCGGCCTTGAACACACAATTGGAAATCAAGGCCTAGACCAAGTTACCAATAAGAATAGTGAGCTTTTCGTTGTTTCGGTAAAGGGAATTTACTTTGGCCATAACAAGATACACATAAAAAAAATATTCCAAATTCTGTCTTATTGCATTGTTTTTCACTGCGATCAAAATATGAGGAGTTGGCCGTGGATAGCAAGGAGTGCGGACGTGTGCTGATCCGGTCCGTGAAACACGCCCCGAAAAAAAAACACGAAAAAGAAACAAAACAAAATAATAATAATAATAAAATAAAAACGAAATAAAATTATTGTGGAAAGTGAAAAAGTGCTACAAAAACAACGTCCACAATAAAAAACAGTGAAAAAAAATCGCGCGGCAGGCTAAAGGCCGTATCAGATCAAATTTTTGAGCAGCTACAGCAGCAGCGGAAGAGGCAGCATGCTGCTTCTTGTATCAGATTCGTTGTAGCAGCAACAGGCAGCAAACGCTTTAAGCGTGGTAAGCGTCTTAAATAAAAAACTGAAATGTCAAAAAAGCTGCCTTGATGGGCAGCAAAATTAGGATTAGGAATGAAAATGCAGCGGCAGCATTCAGTGCTGCTTCTGTGGTCATGTGACCCGCTTTGACCAATAGAAACAGTTTGCTGCTGATATTTTTGTTGCGCTGCTTTGGATCTGATACAGCCTTAAAGCGAAGGTTTCATCACCCTTCTACAGACCAGCGACCGACGAACAGCACAAGTAAGTTCCCTTTGCTTCCTACCCTCACTCCATTCTCGGCCCTGCAAGTGTCGCGCCCAAAATCTGTCGGTCGATGAAGTTTGCCCCGTCTCAAAAGGCATAACACTTTGACGCAGACAAATTTCATTGACCCTGATGGTTGCGACAAGTGTAATTCCGGGAAATATCTTCAAGAATGTGGCGATTGAGCCCGCGCAAACGAAGTCCCGTTACGAGTCACGCTTTGTCATTGACTTATGTAATATTCGTGGACTTCATGCGAATTTCTCTTTTGTTGAGTGCCACCTACTGAATTTTAAACCCCCAATTTTCGCACTTAGTGAAACCCAAATATCACCATATAATGACTTAAGTCACTACCAGATATCGGGTTACACTTTAGTGCATAATCTCTCTCCCCATCATTGCCATCTATGTTAGGGATGACGTGGCTTATTATAAAATATATTCAAGCACGACTTCAGATTATAACTATCTTTGGATTAAAATCATCTTCCGAAACCACGTCATATTCTTTTGCTTCCTATACAGATGTCCTAACGTAAGTAACGAAGCCTCCACTTCTTCATTTGATTCTATTTCCGAACAAATCTCGGGATTTTTGTCGTCCAATCCTGAGTGTGAAATCATCGTTGCGGGTGATTTCAAGGTTCACAATGTAAACTGGCTGACTTACTCAAATGGCACCAGTGTTTCTGGCAAGGACGTCGAGCTCTTTGCAGACACCAATAATTTGCATCAAATTGTGGATCATCCCACGAGATTCCCTGATGTTGCTGATCAAGGAACCTATCTCCTTGATCTTTTTCTAACTTCTCATCCAGCGCGTTATTCCGTTGAAGTTGATTCACCTCTCGGCAATTCGGACCACTGCCTAGTTAGCGCTAGCTTCCCATTCAAATTTCCCACCCCTCCCAAACCAGTTCGAAGAACTGTATGGCATTATGGGAAGGCCAATTGGCTGGGGCTTATTAATTTTTTCCAGTCTACAGACTGGAATCTGTGTTTCCGGAATAGAAACGCCAACTCTGCCGCTATCCGTATCACAAGGATCATACAGGCAGGAATGCATTTGTTCATTCCTCATTCTACCAAATCTGTGAAGGATAGGCCCAACAGATGGTTTAATCAGGAGTGTATGAATGCAATCAGAAATAAAGAAGCCGCCTTTCGAGCTTACAAGAGCTCCCCTAGTGAATCGCTCCGTGTAGAGTATATAAAACTAAGAAATTCCTGTAAAGTCACCATCAGGAATGTCAAAAATTCATTTGACAACAAGTTGAGAAGTAAACTCTTTAATGCAACCTCTGGTAGCAAGAACTTCTGGTCCTTGGTAAGCTCCATTAAGAAGAATTTCACTTCATCCACAACTCCTTCATTTATCCACGATAAGAAGGTGATAACAGACAGAAAATCCAAGGCCGATATATTAGCATCTCTGTTTGCTCCCAATTCTTCTTTACCCCAAATTGATATGCTACCCCCGGTTCTCGAGCACAGCGCTCATTTAATGGACAGGGTTTTCTTCAGGACTCGCGAGGTGTACAGGTGCCTCAAGGAGCTCGATATCAATAAATCCACTGGACCCGATAATATACCCCCTATCGTCTTAAAACAATGCGCCTCACCTTTGGCTAAACCTCTGCGCAAACTTTTTGCCCTATCATACTCTTCCGGAGTCTATCCAGACTCTTGGAAACTTGCCCATGTACAGCCAATACCGAAAAAAGGTGACTCCAGCGACCCCTCTAACTACCGCCCAATAGCAATTACTTCTATCCTCTCCAAAACAATGGAGACGATAATCAACAAAAAGCTTATGGGATATCTAGAATCCAACCTACTCATAAACGACAGACAGTATGGCTTCCGACACAGAAGATCCACTGGCGATCTTTTAGTTTGTCTTACAGAACACCTCAGCCGAAGTTTGCATGGATCAGGTGAATCCAGTCTGGTTGCTTTGGATATCTCCAAGGCTTTTGACAGAGTTTGGCACTTAGCCTTGTTAGCTAAACTCAAAGCTATATCGACTCACTTTTACAGAAATGGATTGAGAATTTCCTTTCCGGCCGTTCAATTAAGGTAGTATTGGATGGCATCAAATCTGAACCCCACCCTATCTCTGCGGGGGTCCCCCAAGGGTCAATTTTATCACCAGCCCTATTTCTTATCTTTATAAATGATCTACTTTCAATCCCCTCCAACCCACTTCTCAGCTTCGCTGACGACGGTACCCTGCGTTACTCTTGCAGCTACGATACAAGACAGACTCATGCCAGATCCTGTCTTGATGATCGTGAAATAATGTTCAACTCTATTAATAACGACATTGAACTTATTCTAGAGTGGGGAACAAAGAATCGTGTCGAATTCAACCCCTCCAAAACCAAGTACTGTCTTATATCCAAGAAGAAGATCAACACCTCACCATCCTTGTCAGTGGATGGCGTGGAACTAAAGGCCGACCCATCCCTACACATCTTAGGCGTGACATTAGCCAAAGACTTGCGATGGAATGACCACATATTCCAAATCGCCAAACAAGCATCCCAGTGCTTGGGTTTTCTTAAGAGGTGCAAGTTCCTCCTCCAGCCATCGGCCCGCGCTGTTATCTATAAATCCTACATTCGGCCTCTTCTCGAATATAACTCCCTCGTCTGGGGCGGCGCGTCGATAACCACCTTGGCATGGTTAGATAAGGTCCAAAAAAGGCCCTTAAATTAATTGATGACGATACCGCTTTCTCCACCATCGACCCCCTCAGCCACCGTAGGAATGTAGCAGCACTGACAAAATTTTATGGCTACTATCATAGTGACTGTTCCTCCGAGCTAAACGCTCTCCTGCCTCCACGGCATTCTTATACCCGCAACACCAGATTAGCCCACTCGTCTCATTCCCTCCACCTGCAACTCCCCTTTCACGCACTCAACAAGATATGAATTCGTTTGTTAATAGAACAACTCGACTGTGGAATAATCTCTCTCAGTCAGTATTTCCGAGCTCCTACAACATCCAACAGTTCAAACGCAGGGTTCATCACCATCTTCTTCAATACCCCCGTACCTTTTAACCCTTAACCTATACCCCCCCCTCATCCCTCCACCGTACTAAGCTTACTGCTAGACATTGCACCATGACGTGACAAATGACATGACGGACTAGTAGTACAAAGGGTGATTCCTGAGTTTAGCACTGCCACATAAAAAAAAAAAAATAAGGAGGTAAAATCGTAATAAAAATATTCAGAAAATCTGTCACTTTCATACTTTCCGGGCGCTGTAAAACCCTTCGTAGTGAATGAAATTGAAAAAGTTATGAATGAACATTATTCCTAATGAAACCCTCTACAAAAAACTTGTTATTATTTTTTTTGTTAAAGTTGAAGGAAAAAAGTTATAGCCTTTAAAAGAAAATATTGCGACTATTTTTTGTGTTCTAAGGCTTATAACTTCTTAAATATTCATTTTACCACAAAATTTCATACTAGTCAATTGTAGATAATTTAATTTTAAACAAAAAGTGTCCTTGCATATTTGCTGTAAGATGTACCGTTTCGGAGATATAGTGAAAAAACCATTTGCAAACATTTTCCAAGATGGCGGCCAAATGGGGGGGTTAGAACCCCGAAAACTCAAACTTAAGCTCACACTGACCCCCCCTACACATCCCAAAAATAAAATCTTGTCCTGCATTTTTGCAATGTTAAAGTACCATTTCCATGGACTAAAAGAGCTAAATTGGTGACGGGCGGATGGCGAGTTCTCTGTGCCACAAAATTTTTAAATAGCTTGGGCTGAGGGTTAGCTACCCGCTCCCATAAAAACCCATTTCTACGAATCGCCAAACAATGCCTCGGAACCGGAAGGACAACACGATGACGACCTTTGCTTTTCGAACAAGGACACGAATCCGATCATGGAATGTGAGAACACTGCTTGTTGATAGACTGCTGGATGAAGTCCTCATCGAGATGAATCGATATAAAATCAAGATAATGGAACTGAGCGAGGCCATATGGCCTGATGCCGAGGAACATATCTGTCCAAACGATGAATCCTTCTTATATTTTGGGAGAAACGAGACTAAAAGTTGTAGGAGTGGCGTTGGCGTAATACCCACTAAAGAAGCCAGGTCCAGCCTCATTAGCTGGTCACCAGTTTCTGAGAAGATTATTACTGTGCGCCTGCGTACCAGACTAAGAAGTACTATGGTATTTCAATGCTACGCTCCAACTGAAGACTCAAAAGATGATATCAAAGAAGATATATGCGACTGAATGAGAGTTTTCGCTCTATTTCAAGGGGAGACATGGGACATCTTTGTTTTAATGGGTGACTTAAACGCACAGATCGGCCGTGACAACACCGGCCTTGAACACACAATTGGAAATCAAGGCCTAGACCAAGTTACCAATAAGAATAGTGAGCTTTTCGTTGTTTCGGTAGAGGGAACTTACTTTTGCCACAATAAGATACACATAGAAAAAAAAATATTCCGAATTCTGTCTTATTGCATTGTCTTTCACTGCGATCAAAATATGACCTGACAGGGGCGCAATATGGCATACTGCACCGGGTGTAAAAAAACCTAGCGCCGGCCCTGATGTTAAGACAGTTCTTTTGTACTGTTGCGAAACATGGAAAGTCAACCAATTCATCACAGGGCGCCTGCACGTTTACATCAACAGATGCCTACGTCCTACGCCGTACCCTAAAAATCCGCTGGCAAGATAGAATTTCAAATGAAGAACTATGGCGCCGTCCCGGCCAAGAAATGATAGACAACCAAATCAAGGAAGGAAATGGAATTGGATTGGCCACACCTTGCGACGCAAACATGAAAATCTAGGCCCTTGACTGGAATCCGCCAGGATACCTTCGAGTCAAAAGACCTAGAACAACATGGAAGAGAACCCTATTAGCAGAGGCCGCAACAACTGGGAGATCCTGGTCAGAGCCGAGATCTGTCTGGCAAAACAGAGTTCGCTGGAGGGCAACTGTTTCCGCCCTATGTCCCATGAGGGATTTAAGAGGAATAAAGTAAGTAAGTAAAAGATATTGTTAAAAGCGTTGTTTATGTTCACGAGTGGTGCCAAGGGGAACTGTTGTAAACTTTTATATTCTATTAGGGAGTGATCTACAATAACCACTTTTTTTTATGTGACACACTAGAGGCTTAGGGAAGGCCCCTTTGTACTGTCGACCATCTATGTGGAACAGCAGCTCTAGTCGGAAGATAGAGAAGAGAGAGAAGTGAAGGAAGGAACTGTCACAACCTAGCCGCGGTATTTTTTTCATTCCACCTACTCCCAACCATTTCGCGACTCTGACATCGGGGTATCGAGAACAATTCGCTGGGGTGTTATGCCTCCGGAAACGAGTTGAATCTCATCAACCAACCCATGACATGCGCTTGGTGGAGCGGGGAAGGTTATGAAAGGAGGAATCAAGAATGCAAGGAGTGAAGAAGCAAGAAGGAAAGTTATGTAGGTGGGAAATTGGGAAAGGCGAAGGCCCGTGGCGCTGCCGGGAATCGAACCCGGGACCTCTGGGAAAGTAGCCAGGCGCCTTACCCCTAGACTACCCAGGCCCCCTTCTTCTTGCAGTATATTATTATCCGATTTTCCCTTGAAATATGCATGCTCAGTGAAGAGCCTTTGTTATATAAATTTTGAAGATATGGGTTTAGCACATGTTCGTCATTTAGCCCGCTCTCCAGCCGTGGGTCAGGTAGTTGTACCGTAAGCGTTCTTACAGATGGAAAATAGCTATGGACCAATAATGTCACGCACCTTTTTGGAACATTATGTGATCCTTTCCTCCCATCCTACCGTAATGATTTTATTTATTTTCAATGATTTAAAGATTTATTCAATAAAGAAAATGAGGAATACACCAGCCATTTGTACATCTTTAAATCGATATAGAGGAAGAGCCAGCGAAGTATTTTGGGTTGTCATTTCATTAGTCATGAAAATTTCCACACTGAATCTTATACACCTGCTGAACAATAAAAGCTAGTTCTGGCAACCCCCAGTGGCCGGAATGTAGTACCAGAGATAACATAATACTCCGTATAAAGGTCAAAACAGAATTGCGGCTGCGACGGCGGACGGCGAAGTCAGCCGTTTAGCGCAAATGAACATAAACCGTGTATAACGAAATTACAACTGCAGCGGCACAGCGCCGCGAAGTCGAAGTCGGCGTTTGAGCAAATTTCTAAAATCACCGTCGGCGTCGACGTCAATATTTTATATATATTCATATTTTCTTGAAATTCAAATCCAAACAAGTTTTATTCCACTTTTATTAATACATATTATGAAAACAATGTAGGTATAAAAACAAATTAGTTTTCAAACACAACGTAAAATGTCACGCTTTTATGTCAGAATAGAAGTTGCCGTTCCAATTTCGTTCTACATTAACGGCGCCGTCCAACTTTGACATAAATCGCAGTTGCAGTCGGCCGTCGCAGTCGCAATTCTGTTTTGACCTTAAAGATGCGAGAGCTAGAACAAAAAACCCGAACGCTTTTCGCATCGGCAGACCTCTGAGATTGCCTCCACCTTAGCAACATGCAACATCTTAGAATTTCCAGCTACACAAGGAGGCGAACGTGGTCATGGTCCGCAGCACAAGACATGTGGTAAGTTTGTGGATAAGGAAGCTAGAATTTTAGGGGGGCAAGGAAAGGAACTGACAACAGAATGTTTCTCGCAACATTGTCATCTTTCAAACGTTTGCCTCTAGCGCTACATTGAAGGATTTCCCCGATGCTTTGTGTTTTAACTATTTCTTAGAACATTCCGTGTATTTTTTTAATGACTGTCTGAGATTCACTATCAATTTCACTTGATTTCAAATTTTTGGTGAGAGGATTTGCGATATTTTTAAAATAGGTATAGAAGTTTCCAAACGCCGTGACACAAATAATTTGAAGGGTTCTGCGCACCTCGTTGCCCAATTTCATAAATTTTGTTCTATCATTTCCCCTCTTTTAACTTAGGTTAGGTTAGGTTAGGTTAGATATGGCTGAGCTTTGGTTGAAGCCCACACACTTAGGCCAGAAGGGATAGGCCCATTGTGATACCATAGTGATCCCACTTTAAACTTGATGTTAAAATGTCGTTTCTTCGTTAAACCATCTCGAGGAAGTAATGAATCTTCTAAGTTGCGGGATCCCAAACTTCGAGATTTCCGCAAGGTTGCTTAGAAAGGGTTTACCAAATGTGGTTAGCCTTATCCTGCTTAGGGCCGGGCAGTGACATAGGAGGTGTAGTACACTTTCCGCCTCGTCAAGGTTCTTACAGCTTCTGCAGAAATCGTGGGTCTCAAGACCTAAACGGGTCGCATGCGTCCCAATCAGACAGTGTCCGGTTAAGACTCCCACTATAACTGAGAGTTCTTGTCTCCCAAGGCTCAGTAATAAGGTAGTTCGCCTGAGATCATAGGAGGGCCAGGTTAATTTGGCCAACGTGCATTTATTAAGATCCCTCCAATGCTTTTTCGCTTGTGCGATTGTGTGTTGCTTGCATCGGAGTTTAAAGGAGGCCCAAGGCATACCAACTCTTTCCTTTTCTGGAAGGAGAGTAGCGGTCGTGCCTCTCCTAGCCAGTTCGTCAGCTTTACAATTTCCCTCTATATTTCGGTGACCGGGCACCCAAACGAGGAGGGTCCTGAACTGCTGAGCCATCTCGTTAAGAGATCTGCGACATTCAGAGGTAGTTCTAGAGCTGTTTGTGCAGGAGCGCAGGGCTTTCAGAGCTGCCTGACTATCTGAGAAGATGTAGACAGTCCGGTTTCCATCGCCTTGCTGGTTAATTTGCAGAACAGCTTCTTGTATGGCTAGAATCTCCGCTTGATATACACTGCAGTGATCGGGAAGTCGGAAGGAGATTTCAATCCCAAGGTCTGGGGAAAATACTCCTCCTCCCACTCGACCCTCGAGCTTAGAGCCATCAGTAAAAACGTTTATGGCATCCTGAAACCTATGTGGTCTATTTATCCATTCACGACGTGAAGGGATGTGGACTCCGTAGTTCCTCGTGAAGGTAATTTCGGGAATGCAGAAGTCGGTTTTTGTGGGGATAGTAACTGAGTTCAGTACCTTCGTGTGCTCTCCCCTGATTCCAGTCCAGAAACCGGATTCGTTTATTCTAAGGGCTGCGATGGTTGCGCTTTCCCTTGCCACGAGATTTCAAGGTGGGAGGTATAACATAACATTTAAGGCCTCTGTAGGAGTGGAGCGAAGTGCTCCTCCCAGCGGGAAATGGAATCATACAATAATGAATCTTAGATCACTCCCTTGGAAGATGCGATGCATGACCCTTCGTATCCACCTCCATTTCTTTTTAACATTAGCATGTCCGCAGGAGGGAGGCATATAAAGCTTTTTCATGTGCTTCCTCAAAGAGGACCATGAAGCAGTCTAGAATGTATGATTGGGTACGATTGCGTCTCTTAAAAGAGCTTTTTATACCATACGGGGAATGTAAAGGCCCCCATACACGGTCAAATTGGCTGTACAACCAGATTTTCATCAAACCTATAAGCGCCATGTATTTTGATCGGCCGACCGGCCCACAATCGATAGTTTTGGTTGTACAACCGCACTTCGCTGTACAACCAATTGGACCGTGTATGGGGGCCTTTAGAAAGATGGAACAAAGATCGCTTCTTTATGTTGCTAATGGAATAAAGGTTCTTCTATTTAAAAACATGGCATTTTAAAAAATCCAAAACTTTTTTAATGTCTAAAATATAAAAAAATTTATTAAAAAATGACAAATATATAAAAAAAACTTTTAAAAATACGTCTTCTTTAGACAACGAGTCACTTTAAAATTACTTCGAGAACGCAAGCGCGGACAGGCCGATTCACGTTAGCTGAAAGTGCAGAAAAAATTCTGTACCCCTTCCGCCTAGATTCCCTGTCATAATACCGGGATGCATTATTATCGAGACATGAAACTTTTAGGCCCTAAGATGCATCTGTGATGTGTCAATTGAGAATACCTGACCACATTTCCCGCTGGGCTGTTATGCATAACTCCGCACATCTTTGTACTCTCTGTAATTTGTTTAACACGGTGGATTTACTCAGAGTTGGCCACCACACTAAAGCCCCGTAAAGGAGAATTGGGCGGACGATCGCTGTGTAGATCCATCGCACAATGTAAGGGGAGAAGCCCCATTTCTTACCAATGGATTTTTTGCAGGCGAAAAGCGCGATGTTTGCTTTCTTAATGCGCTCTTCTGTGTTTTCATGCCAGAGGAGTTTCTTGTCCAGGATTACTCCCAGATACTCTTTTAACTTAAAAAGGCAACAAACGCAGAAAAAACTCAACAAAATAATTTGGGAAGGGATGTGCGCATGCCGGATGAATAAAGTTAAGTAATCTTTATATGCATTGAGCAGAGCTTTTAAATACATGTAAAACTCCTGCTCAACAAAGGCAGTTTATCCATCGTAATAAGCATAATTTTACTATAATTATGCTAAATATTTCTCATCCCTAAATTTAAAATAAATTAAAAGAATTGCTGGAAATTTCTTTTAAAGATATGCGCATTTTCATTCATAAATTGAGAGTTCTCCGCAGCCGCAAGCAACACAACCTCCCCGGGCAGAAGCGCGTATGCGACTGGCGGAAAATGTCAAAAATCTAGTAATCAAAGTGATAAAAACACAAATATCGTATTTTTTAGTAGAAATTGCTACAAATTATTTCTGTGGCATATGTGTAAAATATAAAAACCTTAAAATAAAAAAAAAAATATATAAAAACGGGTGTTTTTCAGTCATAATTTATAAATTTTTTAAATAATCATTGAAGTCCCAGAAAGATACACCTCCCGGTAGCAATACGCAGTCGCGACTGATTACATGGCAACAAGTGATTTGATAGGAGGAGTTAACTGAAGCTTTTGTCTGAACTTTTAAACATTTTTAAGAGCTTAGCTGGGGAACATGCGCGGGATGTCACGAGGTTTGAAAACAACTATACGCTTGCATATGTCACCAGCTTACTTCCATGAGGCGAATGTTTAGATTTCCGTGCCTGTGGCGGTAGTATCCATGCCTGTGGCGGAAGCGTGCATACCCGTGTGGGATGCGCACTTATATGCTATACGTACTAGGTGCACCGCGTGTATGCTTTTAAGAAAATTAGCCAATAAAAATTATTTTTACTCGGTTACTTTTAGGTTTTAATGTAAATAGGAATTCATAAATATTGATATTTTCAAATAGTATTTGTATCAAGTCCGTCAGTAGATTCGTCACTATTCTGCCTGCATCTGTCGTTGGTCTGAATTTTCTCAAGCGTACTATAGATCCGACAGACTTTCCACTATATCTATTGCATATTACTAGCCGTTGGGCACAAAAGTTTTACTTCTAAAGTGTGGTCAAGCACACTCATATTTTTTTAACATATTCTACTCACGAAAAACTATATTTTTAGAAAAATATAGAAAAAGTTTCGTGAGTTAACATTTAGTCTGACTCTGTCGACTGAACTATAATGAGATAGCAAAAATATCGTTTTGTTAAATGAATATTTACAGCGTTCTGGCGGCACTTTGGTGACGGGGAAATGTTCTGGCAATAATTTTTATAAATAGAGAATACCATCAAAAATAATCTCCTGAAAATTCATGACTAATACTATAACAAAATTGAACTTTATTTCCTACCCCCTTTGTAATTTTAGGGTACTACATTCCGGCCACTGGGGGTTGCCAGAACTAGCTTTTATTGTTCAGCAGGTGTATAAGATTCAGTGTGGAAATTTTCATTACTAATGAAATGACAACCCAAAATACGTCGCTGGCTCTTGGTCTAATAGGGGAGTCAACGGTTCGGGAGTATGTCTCCAACAATATCCAAAAAAACGTCTTTTATGTATCCTGACGTGTTGAAGTATAAAAACTCCACCGGCCCCCGAACCACGTCATCACTCTTAAAATATTAGACATCAATCAGTGCTTGTAGCACCATTCACCGTAGTGTACTATTGACAAGACAGAATAGTAGGTTGAAAAAACCTACAAATTAAGTTATTTTATACGAGCTTAAAGGTGCTTTCTTCCTTGATACCTGTGAGCTTAAGGAGTGTCCACAAAGTCTCCATGCTTTTTGCCCGAAGTAATTTGTCATTCTGGTGGTCACTCGACTCTCGCACCCCATTAAGGCACTTATCGAGATCCGTGTCAAACTGTCAGGGATGACAAGTGTCAAAGATGGATGAATTGCTACTAATTCGGATATCCCCATCACACCTAAAAATCTAACTACACATCAGGTAAAACTGTCCTGAAGACAAGCAAGGCAAGCTACACGTCATACAGCCTGCATCAACGGAATGTTGTAATTGCAAACTTGCTGCCGTGTCCTGCTCCAGGTCTATTCCACCCCCATTACCATGATTCATAGCCGGAGGGATGAGAGAGCAATTACTATCAGCAACACTGAAAGACACCACCGCGCCCTGCATAAACTGACTGATGATTGGGAGGGCAGCATTTATGCAGATCAGCCGCGGTCATTAATTATCAGCAGAAAGCCACGGCCACATCCTTTAACAAAAACAATTGTAGGCAACGCTTCCTCGTATATACATAGCTAGTCATTTTTTATGGCCATATGTTAATCATTCGGAGCATCTGTGCAGGTGTTATTCATACAAAGGTGAGAACGGACGACTGGAAGGATGGGCAACCGAGAATTTAATGGTACGGCGAGAGAAGCGTGTGTTAATTTTGATATTTAAAATTGTTTTTAAGTTTTAATTGCATTCAATGTTGTTATAGAGTTTATAGAGGTAATTTAAATAAATGGGATTTCGTAGTTTTAGTTATACATTAGACTGGAAGGAAAGTTTGCGCCAATTTTCCCTAGTTGATATTTCATTTGTTTTTAGATATAAATTTGGTTAGAGTTTTTTTTTCTTCGTTTGGGTTAACTTTCCTTAGGGTAGCCAATCGCCCTCCCCGACTACCCCTCGTTATCTATCCGGTTTATATCACTTATATATTTGCTAACAAAAACCCGCGTGCGTTGCAGCGCCTTTCAATAAAAAAAAGATTATGTGTGCACAGTCCGCGATATTAAAAAGGTATAATGAAAAAAGGACAAATCTGCTAAAATTAAATTTTGGATACTTAAAAAAATTTAGAGTATGTTACAACTTTTTTAATCTAACTGGAACTTTTCGTTAGCGCCCAACGCTTTTTTACATTTCGAAAGGTACCTTGTTCCGATATTCTAGCTGAAGCAAAGAAAACTTTACCTTCAGAATTATTTTTTTACTTTTTAGCTTATTTTAAAATGAAAGCGTATTTTTAAACCATATATTTATTTTCTATTTTTAGCCTTTTATATGTCTTGCGCCATTTTGTGGTGACCGCCATATTTGATTTAAAATGAGGTCATACAGCTTACTTTCTTACAAACTCAATTTCATTTGATATCCGAGAGCGAAGTAACGAAAAAGGTTAACCGCCATGAAAGGTGGTCGGCGTTATCATCGTTCAACTCAGGGTTAATGGGTGTATCCTCGGACATTGAATTGAGACACGACGGGTCCCGACAAGAGCCATACGCTACGGAACATAACAATTTCACTTTTCTGCATTTACTTGTCAAATTACAGTTTGACCTCGGAATGAGAGGTAATAAGCTGAAAATTGGCATGAACGAGATTATATGAGACTTTTGACACATCATTTAGAAAGCCAAAACAAAGGTTCATGCCAATTTTCAGCTTATTACCTCTCATTCCGAGGTCAAACTGTAATTTGACAAGTAAATGCAGAAAAGTGATAACGCCGACCACCTTTCATTATTCTCTTCTGAGATGATTACAGATGAAGATGGCAATATGAAAGAAGTGGAAATAGAAGAGTTAGAGAGATAATCAATAAAATTATTTCATAACCTGTAACCTATGGACTAGGCCTACTGGGGATACCATGCAAAAAGGCTGCTTGAGTTCTACTTCCAAGGTGGTGAGGAAAAGAATGCAGCGCGATGCTCGAGTTTTCTCAGCCCCATATCTCGAAAACTATTGATTCTACGTAAATTCTGTACAAGACAGTTTTATGCAGATTTGTCTAATGAACAAAGTTTACTCAACCAAAATTTGCGTAAAGCCGATAATTTACGAGATATTTGCGAAAAACTGATTTTTGTGACCTTTGACCTCTAATATCTCAAGACGCGGACACGAGATTATATGTGACTTTTGACACATCATGTAAAATGCCAAAACAAAGCTTCATGCCAATTTTCAGCTTATTACCTCAAATTCCGAGGTTGACCCCTTTTTTTGCCTTATTTGACTGGACTAATCGTGCTTTCTTGATTG
Organism: Thereva unica; assembly: GCA_949987705.1. Classification (NCBI taxonomy): domain Eukaryota; kingdom Metazoa; phylum Arthropoda; class Insecta; order Diptera; family Therevidae; genus Thereva; species Thereva unica. The sequence goes on along the minus strand of OX465281.1, from coordinate 223,530,124 downwards.
AAAACGTCATTTTGCTTGTAGTCTTAATAAATTTCCGAAATTGATCCTTGTAATAGTGGATTGATGCCCATATCCTTTTTCTATGCGCAAGACTAGAGTCTCAGGAAAGGCCCTTCATACTGTTGACAGTCTATTTTCTTCGTATAGAGTGCAATGTCGAACAGCAGCTCTAGTCGGGGAGGAAGGAATTGCCACAACCTACCCGCGATATTTTTTAGTCCACCTACTCCCAACCATTATTATCACGACTTTGACATCGGGGCATCGAGAAACCTTACTTGCTGGAGCGTTATACCTCCTGATACGAGTTGAATATCATCAACCAACCGATGACATGCACTTTGGTGGAATGGGGAAGAGCTAAGGAGGCTAGGACAGGAGAAATCAGGAATGTAAAGAGGGAAGAAGAAAGAGGCAGAGTTATGTAGGTGCGAAAGTGGAAACGGCGAAGAGCCGTGTGGCTGGCCGGGATTCGAACCCGAGACCTCTGGGATGGAAGCAAGATGCCTCCCTCTCTAGGCTGCCGAGGCCCCCACACGGAGTCTACAATTATTTTCAAATGCATTATGTCCACATATTTGATATATTTTTGATAGTTTTACGATGAATTTTCTTATTTTTTTAAATAAAATAATTTTCTTTACGAACCAAAGTAAGATATACATATGTATACAGGAACTGTAACTGGTCACAATTCTGCCATATCCTGATTGGGCTGATTTTTCGAAACGGACTACCATTTAAACAATTACAAACCTTCCATCATCCAACTTTCCAGACGCCACCAACTACTTGTGATTCAGAGCATAACAATGCCATCTTTGAAATGAACAACGAAATGCGATCAAGGTATTTTCACCAGGACAAGAGATGAATCCTAACTATGTACAAAGTATAGTGAGCGACTAATTATATTGTGCTCGTATGCATATTCATGTACAGCAGACGGACGACGACGCAAGGTATCGGGGCAGAAAACTTCTGGATGAACTAAGCTCGTTATGCAGAATGTGCGAGGGGAGGAAATGCAAATGGATGAGGATGCTGCCCTTGAATATTAGTTAGCCAGTGATGTCCAAATGGAATTTTCCTCGAAATCAGTCCAAAGGACCATGGAATTTATCCTAGAAAAGTTTGAAGAAGCTAGGAATGATAAAAAATGAAAGATGCTGGGCATAGCTGGGAATAAATTATTTCATTAAAGATTGAGATTGACTTGAAATAATTCGTTGAACCAAAATTGATTTTTAAAACAAACTAGTGGTTCAATTAGAACACCTTCATGCCTTTGGAAAATTGGAAACTTTTTTTATGTGGCGTTCTCAGTTCAGGAATATCTCCCGCTACTGCTACTAGTGCTTCATGCCATTAGTCGTGTCATGGTGCATTGTCTCGCAGGAAACTTCTTTCGACAGTAAGGTTATGTTTGAAGTTATGAGAAGCTAGTAGGATGTTAAGGAAAATGGCGATGAGCACTGCGCTTGAACTCTTTGATGTTGTATGAGTTCGCAAATACAGACTGCGTTAGATTGTTCCAACATAAGAGGGGAGGTCCATAGTGATCTAATGGCCTAATTATAATGGACGGAGTGCAACAAAATAGATTGAACTCTCAAATCGGTTTTCCTAGCATACATTTTAGACTTAACCGATTATAATGAACGCATTCAAGCGGAATCGGACGTTTTTGATATGTTAAAAGTGGGGGCAAAAGCGTACCGTCGCCTCCTCGCTGGTGCCCCCTGGATAACCAACCGACGGCGGACGTACCCAGTGCTCGGGGGTATAGCTGGGCCACCCTATCTGATGGGGCATAATTCACGGATCCGGTCCTCCTGGCAGTGGGGTTGTGCGTTGGGCTAACTACCGGACCCTGTAAAAACACATTAGTTAAGAAACCCGAAGCAAAGCCTCGGAACGGACGCGAAAAATGTCAACGACTACGGCAACAGCACCTGGAAATGATTTTCGGGGCATGGGACACGCGAAGATTGTAGAGAACTGCAGCAGTTAAGTCACTATAAGACGAAGTGAGCAGATATGAAATAAACTACTCGCGTTACAAGGGGTAAGACGGATAGAAGACGGGCCAATGGACCTTGGCAACTACAAGATATTCTACAGCTGCGGAAGGGAACATTACTTAGGAGTAGGCTTCGTGGTACAGAAGTCAATTATAGATAATGTGATAGAGTTCAAGCCAATCAGTGAATGACTATGCTCAATACGACTTAGAACGAAGTTCTTCACCCTCTCAATCATAAACCTACATGCGGAGACGGAGGAGAGCGGACACGACAAAGGAAACTTTCTATTATAAGCTTGAACACGCACATGACATGACCCCTTCCAAAGACATCAAAATGGTGATAGGAGACCTGAACGCCAAAATTGGAAAAGAGAACTGACACAGACCGACCTTTGGAATGGAAAGTCTCCACGAAACATCGAACAACGTGTTATCCATTTTGCGATGAGCAAAAATATGATCATGCCTTTGGAAAATTGGAAACAAAGCTCAACAAATTTCCCAAAAGAGGATGTTCACAAATACACATATGTAGCAATCTCCCAGCAAAAGATACTGCAACCAAATAGACCATATTCTCATGGACAGAAGGGCAGCCTCCAGTATCCTCCAAGTAAGAACCTGTAGAGGGGCACATTGTGAATCGGACCATTTTCTAGTTAAAGGTAAATTCAGGGAACAGACTGTGTTGAAGAGATATCAGGCAACTCTAGCAGAAAGCATGGGTCCAAATATAAATAATGAAGATACAGTCGAAGGAAATGGATAAGATTCAAGACAATATTGACAGATGTCACGAAGGAAACTGTAGGTTACAAACGCACAACCAGAGCCAGTGAATGGTACGACGAGGAACGTAAAACCGCTACAGAAGCCAGAAATAGAAATAGGAAAATATACATAGAGAGACCGACGAGGAGCAAGAAATTGAAATACGAGGAAACAAGAAGAATCGCAAAAAACATTAGCAGGAAGAAGACAAGACAATTCCTCAACAATTACACCCTAAGGGCAGAGGAAAACTTTGCGCAAAAGAAAACACGGGAAGCATAAAAGGAAGTAAACTTCTTCAAGAAAGGCTTCAAAACCATGAATTACTATGCTGAATATGGAGGAACGAAAAAATGCCTGAAGATAGGGAACAAAGTATTATCTGCCCAATACACAAGAAAAGAGATAAATTCAACTGTGGAATCTATAGAGGCATATTTCTTTTAAGCACAATATATAAGATAATGACAATTACAATTAAGGTCAGACTAGAACCTTATGCAGAAGCCGCAATAAGTGATACCAAGCTGGATTCAGAAGAAATCGATTAACAACGACCAACTTTTTTCAATACAAAATCGACGTGTATCAACTTTTTATCGACTTCAAACAAGCATACGACAGCATCGACAGGGAGAAAATGTATGCGACAATGCTGGACCAAAACAAGCCCCTAAAGTTAGTAAAATTTACAAAAATGACAATGGAAAAGACAAGGTGTGCATTCAGAATGCAGGGAGAAGAGACGGAGTACTTCCCAGTCAAGCAATGCTTCAAGCATTATCTGCCTAAAAGGAATAATTCGCAAAGTAAACATTAATACGAACGCAACCCTGCTTAACAACTCCAAACAGTTGGCAGGATATGCCGACGATATAAACTGCCTTGCCAGATCACTGTCATCATACCTTAGAGAAATATTCACGGAATTAGAAGAGCGAGCCAAAGATATAGGGCTGCAAATAAATGCCAACCAAAGTAAGATTGTAATTCAGTCAAGGGTGAAAAGATGAAGAAGAAATCACAAACCACCTGGGGGGGATATATCTTCGAACGGGTAAACTAATTTAACAGTTGTTGTCAGCTAAGACAATGATGAAACGATAGATGTACAAGGAAAAATAAACACGACAAACAGAACATGCTTCTAACTACTGCCAGTAATCAATTCCAGAGACATCCACAGAAAAACCAAAATAAGAATCTACAAAACCAACATACATACAGTTACAGAAATATGGAGTATCTCCCAAAAATCCGCGGACAAGATGGATATATTTGAGAGGAAGGTTCTCCGAAGGATATGCGCGCCAACCCCAATCAATGAACACAATGCATGGAGAATACGCTACAATCACGAATTGTACGATCTATACAAAAAAAACTCTCGACACGTTCCAAGCTACTGCGTTTACGTTGGGCCGGTCATGTCCAAAGAATGGATGACTCAAAGATTCCAAACCAAGCTCGAATTGGGCTGTATAGCCATCGAAAAAGAAGAAGAAGATCCATACAAGCAAAATCTAACTACCCAGCGGGAAAATATTGAAGCTATTCTCAAAGAATTGCTTCCACATCGTACCCTTTGGAAGGTATTACGAAGCTTTTAGTTTGCTGTTCAACAGACAAATTTTTAAGCATGCCCATATGACGAAGTTGCTTCAGTTTTAAATTGATTAAAATTTTATAAATAGTAAGTGAACTTTTCTCTGAAGAGATAGTGTAAGAAATTAAAAAGACTTTCCATGAGACGAATGGGGCGGTAGCCACAATCAAGCAGACGGAACGTCAAAGAAAAACAAAGAAAAAACGAGTGGAGCGGATTGGTTCTGGTTGAGCCATTATGCAGGAAACACATATTTTTGACGTATAGTGAACTCTTTAAATGTTTTCTAAAAAGCCCCTACAGAAGAGCTTCCATTGGCCTTCTCAAAAAAACTGTCGGAAAGAAAATGCAACGCTTCCTTCCTACAATTATAAAAAAGATATGACTTGGGTTACGGACAGGAAGGGCACCAAAGCTTCAAAAAAAGGCTTTGTCATGCCTTAAAGTAGGCTTACATACTCCAGTGGGTAAGTATAAAAATATTTCTGTATTTATTATATTTTGTCATTGTCTACGCAATATTTAAGAAACTTCTCATTTAAACATTAAACCATTCGAGAGCAATAATCACAATCATAAATTTAATCAATTTAATCAAGTCCTTTACAATTAGCCCCAAAACCATTATTTTCGTTATATTTAAGCAAACTTCCAAAAATAAATATTTTAAATCCATTTGGTCCTAATCTTAATATTTAATCGCTCACCCTTTATAGATTAATTAATTACTTTGACAGATGGATAATTTCCAAATGATTAAATTTAGCTTGAAAGCTATTCAAAACATTCGTCGGCCTCTCCTTAATGTAGACACAAGCCCCCTTATCCCTCCCGCCGACACCCGCACACATCAAGTAAGCATTCCTTGAATGAATTTAAAATATTTTTTCCTTTTCGTCGTTTTTGTTGTAAAATTTATGGAATTTTAGATCCTTGAGTAAGTCCCTCACCCAGAACAATTAGGCTCCATGAAATATGGCCTTTGAGCGAGATCTACTTGACAGGATAACGACAAGCGAAATCAAACGCTGCAGCTGAAGTTTGGAGCGTTCTTCAGATGAGAGAGTCAAGGACGAAGCACGCGAAACTTCACAAAAATTGCGACTAATCCTGGCGTCCGATTTGGGATTATCCGGAAGGTGTCATGGTTTATGTTCAAATTAGCACTTAGGTCCGAAAATGGATAGGAAAAAATTGGGGTGGGTCCAGAGAAGTGTCTACCGAGTCCGAAACGTTCTCGCACTACATTTATTTTTCTGTGTTTCCGTGTCATAGTCTAGAGGTACCCTATGTCATTCCGGGATAACCCGGTCAGCATTCTATGTCCGTCCCTTAATTTAGCCCTCGGAAGTGGTGGCATGTGCTTACAACCTGGATGCCATTGTCCTGGTATTTTGTCTATGTCTTTTACTACACCCGAGTAAAAAGAGAAGCGCTAAAGTCAACCCGACTCAAAACAAGCTGGAAAAACAAGTGTACACCCGTACAACAATTCCGAGGAGATGGGGTTAAGCTTGGTGATTTATGTGACGTAGGAGAAAAGAAATTCTCCAATTCTTTGACGGTGAGACATTTTCAGAATTCACCTTGTCTGCCAAAATTTATTGGCGTACAGCATTGATTCAGGGGAGTTTGAGAAAGTTTAGAAGAATTCTGTTTTAGATGTGAGAGGGAATATCAGGGTATACACATCCCACGAGATGGGGTGGTTAAAAGGGAAACGTAAGAGGAGAGACAAACTGGAGCTCCGATGAGGTAAATCAAATAAGCTTTTGCCCTTATTTTCAGGAAAGTTTTTATGCCATCGGTGGTGGGTGCGCCTCCAAGCACTTTTGGCGTTCCATTGATTTTTTCATTATACAATAATAATACTCTCGAGAATTTATGAACACAATTTCTTTCTAGAATTAAAGACATTGCCTAAGGGCCTTTAAATTTAAAACTGGGTCTCCCCCGTCGCTTTAACGATGATGACGTTTATTTCGATGGATTTTCTGTTGTTAATCGAGGAAGTGCTATTTGTGCGAAGATAGAAGGATATAAATGTAAGACGGATATAGCTTCTACAGATTCTTAGCCTTAGTTATGAGCTTCAATAATTTTCTTCTTCATCTCCTAAGCTATGACAACAAAATTCCTGGTGGGTCCCTACTGGGGTTTAGTCCATCAGGGAATGCTATTTGTTTTGTTGGCAATGGCACTGTTTTGATATCGTTAAAATGATATTAACATGTATACCAGGAAATTTGTATCCTCCGAACTAATAAATAAACAAAGTGGGTGTAGATTGCCATCCCCTAAGACTAATAGAAAATTTAATCATACTAATGAAATGGCAGCGTATTAAATGCATATTAACAAAATAGAACTCTGACCACTTAATTCCATTTAGTATTTTACATTATTTTTACATAAGATCCACTTAAAAACTTTTTAAACGATAGTACTTGCCACTATTTGTGTTAACGATTTCTTCTTCAAAGCAACTCTCACTTAAGGTGCCGACCCATAGAACGCGTTAACGCGACGCGTGCACAAAATGCGTGTGACAATTCAGAATGCGAAGCATTGGGCAGACCTGATGAACGCGTTGTACGTGTACGACATTTCGTCTCATTTTATGTTTTCAGTTTGTCTAAACCTTAGTAGACTTGTATTTCGTATTCGTATTTTTGAACTTCGCACAATCTAGAAACACTGAAATTTTAAATTATGTACACAACAAACAAAGGTCAAACGCGCCTATCGCATGGAAAAGTTGAAAATTGGTCAACTTCAAGCGTTTTGTAGCTTTACTTTTCCATGTGTCGCAGCAGTCATTGGGACTGGTTACATTAAATAGCATTTACTTTAACTGAAATGTCACACGCATCTTGAGCTCGCATCACGCGCATCATTGAGCGTTCTCGGATTCGTCAGGGATTAATTGGAACAATTTGTTTCTTTAATAACTGTACTTTGAAAACAAAACTTTTTGCACACACGTGCTCCTTCCCCCTCTTCCCAATCTTATCGGTGGGTGGTTCAATTAGAACCACTGTACTAAATTGGGATGTGACACTGCGTTGGGTATTCAAGTAGATGCCTTTGAGCATGTAACTTTTCGGTGATTTGGAATTTTAATTTTTTCTCTTCGGTTAGCCGTTACACTGCCCCCTTCTTACTTAGTGTTTGTACCGAACACAGCATCCACCAGGTCCCGTTCTTACGTAGAGACGCAGAGATTTGAAAAGCTCGACACTTTCTACCGTTTTTACTGTTTCCATACTGGTTAGAGAGAATTTAAGAAATTTACTACTTTCAGAATGTGGCTTGGCAAAGTTCGTGCGTCATATTGGACCCGCAATTTTGAACTTATAAGTTTTGATCATAAATTCGTTGTTTTCAACCCTAAAAAACCCCAGATTCCGAGTTGCATTGTAATTAGAATACAATTGGAAAAATTCGTCCGCCATATTGGGGCGGCCATTTTGAATTTATATGTTCTGATCATAAATTCGTTATTTGCTACCTTAAAAACCCCTATATACCAATTTTCATTACAATCGAAATACAATTTCAAATTCATATTTGGGTGGCCATTTTGAATTTTGATCATATTTCGGCGGTCATTTTGAATATCGAAAATTGGGCTTCGAGGTGCATCATGGGAGGCCCCACAGACCTTCGTGCAAAATTTCGAAGGTCTGCAATGACTGATCCGCTATAGCGCACACATAAAAGCATATCTACACGCATACATACACGCATATACACAGTAACTCCTTCCCTGCAAACATTCCGACTCGATATCGAAGCGAGAGCGATTCATAAAAAGCGAAAGCTTCCTTCGATAACGAAATCGAAAACGATCCGGAAGCGTTATCGAAAATGATAAAAAAGGAACGCTATAACGAATCGCTTTATCGATGAAATCTCGAAGGCTTTGCAGGTATGTGTGCTTTGTTTTATCAAATCGATATCGAATGAATTTCGAATGCTGTATGAATTTCGTATGCTTGTATGTTTACGCGCTTTGTTTTTTTTACTCAATTCATATTTTATAGCGACTATACCCAGCAAACATCATCTCGAAGTTTAGAGTGCTTCGAAAAATTCTCGAACAGGAAGAGAGCGAGAAAGAAATACTTTGAAATAAAATTACGGTAATATTTCGTTTTTACGAAAAAAAATCGAAATTTTAAAAGAAGAGAACCGCGTACAATACTAAAAGTAAAATTCGCCCTTAAAAGGTTTCGAGAATTTTTCGTTTTAGCGAAAAAAACGAAAGAAACTCGAATCGCTTTTGCGATTCGACCTGGCGGTCCTTTTTGTTCTTTTTTACTTCGATTTCAATTCGAAAACGACTTCGAGATCGCAATTGTAGTTCATTTTAACGATTAGCTTTCGATTCGATCTCAAATCATAATGTTTGCTGGAGTTTGTTCACTTCACTTCCAAGCCGTTTTTTCTAATCAATATGGGGCAATCGTAATCGTTTTAATTAAATTTCTTTTCGTTTTTTGTAAAAATTTCGATTGTTTTTATTTAGCAGGATTTAACTATTGAAAATGGACACTGGCTAATTCCCACCGTGCCTGCATTTCCTGCATAGTCAAGTGCACGCACACGCACTAATCGTCCGATAGCAAAACCCCTCCAAATCTCAAATTTCAAAGCAATTCTGAAAGAGAAAAAGTAACAAAGCCATGAAAAGAGCGTAAAAGCTTCAGGCTCGTTTTAACGATTGTTTCTCTATTAATTCTCGACAAGTTTTCTTTCGGCAATAGCTCGAGAAAGCGAGCAGGCGAGAAATTGTTTGCAGGGTTTTATTAATATAGTACAGAGTTCTTCTGTATACAAATATGAAACCCTATTTTCACACTTTCTACAGCTTTACTGTTTCTAAACTAGTTAGGGGAAATTGAAGAAATTTCTTCAGAAACTTTCAACAACCATCATACATATAGCTGAACGCGAAATAACACTTATTTGGCAAAATTGGTCCTCCCCGAAATTTAAAATTTATAAGTTTTGATCATAAATTCGTTATTTGCAACCTTAAAAACCCCTAAACTCCTACTTTCATTGGAGATAGAACAAAATTGACAAATTCGTCGGCCATATTGGCGCAGCCATTTATAAGTTCTGATAATAAATTCGTTATTCGCTACCTTCAAAACCCCCAGATACCAATTTTCATGGTAATCGGAACATCGTATTCGGAAATCGAATCCCCCGTTTTATTTTAGCCGCCTTTTTGAATTTGGACTTACGCCACATAGCTAATTGTTATCTATTTGTCATACTCTTTCATTTGATACCAATGTCGGGGATCGGGAAACACAATTGCAAAATTCGGCCGCCATCTTGGGCCGCCATCTCGATTTTTTTTACAGAAATGTTATATTGCATTGTCACGCGAACTATGCATACGGGCAAAATTAAAGGTTGATCGGTTATATGAATGTGGGTCAAAACTAAGTTGCAAGAGGCGCAGAACGTAAAAATAGTGAAAATCGCACTATCGTACTAATTAATTAATTTAAAAAAACTAATTTAAATTTCCAAAAAAGGAAAACTTACTTCCACCTGTTGGGGTATCCATGCATCTACAAAAAAATCAGAATTCTATCCCTTCTGCAGACACACACAGACTGACAGGCACTTTCTTTTATTATTATAGACTAGCTGGAACCCGGTGCGCCTCGCTGCGCCCTTAAGCCAATAGTATGGCGTGCGTCAAAACAATTGGGAATCTCAAAGTTGATGGGCAGTGATAGTCTCAAATCCCACCACGAAAGTACATTCTTAAAGAAAAGTGTAAAGGCCCCCATACACGGTCAAATTGGATGTACATCGAAGGGCTGATGTACAACCAAAACTATCGATTGTGGGCCGGTCGGCCGATCAAAACTCATTGCGATGAAATTCTGGATGTACATCCAATTTGACCGTGTATAGCGGCCTTTACTCCGTTCGTTTAAAAACCCAAATCACTTGCTCATTTATATACCCAATCACAATTCAGCGGCCTCCCTGCCACTCTTGTCGTTGTCAGATGCTATGAGGGAGTGTTTTTGCCCATAAACGAATTTTGAAGAGGAAATTACAATGCACGTCCGCTTGAATTTTATCGATTCACGAAATTTTAATGTGTGTGAAATTGTCATTTCCTGGCCTGTGTTTATATTTCCAATTTTTTTGGTGAGCACTATAGCTTTCGTTTATTTTGCAGTTGAGGTGATAAAAATTTTAATATACAGTAGGAGACATTAAGGATATTTTTTTCGAATTTTTGATTCCGAATAATATCAATGCTATGGATTGGAATTTCGCCATTTGAAACGTCCAAAAGGTGGTTTTTTCAAAACTGTGCTGTGCTTTCAAGCATGCATTAGTTCAGCTCATTTGCAGGCTTTGATCGATGTATAACAGGCAAAGTTGAGCGAAAATCCCGAAAATCTGCTTCTTTCAACAGAATTGTAGGGCGACTATCCGTAAATCACCTCCAATCGATCTGAAACATTGGTTTCGGAAAGAAACCAAAACAAAATGGATCAAGCTCTTTAGCAGTAATTTGAAGAGTACCTCCCATACAACAGTTTCGGATTTTGCTATATCAGTACACTACAGCTACCCGAAGGATTCGAGATAGAGGTATAAATTATAGCCTATATGTTATTCTTCTGTATGAGCTATATTATTGTAAAGTTTCATTAAAATCCATTCAGCAGTTTTTGCGTGAAAGAATAACAAACATCCATACAAACATTCGCATTTATAATGTTAGTAAGATACCGCGATAAATCCAATGGCGACCAAAAGTCTCTATTGGGAGTTATATCGAGCTACTTGTTATCGAAATAAAGGCCCTTAGTGCAGATCATTAAATTCAGAGTCAATCTAAAAAAACATTAGCCAAGAATTTTGAAGAAAATATTATCAACGCTTATCATCTCAAGGGACATTAACAAAAATCGAGGCCGCTGTATCGATTTTTTAATCTCTGAAATCGATTTACACCAACTTATACATTATTTAGCAATGACAAGGAGTACGATTTTTAGAATTTGATTAAATGTGATTAATGCGAGTGATGGAAATTTAAAGCGAAATCGGTTTTCCGTGCAGAGATTTTCACGATATTCAATTTATGAGAACAAATATGCAATGTTGATTTATGCATGAAACTGGGGAAAACATTGACGGAAACGTTGTTTATACTTACAGAGAGAACAGACCGTTTGTGGTCTAAGGAATGATTTCCCCGCAGTTTGCTATTTAATAACTAGGTAACGTCAAAGTCTAGTAATAACAAGTCTTCCATCTTCATACAAAATTTTCCCCCCGTTAGTTGTGTGCGTGCATATATGAACATCACTGCTGACCAAAACTCAACACATACTTCGTGAACTCGGCGAAACAAACCCAGATTTTCCCTCTTCGATCAAGTATGCAGAACAGAAAAGGAAAGACAATTGAATCAGCTGTTTTCTTTCATAAATCAAAACAAACGAGCAAATATGCTCGTAAACTCATAAAAGTTTCCGCTGTTTAGTTGTATACAAACGCGTATAAATATGTTGCATTCTCTCTCTGATAGCCTGACATGGTCATTTGAAGAAGTTGGGCAAATAGCTGTTCGCCTTTCACTCATTAACCATATGAAGATGAAAGACTTGTTAGTTTCTTGACTTTGGGTAACGTTTCTAGCATATTTTTCATGACATTCTCGCATACTCGACAGCAGACAGCGTCGATAAGAGGAGCTCGGACGTTCACTTCCACTCTTACTCTTTCTTTCTTTCTTTATGCTCCTTTAATGCCTCATGGGACATGTGGCGGTAACAGTTGCCCTTCAGCAGACTCTGTTTTGCACGACAGCTCCCAGCTCTGACCAGGATCTCCCTGTTGCTGCGGCCTCTGCTAGTAGGGTCCTCCTCCTCCTTGTTCTAGGTCTTCCGACTCGACGGGATCCTTGCGGATTCCAGTCAAGGGCCTGTTTGGCTAGATTTTCGTTTTCGCGTCGCAAGGTGTGGCCAACCCAGGCCCGGATTATCCACAAGGCGAATTAGGCAACTGCCTAGTAGGCCCCGCATCGACTAGAAGCCCCTTGCACGTACCAAGAAAAAAACGAACAAATTTTTTTTTTTATTTTAACTTCCCAGTATAGGAAGTTATTGTAATCGGTCCGAAAATCGAAATCGAAAATTTCGAAAATTTCAACGTATTTTCATCTTTCAAGGTCCCAGGAGCATTTTAAGCAAAAAATTGGGAGGAAGTATGTGTGTGTGTGTGTGTATATGTGCGTACGGATGTGGTCATTTTTTCCTGCACGATACCGCGCGAACCAAAAAAGATATCGACTTCGTTGAGGTGTCGTTCGAAGCGTATTAATCGAAATATGATCTGAAAAGATTTTCATAAAATTCGGTCCAGCCGTTTTTTTGTTTAAGCGGCGTAAGTGATTTTTGTACCTGCACGATATCGCCCGAACCACGAAAGATATTGACTTACTTGAGGCGCCGTTCGAAGCGTATAGCGACAATATAATCTGAAAAGATTTTTATAATATTTGGTAGAGGGGTTTTTTGGTTTAAATGACATAAGTGAAATGACGATAGTGCGCGAAATATAAAAGATATCGACTTAGTTGACGTGCCGTTCGAAGAGTATTAACCAAAATATGATCTGAAAAGATTGTCATAAAATTCGGTCGAACCGTTTTTGTTTTTGTTTAAACGACGTTTATGATTTTTGTACCTGCACGATACCGCACGAACTAAAAACTATATCGACTTCATTGAGGTGCCGAAAAAATAATATTAATGAAGAAATGCTCTGAAAAAAATTTCATAATATTCAGTCGGGCCTTTTTTGTTTAAATAGAAAAACTTCGGCTAATTGTCAGAAAGACAAGTTTTGCTAATACATATCTAATAAACTCGATGGAATGAGACCCGTTCTAAACGAAGTGATCTTTTTTGGGTTCTGCACAGAGATAGCCTTCGAACAAAACATCACTTGTCAAAATCCGACAACCTTTCAAAATCGTGCAAAAATTTCGTTACCCTTTACAAACAGCGCGAATTTTCAAACCTTGGATTAGCACTTTTTGACGGGTAATTGTTTTCTACGCGTGATACAGTTTCAGGAAATTGCGGTTCATCCCGGGATTTCCAGTAGTTACCGTAAAATTTGTTCTTTTTGGTCAAGTCTGACAAGTACTTAACAGTTACAGTTTTGCTAATATCTCCGGAAAGCTTTGGAATTTCCAAATGAAGTCATTCGCTTCTCAGCTCGTCAACGGCGCTTCAGCACGCTCAATACGAATTTGAATACCCGCTTTAGTGCAGCGAACGAAATACGGAGGAAATGTTTGTTTGCTAACGTTCAGGAAAAACAAATTCTCTAGAAAAAGCTTGTGGATTTACTACTATTATAGTTATTTAAACTAGCTTCTCTCGGGATTGCTTTGTCATCAGTTCTGATACTAGCCAATTTTCCACTAGTGCTAAACGTATAACTATTTTGTAAGAAGTCAGTTTATTCCATCTTCGTTCATCATACTGGGAAGTTAATCGTGTGGACCGAAGGGGTCAAACCCACATCCCAACTAGTTTTTTTTTTAATTTGTATACTTCCTAAATAACAGCGCGCGGTCGGCAATGACTACTATGTATCATAGATAAATAAAATATAAATGCCCAGTTGCTGTATAAAATGATGCCCCAAGTCAACATTTTCACTAGCCAGCTTAACTGGCATGGCAACTTTTGGCAACGGACAGCAGCGTAAAATTCTACATTATCCGAAGCAAAATAGCTATGAGGAGTGGGAGGGGTTGCGTTTCAATGTTGCAAACTTCACTCTCAACATTCATTTCCTTCCTGATTTTGGTTAGAGTACGTGCTGTGGAGAGTTGCGTTGGAGCAATCTCATACTTCGGCTTTGTACCGGAACTGTTCAACTTTCTTCAGCGTCAACTCATTGCTGAGCAATTATGCTCAAAAGTTCGACAAAACGATGGATGTTAACAATCCTCGTCTTTAGTTCTGAAAAAAGTGTCCGACAAGAGGTGGTGTGCAAGAGCCGATGCGATTAAGGCTTTGTCATAAGCTTATAAGAGTTTTCAGAAAGCTTTGCAATGTATTGCTGACGATAAAATTCAGACATCGCAAGAGATTCACGAGGCTAGATGTCTATTAAAGGATTACGAAAAAAAGAAAATGCCGTAATGGTAATATTCTGGGCTACCATACTGGATCGAATCAATGGAGTCAGTATAACTTTACAGAAACCAAATATTGAACTTCGAACGTCAGTCGATCTTTTAAAATCGAAGATTTTTTCCTTTCACAGCGAAAATTATTTGACGATTACGAGATTAAGGAAAATGAGAAAACTGATACCGATAGTGATGAAAATCAGCGTGTGCGAAGAAGGAGAAGGCATTACGATGACGGATCTGCAGAAGAAGTTGTGCTCAGGGGAAGATAGAAGCTAAAAATTGAAACATTGTGCCTGTACTAGACATACTGCATGCAGAATTGTCGCGGCGACTATAAGATTATCGGGAAATTAATTCTCTATTTGGATTTCTAACAGATTTCTTGACAAAGTCCAACGATAAAATTAAAGAGGCTTGTGCAAAATTTTGTGAACATTATTCCGAGGACATTGAGCCCGAGATTATAAACGAGATGGTGCATTTCAAGAACTTCATCTTACAATTAAAGGATGCGGGGACAGATAGCATTGTACCTGCCGAAATCGTTTCAATTGATTTTTGATAATATGGTACAATCAACTTTCCCGAATGTAATGATAGCATTGCAAATATATAGAAGTCTAATGATACCAAACGCGACAGGTGAACGAAATTTTTCAAAACTAAAATTAATAAAAAACTGTCTTCGTTCAACAATATCACAGCACCGTTTAAATTCATTGTCGATAATACCTATTGAAAATGATGAATTGGAAAAGGTCAACTTTCAAGACGTTTTAAACAATTTTGTATCTAAAAAAGTTAGAAGAGTTGATATTTAAATCTATTGTACTTCACAAAACTATTTTATTTCGTTTGTTGTATTTCATTGCATTTAACAAGATTAAATTTAAAATAACCGCGTCGCGTCCACTTTTTCGTTCCTGCTCCATGATGGGACCTGGATCATCACATATCTATATCCTATTCATTAAGATCATTTCAATGAACGCAAAAAACAATGAGTCAGGCATGTGAGGAGATGCTGTGGCATCAAGTCAAGGTAACCATGTTGTTGCAATATCACATAAAACATTGAAGTTACAGGATACCAAATTTGGAGTTGATCTGATCGACTCGACTTTTGTGATAGAAAAAATCTATTTTAAAAAGTAAGAAAAGGGGCCCTAAAACTAAAGGGGCCCCGAGAATTGAATGGCCTAGGGGCCCTGATAGATTTAATCCGGCCCTGGGCCAACCCAATTCCATTTCCTTCACCTGATTGGGTCGTCTATCCTTTCTTGGTCGGCACGGCGCTATAGTTCTTGAGTTGAAATTCTAACTTGCCAGCGGATTTTTAGGATACGGCGTAGGCATCTGTTAATGAAAACTTGTAGGCACCCTGTGATGAATTGGGTGACTTTCCATGTTTCGCAACCGTACAAAAGAACTGTCTTAACGTTGGATTTGAACAACCGCAATTTGGTGTTGGTTGAGATCTGTGTTAATCTCCATATGCGGAACAGGCATGCATATGCGCCTCGTGCTTTATTTATTCTGGAATCGACGTCTTCTTCTGCCCCGCCATTTTCGGTAATAATGCTACCGAGGCAGCAGAATTTATCTACCAGTTCCACGTCACGATTACTCAGGGCTTATCTGCATTTCTTTAGTTTTATTCGGATTTAGCCTTAAGCCTGCTGGACTACTTTCTGTTGCCAAATTGCTTAACATGTTTTTCAGGTCCTGATGTCTGTGGGCCAGCAAACAGATATCATCCGCGAAGTCGAGATACTTAAGGCGGTCTAACAAACCCCATTGTATGCTGCCTATTCTAATATCTAGTGCGCCGTCAAGGATATCCTTTATTACTATAAGAAAAAGTAAAGGCGAAAGGAGGCAACCTTGTCGTACTCCTGAACTCACCTCAAAGCTACTAGACCGACGTAATATTATCCCTTGAAAAGAAAAAATCCAGAGGGCCGGGCCAAGGAGACTCTAAATGGAATTGGGAAGTCCGATGAAGCACATCCGAGTCCCAAACACGTGAACTTACCAACAGACTGAATACAGTCAGGAACTCGGGAAGCACCAGTTGGTCGGGATCACCATGGCAGTTTTTCGCAGTTCGACTTTCAAGTTGAAGTAAATTTTTAAGCGCAAAGCCACTTGCAGACACTGAAGATATTCAAGCGGTCTAACCTAGAAATATGAGTTATTGGAGTGCGTAGTACAATAGTCCTAGCAAGTGACCGCGGTACTTTTGGACCCAATAACTCCCCAAAATAAGAAGAAAAAGAACGCCTTGGAGAGCATAGTAGATACCTACTCTTAACCCATCATATATACTATAACGCATTAAAAAGGCGATGACCTTTTTGGAAAATGTATGTCTTAGCCTCGAATATCTCGAAACAGGGTATAATGGAGAAACTTTGTGAAAGTCATATGCTTCCCAAGAGAAGTAAAGAAGCCTTAGTAGTTCGACTGATAATAAGCAACGCTAATAGCGTGCAACTTACAAACAATTCCTGCAATTTCGTGTTCCTGAATCTTAACTCCACTCCGTCATGTCGTTTGACTCATTTCCTGATTGAGTACACTAGTTTTGGACTTTGTCTATACCAACTAATGATTTAATGCACAATGACTAGCCATCGTTAGTAAATCAATGTCGACTCTTACTCAAGCAACTTTGTTGTTTCCACCTCACATAAATCAATAAGGACAGAATGCTAGTAAATTCCTGTTCTAGAGTCAGCCCCATGTTAAAGCACCTACAGGAGAAACTAGAGAGACGCGTTCTTGTAATGATTTATAATTAAAGTAATGGAAAAGTTTTATACTTGGAAGCAATCTAGGTGAGCCATTTTCTGTAACAGCATTTATCAAGTATCTTCATGGAAGTTCGTTGTTGTTTACTGAAAAGTTTTTTTTTTCCATGAGATAAAAAGTTATAACACGGGGATCACAACTTGATTTGGGTACGCAAATTCAGGGAGACGAATTCTTATTGGTGATAAATTAGGGGTTCTTGCAGGGAAATTAAGGCTTGATAAGAGGCTTATGCAAGTCAAGTTTTATCTACTGAAATAGATTATATATTTTTGGCTTTAAGATAAATCTGTTGTTATCTGCTTTAATTTAAGGCTGATTTTTTCGTTTTTTGTTTTGCGTGAAAGTTTTGTTGATGTACATATTTTATTTCATTAACTGACAGGAAGAAAACAATTTCGGTTATATTAGTTATTCAATTTTGTTCTAAACAATTTTTTCGTTATAAATTTTTTGTTTATTTGTAAAAAAAATTATACCCTCTGGACCAGTGTTTTGGTGTCTCATCGAGTCGAGTAATAAACAGAGTAAAGGCCCATTTCCAATAGAACGATGAAGCGAGATGAGAGCGAGGCGAGACTCGTTGAAGTTGTCAAATCATTTTTCGTGGCATAATTGTGAACGTAGCTATATACAATGCAGCGAGAAGCGGGAAAGGGGATGAGATTACGAAAAATTGAATATTTGACGCGGCGACGAAGCTATATGATAGCAGTGGTGTTTGGGGGGCAAACGCCTAACAAAGACCTCGGAAGGTTGTGACACCCGATTTGTCATTTCCGTCAAAACCTGAGAAGATTCACTGCAGACCAACACACAGCAGATCTGTTGGCAGGTCTCATAAAATTTTCCACTTTATAGTTATGTGCGAGCGCGTATAAAAATGTTGCATTCTCTCTCTGATAGATTGACGTCGTCACGTCATTTGAAGAATTTGTGCTTATATTTGTTCGCCTTTCACTCATTAACCATATGAAGATGAAAGAGTTGTTAATTTCTAGACTTTGATCTGAACCTTGAGTTCACACCGTATCCAGTCCGGTCTGAAAGCAAGGCGCAAACTTGGCGCGAAAAACACCCACACTCGCATTCGCGGGTATTCACGGCGTGAATCTATTTGTGCGTTTAAAGTTTTCATTGAGGCCATGAACATTTTTGCACTTGAATTAACAGCTTTCGTCTTCGCCACTGTGTCTGTAGGGAATCATGCGTCACCTGCATGCGATGACCTGACAGGCGGATACCTGAAGTCCTCATGCCTCAGTCAGACTGAGTACATATTGTGTGGCTTTCCTCGGGCCGTGCCTGCCGACCTGGCCTGCCGGCGGCCTGTAAGTAGATGGGGGTTTTTAGTGCAGAAACATGTTTTCTACCAAATTCACACTGTTCCTTGAAACTGTTCCAAAGAAATACGGATAAATACACACAAACACCATTGAACGAACTACGCTGAATAACGGTCACGTGGAACTGTTAGATATATTCTAAATTATTACCGAAAACGGCGAGGCAGAAGAAGACATCAGTTGCAGAACAAATAAACCAGGAAGCGAATATGCATGCCTGTTCCGCATATGGAGATCAACGTAGATTTCAACTAACACCAACTTGTGGGTGTTCAACTCCAACGTTAAGGCAGTTCTTTTGTACAGTTGCGAAACTTGGAAAGTCACCCAATTCATCACAGGGCGCCTAACTATATAGACGACCAAATCAGGCGAAGGAAAGGGAATTGGATTGGCCACTCCTTGCCACGCGAAAACGAGAATATAACCAAACAGGCCCTTGACTGGAATCCGCAAGGATCCCGTCAAGTCAGAAAACCTAGAACAACATGTAGGAGAACCCTATTAGCAGAGGCCGCAACAACTGGAAGATCCTAGTCAGAGCTGGGAGCTGTCGCGCAAAACAGAATCCGCTGGAGGGCAACTGTTTCCGCCCTATGATCCAAGAGGGATTAAAGGGGGAATAATAAAAAGAATAAGATTAAACCCATCTTCTTCGATGGCGCCTTGGCCTCCATCAGCTTCTTCCTCCAGACGTCTCTCTGCTACACAGCTTGTCTCCAGTTTCTTGTATTGAGAAATTTTGCTGCATCGGCCTTAACGTTGTCTTCCCACTTTGACCGCGATCTAGAATCTTACTCTTGTTGGCATTTATCTGCAGCCCTATATCTTTGACTCCCTCTTCTAATTCCGTGAATATTTCTCTAAGGTATGACAGTGATCTGGCAAGGCAGTTTATATCGTCGGCATATCCTGCCAATTGTTTTGATTTGTTAAGCAGGGTTACGTTAGCATCAATGTTTACTTTGCGAACTACTCCTTCTAGGCAGAGATTAAATAGCATGGGTGACAGCCCAACGCCCTGATTTAATCCTTGCTTGACTGGGAAGGACTCCGTCAATTTTCTTTGTATAGGGATATGTTTAGGTCCAACATTGTCGCAAACATTTTTTCCTTGTCGATGCTGTTGTATGCTTGTTTGAAGTCGTTGAAAAGTCCGTCGTACACGTACACGTGGATGTTATACTCTCAGCATTTTCGGAGGATTTGCCATATTGAAAAAGTTGGTCCATTGTTGATGTATATGTTGATCTCATTAAACTCACTAACTTCTTTTCATGACCCTTTTTTCTTCTTCTGGGGCCCCGTTCCACTGGAGAGTCGCAGCAAACCAGATTTGTCAGGCATGGAACTGTTCCCCTTATATGATATGGGAGCTGGCGCTGCCAGTTTTCTAGTGGGTCCAAAAGCCTTAGCCGGAACGGCAGCAGGTTGCGTCTGTGTCTTGGGTCGCGGGTTCGTGACATCCGTCCTGCCTTCTGCTTTTTGGGAAGGAATTTTCGAATGCTCAGGTGCACTACGGGGCTCCCCAATTCCAATCCGATATACTATACACTATACGAGTATAGTAAAGGGAAAAGGTCCTTTCTGACAAAGCCTCCTTAACGAAGTGCACCAAGTGTCCATAGGAGATTGTTAAATGACAGAGCAAAAACTTCCCACGGCCATGCAGCGCCCTTGACACAATAACTTACATCTTAGCTTTGCAAGCCCGATCATATTAGCCTACCACTTTCAGGACAGCTTCGCAGGGCCACCAGGACTCCTGGTCCAGGAGCAGGTTATGATCGTATTTCCTCCAGTGTGGACAAATCAAAGGGTTCTGCCCATATTTGTGGCCGCCTCTGACAAATATCCGCCTGAAGACCGTCGTATAACGCTCAAATAATATTCCTAGTTAACAGTTTGGCTTGGTGGAAGGAATTTATAGTGCAGCACACTGTGATGATGCAATCTTACGGTTTAATGATTTAATGATTAAAGACGAACTTGTAACTTCGACAGGTACCAAAACATGTAAATCCCTCGTTATCTCGATAATTTTCGCTTCACGGAAGCACAAAAAAGCGTAAAGCTAAAAGCCTTACCGAAGCCAACCGAAAAAAAAACAATAAAGTCAAACCCACTTGAAAGGAAACAAAGTTTTTGTTTTGAACTGTTTTCGAACTTGATCTTTAAAAAAAAAGCTCAGAATATTTAACTATATGTACATACATATACATACATATATACGTCGAGTGGAGTGCGTGTGACAACTGGCAACGTGTCATTGTGGTGTCAAGTTTATTTTCTTATAGAAATCAATAAAACAAAGGCTCTCTCCACCATCTTCGAACGGTTCGCCTATCGTAATATCCATAATTGAGGAAAGAAGACAAAGCTCATTTCATCACTGTCATTGTCATAGTCAGGCACAAAAGGATGATGAGAAAAAGCCATCGCCGAACCGAATTCAATTTTTATTCTTCCTAGATTCTACAGAAGCTCCACAAACCAGTATCTCTAGTATCTT
The DNA here is from genome assembly GCA_949987705.1 of Thereva unica. Classification (NCBI taxonomy): domain Eukaryota; kingdom Metazoa; phylum Arthropoda; class Insecta; order Diptera; family Therevidae; genus Thereva; species Thereva unica. The sequence goes on along the minus strand of OX465281.1, from coordinate 223,508,833 downwards.
TCAGTAGTAAACGAAATATGCGAGATTGGGAAGCTTCTGTAGCTATAAAGAGGAGAACGGCACTTAAGTAAGGACTTGTGCGAGCATTCTTATCCTAGAAGGAAGTTGTGCTGGTCTCATGCTCGCTTAATAACAAGAAAAAAAAACTCAACAAAAAAACGTCATAAGAAGCAGAGATAGAATCATCGATGAGGTGTTCTCATCCCACTTCCCGTCACCCATTCTCAGAAAAAGGGGTGGTTCACCCGAACCACGTATATTTTGGGAGCCGGGGCAGCAGCAGCTACACAAACATGGAACTCGAGACATGAATTTTTATTTATATCAAATCGATTTTTTCATGAGAGGGTGGACACTGTTCCACTGTACGACGAACCTCTTAATGGGGGGAGCAGCATCCACAAGGAGTCGTATCTCTGCGATGCCTTGAAAAATATTTGGACGACCTCAATTCCCGCTGCCATGCAATATACGAGCATGAACGAGAGTCCTCTATCAAAAGATTTCTTCAAGCCATCAATCATGCATGAAGACGCACCCACAGAGGACCATATTCGTGTCTGCATTCGGGCGAAGCACTCCAAGTGTATACGCTCAAGCATCCTAGATGATAAGCTGCAACTGTCATTATCTAGCAACAACAATAGTAATGCCAAAGTTGAAATTGCGAGCAGATGCTAAGCATGATACACTTAAGTTTCGCAACCAGCAAGAGCAAGAGGCACCTACAACCAGAGAGTGTAGAGGAGGCTCCATCAAGAAGTGTGGTGCTTGAACGGTTTATTAGATCGTTGTACTTGACAGAGGGATGAACTAGCAATGCCAATCAGATTGATGAGGAAGCGAAAGGAATTTTGAAAAATTAAGTTCAAACTATGATTGATTGGGAGTGATTTGATATCTACTTCCCGGAAATAGACAGGGGGAAGCCCCGATTCATCGATTCACATATCTTGCTGGAAGAAAAAAATATATATTCTCTGATTGAGGATGCCACTTTTCAAGCAACGTCGTCATGCAGGATATCATGGAAATGTGAGGGATTTAAAATTGCTCAATGGTATTTATTTTTGATGAGTTTCGATTTAGGAGTCCCAGACGTAGATTGTGTTTACTTAAAGCAGTAAACTTAATGGAATTTTTATTTAACATGTTTTTCCCACGATAAAGAACGTGAAATAAAAACCTTAAAAGCCTGTCTTCTTATCTTTTCGGTGTGATCTCAAGTAGGCCTCTATACATACATACATAACGCTCTTTTAATACCTCATGGGACATAGGGCGGAAACAGTTGCTCTCCAGCGGACTCTATTTTGCGAAACAACTCTCGGCTCTGACCAGGATCTTCCAGTTGTTGCGGCCTCTGCGAGTTCTCCTATACGTTGCGATAGTTCCAGTCAAGAGCCTGTTTGGCTAGATTCTCGTTTTCACGTTGCAAGATGTGGCCAACCCAATTCCATTTCCTTCGCCTGATTTGGTCGTCAGGATAGACGGCACGGAGCCATAGTTGTTCGTTTGAAATTCTATCTTGTCAGCGAATTTTTACGATACGACATCTGTTGAAGAAAACTTGCAGGCGGTCTCTTGATGAATTGGGTGAGTTTTCATGTTTCGCAACCAGTGGCGGCACTTTCATAGGTGTAAATGGTGCACTTGCACCGGGCGCAATTGGACAGGGGCGCAATTTCAGACATTAAATTTAAAAAAAAATGAAACTGCGACCAAACCAACAAGCAAAACAAACCAAGCCGGCCCTGCCTCCTATGCCAGTAGAGAGCCACGATCACGATAGTGTGGAAGAGGGATATGAGAAGGGTCTTAAATTAAGTATAAGAATTCAGAATTCCGAATATATCGGAAAGTCTCAAAGTTCATGAAACAATGAGAAGGATGGCAGAGCAGCTGGAGGCAACTAGAAAAATCATGATGGAAGTTCACTCCCCAGGAATCTTCTTTTTGGGTAGGCATTCCGATTATTCGAAATCAAATGAAAACGAGGTTGAACCGAGATTGGATTGATAAGATCGTGACAGAAGAGGGATTGAAACCTTCTATAGAAACATTTTTCTTATTCAAGAAATCGCGGCTTGACGAAGTAATCTCTGCTTTCCACAATGCAACAAGATTGCACTTAAACAGGGGCTGCGCTTTCATATTGGCAAATGGTGCACTTGCACCTAACGCAATTCGACTGGAACACTATTTTTCCACTGTCCTTCATTCCGATCAAAGAATGAAGAGCATACTGGCATACTGGCGCATAAAACCCAAGCGCCGCGCCGCGCCGGCCCTGTTCGCAACCGTACAAAAGAAGTCAGCGGAAATGTTTTCAATTCGTACTTGCAGAAACGCAGAAAAGAAGGTGTTACGCTGCCCGACTGCAATGTTTTAATTCCATGCTCCAGAGTCGGCATTCTGTCTCCAAAGACAGTCCTAGGTTGTGGAGACGACACCGAAGCCCAACATGGACAGTCAGATATCCCATCAACAGCCTAAGATCCGCCCTGTTTAAGGTGATAACGCCCCCTAAAGAAAATTGTTCAATTAAATCTTAGACTGATTCCCAGTAGGCTACGTTCTGTCCCTTACTCCAGTTTTGTGATTGGACCATGAGATGCTACAGGGGGGTTCTGGGCCTTGAACCAAAACCTCGGACCGTTCCCTTGTGGGCTTGTCTGGAGCCTCCTTGTCCTTAATACGCCAGTGTCTGGGGACCCAACAGAGCGAGACCCAGTTTTTCCTGGTCAAGGTCTGGAGTATGTCAAAGTACCTTGTAACTATTTTGGAAGAAAATTTCGACGTTGAAAGTGCCTCGATGGCAGCTTGACTTTACTTGAAAGCATTTTAATGTTGGCGCGTTTCAAACCGTTCCCTGTGTGCAAGACAGAGACAGCATTCCAATTGAAGATATTGAAGTTGGATCCTGCGAAGCCAGCCCCAGAACTATGTACCAATTAAGATATCTTGGACCCCCAGGAAGGATAACTTCCTCCCACTCAGAGCGATCCGAATAATCGCCCTGAATATAATGAACCGCAGTTCGTTAACCATTGCCCGACCGCGAATATGTCCTTTGACTGTATAGGGTCAAGTGGATGAGATCTGAAGTCTCAAGGCAATTACGGCGGTGGATTTCCATATGTGTGTGCAATGGAGTCATAGCGGCAGTGACAACAGGTTTAATAATCGTGCTGTACATTCAGTATATCATTTTACATCCCATATCTTACCCAAAAGTGTTTTACAGGCCTATATACCATTAGGCCTCGCTCTAAGAATGGACAACCTAGACATTTGTAAGATGTACTGTTACGGAGATATAGCACTGACATATAGAATGGACTGCTTATGAGAAATTTTTCATGGCACCAATTTGTTCCATAGGCTACAAACCTTTTTTCACTCCATGTAAACACCGGAATCACTTTTGAAATTTACATTTTTTTAAATACGTACTTAAAACATTAAAACAACACAAATATTTTGTTTAAAAAAATTAATAAACACTATTTTCACTTTTTCACCTTTTAAAATGCCTTTTTTTCATTAATTTGCAAATTTTATGTGTATCTGATTTAAGTTCTTAACGCCTGTTTTAGCAACTGACATTCTGTATGTCAAAATCCGGGGGCTTATGGGGAAAAGAGCAAAAGATATAAACATCACTATACCCGTCTATTTTTTTCTAATTGATTTAACCTGATTTTATTTCTGAGTGCTTCTGTCAATTTGGGGGCTTATGGATGAGCGAGCGACTATACCTTTTTGGTGCCATCGGTTTGTATTGGAATAATTGCTGATGAGCAGTCCATTATTATATGTCAGTGAGATATAGGCCATTTGAACACCTTTTCTAAGATGGCGGCCAAATGGGGGGCCGCGGACTCTGAAAACTCAAATGAAAACTTACATCGAACCCTCTCCCCCTGCCCCGCCACAACCCAAAAATAAAACCTTATCCTGCATTTTTGCAATTTTAAAGTGCCCAGGTGACCATCCGCTTTCAGCCGCAGCCCCGCGATTATGGCGGACCTCTCTACCTGGAGGGGTACCAGATTGAGGAGAGTCTCCAGCGCTGCCGTTGGGAAGTGCGGATGGCCTCACTGATGGAGAGGCAGGCCATTCTTTGAATTTTGCTTAAATTGATTATGAAACCCTTAAGCGTCGCTCTGAGCCACCAAACTAAAGCTCCATAAGTTACCATGGGCCTAATGATGGTGGTGTATATCCAATACATGGTTTTCGGTTGTAAACCCCATAAGGAACCACAAGCTCTACGGCAAGCCTATTAGTCCATTCAAAACGCGGGGGGGGGGTGTTCCAAAATAACACCGTTAAGAAAATCGAACCCTAAACGTTTTTGGGGTCGCTGATCACGAAAATCGAGGTCCCGCGGTCCCAAAATTAGGGCGTCATCCCTAAAAATGCAAAAAAACACCCCTTTTTAGGGGGTTTTCGCGATTATTTCAATAATAATGAAAACTAATGCGATGAAATGCACTTTTTTTAATATTTATTTGCGAAGGGGGTAGATTTATACTAAATTTAGGCGAGCTTAATGGTAAGGGGTACCCCTAAAGGGTTGAAAGTACCCCTAAATTGGTGAAAAATGGCAAAAATTGTAAAAAAAATTTTTTTCAAGTTTTTGCTTCAAATTCGATTGTGGGCGTACTGTCAGGCAAAAATAAATTATTTTCAACCCTTAGGGGGTTAAAACTACCCCTACAATATAGTTAATTGAAAACTAGGGGGGGAGGGGTGTTCAAAAATAACACCGTTAAGAAAATCGAACCCTAAAGGTTTTTGGGGTCGCTGATCACGAAAATCGAGGTCCCGCGGTCCCAAAATTAGGGCGTCACCCCTAAAAATGCAAAAACCCCCTTTTTAGGGGGTTTTCGCGATTATTTCAGTAATAATGAAAAATAATGCACTTTTTTAAATATTTTTTTGCGAAGGGGGTTGATTTATACTAAATTAAGGCGAACTTACTATAATAAAAACAACTTTATATAAAAAAATTGAATTTTTTTTTGCTTTTTGTTTGAAATTTGGTTCAAAAGGTATTATCAGCCAAAAAATTAATGTTTTCAACTCTTAAGGGGGTAAAACTACCCCCACATTAAAATTTGTAATTGGAACAAATTGAAATTTATTGTTTTGCATTAAAAAGTTTATATTTGATGAAATATTATTAAAACATTTGGAATTTTTTTAACCCTCTTTCCTTCTGCCACCCGCCAGCCGCTGTCCGCCCTGTTCCGCCCGCGCCTCTTGCGCCACACGCTTGCTGACGTCCCTCATCCACCCCGCAGTACGCCCACAATCGAATTTGAAGAAAAAACTTGAAAATTTTTTTTTTTACAATTTTTGCCAGTTTTCGGCAATTTAGGGGTACTTTCAACCCTTTAGGGGTACCCCTTACCATTAAGCTCGCCTAAATTTAGTATAAATCTACCACCTTCGCAAATAAATATTAAAAAAAGTGCATTTCATCGCATTAGTTTTCATTATTATTGAAATAATCGCGAAAACCTCCTAAAAAGGGGTGTTTTTTGCATTTTTAGGGATGACGCCCTAATTTTGGGACCGCGGGACCTCGATTTTCGTGATCAGCGACCCCAAAAACGTTTAGGGTTCGATTTTCTTAACGGTGTTATTTTGGAACACCATAACGCGCGTTTTGAATGGACTATATAGGGATCTGCGCGTTCTGCTCATCACAATGCCCATGTGCTAGTTCCAGTTGAGCTTGGCATCTAGCGTCACTCCTAAATATTTGACTTGTCGCGAAAAGCCTTTAGTTGTGCCAGCGTGTGTAGGTTCCAAAAGTTCCGGTAGTGATCGCTTCCTGGTGAAAGGAACCAGAATCGTTTTGTCGGAATTGACTTTTAGTCCTACGCTCACGCATCAGCGAGATATCAGATCTAGTGCCTGCTGCAGGCGCCTTGTCATGCCTCCTTCAGTTTCACCCGTAACTACTATGACAACATCGTCAGCGTAACCTTGGGCGAAAAAGTTTCGGCCGTTGAGCAGCTCTAGGAGTTTATCTACAACAAAGCGCCAGAGAAATGTAGATTAAACTCTCCCTGTAGACAACCTTCTGCTATAGTGCTCTCCAGAGACCCTCAACATAAGAGACCCCTTTTACGAGTACTGCCGGCCTGCCATTTCCTTACGGGATTATATGTCCCCTTTTGCAAGCCATTATGGGCTGTGTGGGTCCCATAAGGATTTGATGGTGGTCTTATGGCTGGTTTACACGTATTAAGTAGTCAAGTATTTAACTAAATTTTAACTTAATTTTAAGTGACTTAATGCATGTAAACATTGAATTTAGTAATAAGTTGCAAGTTAAAATTTAGGTGGTAAGTAAGCAAGTAGAATAGAATTTTTTCTATTTTTCGTAAGCGGGTTTAGTGATTCATTTTAGTTAGATGCATAAATTTGTTTGAATAGCGTTGCGTTCGTGTAAGTGAATATTTTATTTTGAAAATGTCGAAGTGGTCAGAAGACACTACGATGCAGTTCGTTGAAGAGTATTTAAAGCATAAATGTTTGTGGAATGTAAGAAGCCTCAATTATAGAAATAAACAAGCGAAACAACAAGGGCTTGAGATAGACTGCGAAAACTATTTCCAGTAGCGAGAAAATATAGTACAATATGCAATTTTAATTTTGGTTCTAATGCACATCGCATTACAGTATCTCTTTTCTGTATCTCATGTTGAACTTTAGACAGCAAGAGTAATATTAAAGGATTCTTCTGACAAACGTAGCCCAGAGAAATACTCTTGTTTATCTTCTCCAGCTAATTCATGGAACAAAGTTGCACTAGCGCCGTATTCATTTCTCCTGCTTATCCAATTTCTCACCCACAATCTTTTAGGTTTCTCTCTTTTCTGGCTATTTCATCTTTTACTTCGTCGAAAATCTCATTTAAAACAAATTTTATGACTCTATTTTTTAAAATTTTGACGCCCATCTTTAGCGAACTAAAGAGCTTCACTAAAATTAAGTGTTGAATACGTGTAAACGATTACTTGAAATTAAGTCACTTAAAATTAAGTCAAAATTTAGTTGAACACTTAACTACTTAATACGTGTAAACCAGCCATTAGGGTCACAGCCTGTAGCGGCAATAGAGGAAGTATGTTTTCTCAGAGCTGCAGACCTGGGCTGTTCTGAGCCCTGAGCCAATTCGGCTACCGCCTCCAGAAGACTTCCTTGTGCGGTAACTAGCTGTTTCGTCGTTAGAAGAGTCTCCGGATGTTAGTTGCAAGGACGCCAATTATGACACTTTCCGCTATTTGACAGAAGATCGGTTTTGGAGTCGTTCTAGACTTCATTATGGGTGCGTCCAACTTTTCTGAAGGTTTTTCAAAACGTATGGCCAAAGCCTTAGCCCTTTTCGCCGGGTTATTATACCCTGGAGAACATCTAGAAGATGATCTAACTCTCTTCTTATTAAGAAAATCGGTGTCCTTTTCTTCCTCGAGGGCCACGCAGACCCTACCAGCCTCTACACGGTAGAGCCAGGATACATACATAGCCAGCTTCCAGATATCGCATAAAACGTTTTCGGGCTGCGCCACCCCGTCTTCTGAAAGCGGTCGTTTTTTCGAGTCGCCTCTCCGACTAGGTGTCCTTACTTCCGCAGGAGCTCTAGAGAGATCTCCCAATGAAGGAGTGATCTCAACGTGCGCCATCCTTGGAATTACGGGCTCAGACTGTCCTCCCTGAAGAAGAATCCCGAAAACTTTCCTTCACTGGGACCACATTCGACACCTTGAAGCATGGATGCAAAAATATCTAACTGGCCTTGAAGGTCGTTCTTTTGGGAGCTGTGGGAAATGTTTGGAGCGTTAAGAACTGCTCCATCTTCAAAAGTTTTTTTAAGGTAATTTTATATTGATACCACGAGCTCGGCGAGAAAGGGCGGTCGCCCATGGCAGATCTCCGTATCACCAACGGAAGGCTAATTCAAACCGAAGTTCGCCTGGTATCCGCAGTCCATCGTTAGTAGTACCTTCAAGCAGAACCATTCATAACTTCAGCACGATTGTTTACCCATAAGGATTGCGGTTTTTATCGTGTTTAGATCCGCGGTATTCAGTCTGCTCCATGGATCTCGAGCAGGGTGTGGCCTAAGGCCATGTACGATCGGTCTTAAAGTCAGTGCTCCTTGCTTGTGCCATTTTCGAGTCTTAGATTTGACTAGTACAAAGACTTGGCTAGCTACAAACAACGCCCTTAAAAAGTGCCATCACAATTTTATTTTTTGCTCGAAATTGTTTTTCGCATTCATTTTGGCGCCCCTTAGCACCTGGCGCCTAGAGCGACCGCTCCACTCGCTCTACCCTAGGGCCGGCGATGATTGACTCAATGGTACTCAATGCAATACAATGGTACTGAAATACATGGTGGGCTGCGAGTGTAAAAAGGTTAAGAACCACTGCTCTAAGCAGGGGTACATTTTTAGATTTTCCTGTCTGTAGCCTATCTGAGAGCGTGCATAGTGAAGTAGTGTATTTTTGCTTATGTTTGGACACAAAAATTCGTCATGATTACGAATGAAAAAAATGCCAAACCAAACCAAATGCCAAGTCTAAATCGCCCATACGATTTTACTTTCCACTATGAGCAAATGCAGCACCCAACTGTGTTTCACACTAAATTTTTCGGTCAAAATTGAGAACATTATACGCTGTGACATAAGTTTGGCCTCAACTATTTTGCGTATATTAAATCTTGGATCACTGAAAACCATGTCATGAATTTTGATAATAATTTCGGCGAAAATCACTTCAATTGTTCGTCCCAAACGATGTTCATTATGCACGTTCACGTTTAAACGCATTTACCCAATTGGAAATAGTCGGAAGCATAGAAGCAGGTGTGAACAGATTAATACAGCCGAACAATCACCAAACTCTAACCGAAAATGTGGCCACCCTTAAAATGTTTGCTAAAATCATGCTTTAAAATTTATTATACCACTGCCATGACAAGGAAGGCAAGTTAAAGTAATTGATGCACCATAAAAGTAATTTTCATCTTTCAGCTATACAACAAACTGAAGCCAATTAGGAAAATTGTGTACGTATCAAAATCCTTTCAAATCAAAGTCAATTCCCTCATGATATGCTCTCCCCAACTAACCACAGCACTAGTGTTGGCATTTCCACGTCTGTCACCCCAACAATGCATCCCTTAATCAAGATGATTGCAGTCAAAATGCTTTCAGCATGAGTAACACACATTCATCTCCCAGAGGAGCCCCCTCGATTCTATATCCTCATATAATATACGGGCACACATTCGAGACAATAATTTACCATCAACGAACCAACACTAATCCACAAAAACGACAGAAAATCCCGATATTTAGCTTCAAAATCCTCCGGCTTTGTTGAGTTCTACGTAAAAATGATGGCTCTTCAAGACACAAGTACATCCATCCATCCACCCCCAATCGCACTACTTCAGGGCTCGTTGAAATCCGGGGCTTCCCCCTTTGAAACAAAAACTTTGTAAATGGCACAAATAATTATGGAAAATAATAATTCCAGGACTTTTTATTTGCCTAATTCGATATGCATGAGGGAATCAGCAAAGCCTGATAAGCAGACCTTGCCTCTTACGCTAGATCCCCATGGGGCGCTCCTTGTTAATGTCGGATTTTAGTGGTTCTGTAGGAGGTAGATATCATCTCGAAGTACTTGATGTAAGACCTAAACGATTTTTAATGTTTTTTTTGAAGGATTAACCGTGTTCAGGGTTATCTTTAATGCCAGGGAAAAATCTGAAATTTTAATTTCATTGTGAACGAAGCTTAAAGTTAAGCTTTTATATTTTATATTTTCGCAGAATATACTTTACGGAATATAAAATGAAATGAGAAATAACAGTATAAAAATTGAGGAGGTGTTTTTAACGGGACTGAGTTTTAATATAATTGGTTCAGAGTGTAAGCTAGGACTGGTGAGGTTCTTGCCTAAGAAAATGATTTGCATGGCTCTCTCGTAATAATATTGTGGTAAAACCTGCAGGTAGGACATGTCAATATCACTTATATAAATTGCTAGAAAGTCAGTGTCATGAATATATAGCTTAAAATGTGGGTAGCTTAGATAACAGATATTACACAACTCCTTTTCTTCTTTGATCCGTTAGTTGGCGGCCCTAGCGAGACGTTCCCACAACGGATAAGCTGCTATCGGTGCCGCTGGGTCTCAACTCTTTTCACGATTCGTTTCCATTCGTTAATCGTTGATTATTTAGGTCACCTTCGATATTCTTTATCCAGATATTTTTTGGTGCCGATTGCTGGACTCTCTAATCTGCGGGACGGTCTCGCCAGAGAACTTTAGGTGGCAAGCGGTTATCATCCATTCGGCAAACATGTCCAAACCACCGTAGTCGACGTTTTTGTATTTCTTCTTCGATCAGTGTCTGCTGATCGCATCTTTGTCTGACTGTGTCGTTTCGAAGGCGATCGCGGACACCGAGGTTCCGCCTCAAGCATCGCATTTGGATGACATCGAGTTTCTTAACGTCCGGTTGGAGCAGTGTCCACGTTTCAGATCCATAAAGAACTATCGGAACGTTCGGCAATGGCGTACTTTTATTTTGATGGAAATACTTATTCGTTTCCATATGCACTACCTGAGCGAGACGAATGTTGCTGCTGCCTAGCCGATGCTGTAGTGAACGTCGGTCGTCGATGCCACTTGTCCGTTGCTTCGGCATCCGTGTCGACGAAGTTTGCGCTTTCGTCGGCGAACATCAAGTCGGTTACGAAGTTTTTGTCATCGCATCGAACTTCGAGTCATCCATCAAATGCTTCACGCATAATGGCGTCATTCACAACCTTGAAGAGAAGCGGCGAAGCGACGTCTCTCTGTCAGGCACCCGTTTGAATCGGGAACTCTTCGGATAAGTCGCTTCGAATACGAAAGCTGCTGGTTGAGCCGCGACGCTTGGAGAAGTTGGATGATCTTCAATAGCACGTGTTCGGTTTCGAAGGCTGTCCAAAAGCTCTTCCAATGGATGCAATCGAAAGCAGACTTGTAATCAATGAAAACGACGACAGTTCGTTTGACGCAACGAATTCTTTCTTCCATTAGCTGACGGAGTGCGAATATTTGATCAATATATCCTCGATGTGGTCTAAATCCCGCTTCTTCTTTCCGGATGGTTTGCTCACCATGTTTCTGTAGCCTCGATTGTAGGAGTTTCGTAAATACTTTGTCGACGATTGAAATGAGGCAAATACCGCGATAATTCCTGCATTCCTGACTATTGACTTTTTTAAAAATTATATAATACTTGCTGGGACCCGTTACGCCTCGCAGCACACATAAGCCATTAGTAGCCAATAAAAACCATCCATTGGCTTGGCATTTTTCGCGATATGAAGGGCCTCAAAGAACGGGTACATGTAAAATTAATGCAAATTTTTAAAATGCCACTATTCACAACCTCTAACGAAAGAATCAATTTATTTTTCCTGAAAAATTTCGAGGCTTTAGATTCAATATGCTTTTATATTAGGTTTGACCCATCGAATACAATAAGCAATGTAGTATACTCAATATACCGTTAGACCCATGGCGGTGGTATCAAGACCCGATACGCCTCGGGCACCCATAAGCCAATAGTACCCAATAAAAACCATCCATTGACTTGGTATTCTTCTAGATATGAAGTGCCTTAATGTACGGGTACATGGAGCTTGATGCGGCCGCCATGGATCTAACGGTATAATGAGTGTACTTTATTGTTTTTATTGTTTATTGTATTCTACTTGACATATCCTTTTATTTGATACCCATGTCGGGGGGGGGGTTGTGAAGAAAGTGGTAATCTGCCTTCTCGAGACGGCCGCCATGGATCTAACGGTATATTGAGTATATTTTATTGTGTATATTTTATTGTTGCTTAAATGGAATAATTCAATTTAATGACAATTTTACATTTACGAAGTTGTCAAACTATAGGTAGGCCATGAAGCTATTGAAACTAAAATGAAGTCAAAATTCCTAAAATTACCTTTTCTTTTAGATTTTTCAGCAGTTTCTTTTGGTTAAAGATATAAAAAATAGCCTACGACCTATTCTCAGACGTACCAAATGTACACAAAAAATTTCATAAAAATCGGTCGACCCGTTTCGGAGGAGTTCGGTAACAAACACTGTGACACGACATTTTTACAGATATAGACGACGCCGACGGAGCACGATTCGAATGCCATATGTGTATTATGAGGACATGGAGTCGTTGCGATAAGACATCACCTTCGGCTTTGATCATCTCGGCGGTTACTTGGTTTATTACCGGCGCTTTTCTAATTTTCAGGCGATTTTATTGCCCTCTTCACCTCGATAATTATAAATTTACAAAACTACTTGTTTATAAAATTGCCAGTACGGGTTTGGAAGTTACTTTTTACAGTGTAGATACAGTAGATTTTTACATTGTGGCCGCGGTACCCCTGTCACAAAATCGGTAAAAACTACACCTGGTGCTATGCCAACAAAGGAGGAGTCCTAATCTGTAAAACTGTGCAAAACATCCCAAAAAAACAGCAAACAACTTGTTGTCCTTCCACGATGTTAACATGCCTGATATAAATCCGTTGATAAGCCCGAAATCAATGGTGTTTAATTTAGAGCTTAAACACGACAATAACACAAGAAAACTATACTCAGATGAATATAGTTATAAAATTTAATTACATAGTTTCCCTTTAATTAGCGGAGTAGGTGCTAGATTGCTAGATTTATTTAGTTCCGCAAGCACAAAATCAATACTTGACTAAGTTCGGGTAATTACAGCCCCATGCATCATTTATGTGATGCAATCACGCCGGTGTGAGAAAGCTGGAAGCAAAGTGAAGAGGATTTACTGGATTCAGTCATTTTGAAATTAGTAACCACGTGTGTGCAGTTCTAGAGGATATTGGGTATGTATTAAATTTGTTGCTTCGAGGAAATAGATTATGTGGTTTTCGAGTGTAAATTATAACTTCGATATGTACTGACATGTGTGATGTATAGATTTCGTGAAATTAATTGATCCTCAAGCAACGAAGGGAGTTTCAAGATTAGATTAATGTAAGGAGTACATCAGCTCTCTTTTTTTGCTTGCAGCTTGTTTTTACGAAATGAAATTGCACATCAGGAATACAATATTACCACTATCTCCTTGTATCTGGTGTAAGTACCCCCTTCTGGCTGTTTACTGACCCTACTAACAGCCCTAAAGTTCTTTTCAGCTTGCATTTTTGCCTCAATAACGGAAGGGTATTCGTCCGGAATATTCTGCTAGTCGCAGTCGATAAATGTGATTTACCATGTTCCCCTTGCATATCCCAAAGGCAAATACTCATGATGGTGCTTACATTGTCTGTGCTGCTTAGCTTAGAACTTCTCTTGCTCGTATTCCTTGAGGCTGCTCATTATTCTTCTGTTGGTCCATGCACATTACAAGTACAGAGGAGATGACTGTAGCCTGATGAAAGCGTTGTATTTCCACAAAAGATAATAAATAGGAAGTATTTAAAACCGCACCAACGAAAAGGACAATTCAAATGGTTAAGTTGGTTGGATGCATTTTTAAGTGTTAGGTGGAAGCTATTTTGAAAATTACGCGTTTGCAGTCAAAATGAGACTTTAAGAATTTTTATTATTTAATTTTTCATATTATATATTATTTATTATTAAACCAAAAGATATACATGAATTATATAATAATAACATGAAAATCTCCACAGAGGTAATCGTTGTTACCTGTTAGTGGGATTGGTTATACATATAGGAACTTAAAACTAATATTTAAAGAAAATTTTTATTTAAGGAGAATGTGTATAAGACTTATAATAAGAAAAATCATTTATATGTTTAATTTTTTGAGTAACAAATTAATATAATATATGCAAACAAGAATACATTTTATTAGTAGTTTAAAGCTATCCATTTTTTTAATTTATGTTTCCTAGTATTTACATTAGTTAAGCCTTTGAGTTCATTAGGAAGTACGTTAAAAGTATAGATTGATCTTATAAAGCTATTTTTATAACTAACCGTTTTAAATCTTTGCGGTATAGAAATACTCTTGTTTCTTGTAATACTGATTGAGCTATCAAATTTTTCTTTCAGAGAGTTGTAATGATATTTTAGAGATTCTAGGGCGAATAGCTGTTCCAGATTCAAAGGATTGTTATAAATATTAAATTTATTCCTATTTACTATTTTTAGTATTTTTTTCTGTTGGCTTTGTAGAAGATTTAAGCAATTTGAATACGCTCCACCCCAAGCAATAATCCCATAATTAATTATACTCTGGAAGAATGCATAGTACAACTTCATCAGTGTATCAGTATTCATGATCTTGGAGAGTTTATAGAATATGAATATTAAAAATTTCGTTTTGTTCAATATGTATTCAATATGTTTATCCCATTTCATTCTACAGTCAAAAATAACTCCAAGGTATTTACAAGATTCAACTCGTTGCAAGGTTTCTCCATTAACAGAAATATTTATGTTAACGGGAACACTTCTGCAGTAGCTTCCAAAAGGCATGTATACAGTTTTGTCTAGGTTTAATGATAGCTTATTCAAAGCTAGCCAATTACTTACTTCCCTAAGATAATTATTCATTTTGTCTTGCACCTCAGTCCACGTTTTACCAATAGATATGACTGCTGTGTCATCAGCAAATGATATAATTGTCTCATCAGGCATACCACACAATAGGTCATTTACATATAAGATAAATAGTAGGGGTCCCATGACTGTTCCTTGTGGAACACCCGTTCGTACAACGCAGAGTTCACTTATAGCAGCATTAACTTTAACGCGTTGAGTTCTATCATGCAAGTAAGAAGTAATAAGCTGATGGGCATTACCTCTTATTCCATAATTGTACAATTTTTCTAACAAAATTTTATGATTTACTGTATCAAACGCTTTTGCTAAATCTAAAAATGTGACTGCTATTGGGATGCTTTTATCAAGTTTGTCATATATTATATTCGTTAAATAACTTAGAGCATCATTAGTACCCAATTTCTTCATAAAGCCATACTGCCTTTTTGAAATTATGTTATGTATATTAACAAAATTTAAAATTCTCTTGTAAATTACTTTTTCGAAGATTTTAGCTATGTTTGAAATTAAAGATATTGGTCTTTAATTAGACATATTATGCTTATCTTTAGCTTTATATATCGGTTTTACATCAGCTTGTTTTAGAGCATCAGGCCAAGTAGATCTTTCAATGCATAAATTGATTATGTGTACCAGAGGTCTCACAATGAATCTAGCTAGTACGATAATACTTCTTGAGTTGAGCTCGTCAACACCATTGCTCTTAATTTTCATATTTTTAATAATATTGCATACTTCAGATGTATTTGTTGGTGTTAAAAATATCGTATTAGGGTTGACTGGTGGAAGATTTAGTGTAAGGTTATTTGGTTGGGGAATTTTGTTACTAAGCTCAGTACCAACATTACTGAAGAATGTATTCAAACAGTCCGCGATTTTTCTGGGGTCATGTATCTTTGATTTATTATCATCGTAAATGTAATTAATTTTATCATTCTTTTTTAATTTTCTGCCAAGTTTATTGTTAATAAACGACCATAAATTTTTGGAATTATTAATATTCTTCTCAATTTGTTGTTTGTCATATTTGAATTTGGCTTCTTTTATTACCTTATTAAGAATTTTAACATATTTTTTATATTCAGTCTTAATTTGTAAGTTATCTGGCTCCATTTTCCAAATCAAATAAAGAAATTCTTTTTTCTCACAAGATGTCAAGATACCTTTCGTTATCCAACGACTACGAGGAGTGGATTTAGATTGCTTTTTAGTTTTTAACTTAGACAGTTTAATCCACTTAGTAATTAGACTAATAAGCGATTCTGTAGCTGTATTTGGGTCATGTATTGTCAATATCGTATTTAAATGTTCTTTTCCAGCTAAGGTTATTAGTTTTTTATAATTTATAGGATTATAATGCTTATTATCATCAATGTTTTTAATTTTATTTATTGTTATAAAAAGTGGATAATGATCGTTAAACAGATTAGCTAGCTTAACGGGTTTGGTGTCTATGGAGTTCGTTTTGATGAAAATATTGTCAATACAAGTACCATTTATACTACTATGATCTGAAGGTCTGGTAATTGTTTGAAAACCAGGAATAAAACCCTGCTCTAGGCAATTGTTTTAATGCTCTTGACTAAGATTATCAAATTTAATTAAATCTATATTGAAATCACCAATTATAAAATGATTTTTGACGTTTTTTTTCATACTCATGTAAGTCTTTAATTGAGCTATGAATTCAACTTTTGGGATGTCATGCGATCTATAAAGAGCTGATATTTCTATTTTACTATTATCTCCTAAAATTATGCAAGCATTAATTATACTAAGTCTACCTAATTTAATAATTTCTGTATTTTCCATTATGTAATCTTTTATATACATTGCCACACCATCTGCATTGTTTATGTTTCCATTATTATAATACATTTTGTACCCTGGTATAATACTCGGCATGTTCAAGTTTCCAGGTTTCTGAACATACTATTATACATGGCTTGACCTTACGCTCAACTAAGACTGACAATTTATCTATATTGGCATTTAAGCTACGGATGTTGACATACATAATTAGATCGGTATTATTATCGATATGTCTATTGAAGGCTATGAGGTTGTTGTAAATTTTTTCTTTCTTAATAAGATTTTTTTGTAAATTGACAATGAATTCAAAATTCATTACGTTGTTGTTGTATTTGTTAATTAGATGAATCACCTTTGTAGCCCAGAAATCTTTGAACTAAAGGGGCAGTAGGATAGTCCGTGTTGTTGATTTTTTTATTAATATAATATTTTAAATACTCGCAATTTTTTGTGTCAGTTACTATGTGATTTATGTCAACTTTTTTGCCATATTTATAACACCCATAGATAACACCAGGGCAAAAATATATTAATTTAATTTAACATTATAGCTCTTACCCATTTGTTTAAAGGAACATAATCTTTATCAGGGCCAGCTTTAGGTATTTTGGCGCCCCGTGAGAGATATTTTTATGGGCTGTTAGCATTTGAGGCATATCTTTTAGGTAGATTACCTATGTATGTTATTATACACAATATACAATAACCAGAGTAAAAATAAAAGATGGCCTTACAACGGGCGTCTACTGGTCACTTGGGAGCACATACATGTACGAACCGGACATCACGTTGGTCAAAAGAAAACCATAGCATTGGACTTGTTGAAGTGCAAAATATCAATTGCTGTGCTATCGAACCTACGACTTACCGGATCCGACGACGGTTGAATCATCGGTTGAACGATCAAGCCCCGTATAGTATTCGTTGATGCCCCAATCGAGACCAGCACGGACGCGAATAAGGACGAACGAAATTGTAGATGCGATTACAAAGAGCCAAAAAAACGGAGCCACCACCAGCCAAGAAGAATTGGGCGTGCCTTTGGGACCCGGCCATCTGGCGAGAGTTCCATATAGCATTATCCAATAAATTCGCGACGCTCGCAATACCGGGCGATATCGATGTAGAAGAAAGGCAATTGTCGGAGTCTGTTGTGAAGTGTGCAATGGAGTTGTCTCCACCTATAAGTAAACAGACGCAGTCACGGATCTCAGACAGCTGTCGGGACCTCGTCGATAAGCGGAAGCGAATGAAACACGTCGACTTTGAGCAATAAAGACGATTTAACAAAGAAGTTCGACAGAAAATGAAATCGGAACGAGAAGCATACTGGAATAATGTTGCGGCCGACATGGAAGAAGCGGCGTCGAGGGAGGTGTATCTGACACTGTACCAGACAATCCGGCGGTTAGGGGACAAAACAATATCAACAAAAGACAACATCAAAAAATCGGATAGAACTTTCGTGACTTCTCCCCATGAGTGCCTACAGCGGTGCAGAGAATTCTTCCACTAGCTGTATAACCGCAATCCACCCCAAGGTCCAGCACCCGAACCGCCGAGTATCGAACAGCCGACGAATCAGGGACCGGTTCGTGTATGGCGAACGACGATAATCGTACGAAAAGAAATTGAAGTCGAAAAATTTTGTCGACGAAAATTTTAGCGTTCGCATAAGTCGAAAATTGTTCGTGTCCTGATGCAAAACTCGAAAACCCATGACCTTTCGAGTGCCTTTCGTCGGCTTCAGACGAAAATTTTCAATTTTTGGACCTACGCGAACCCGAGACGAAAAAAAAAATTTCGTTTTCGACATACACGAACCGGCCCAGTTTCTCGATACCGAACCGACATTTATCGCGGTGAAGACGGCAACAAAATCGCTGAAAAATAGAAAAGCGCCGGTAATAGACCAAGTAACCTCTGGAGATGATCGAAACCGGAGGTGATGTCTTATAACAACGACTGCATGTTCTCATAACACACGTATGCCATTCAGATCGTGTTCCGGCGTCGTGGAAGAAAGCGATCGTTGTTCCAATTTTGACAAAAAGGCGACAGTCAGGAATGCAGGAATTATTGCGGTATTAGCCTCCTTTCGATCGTCGGCAAAGTATTTTTCGATAATTATAGAATCAAGGCTAGAGATATATCGAGAAAAAACGATCCGAAAATAACAAGCGGGATTTAGACCACATCGAGGATGTATTGATCAAATATTCGCACTCCGTCAGCTTATGGAAGAAAGAATTCGTTGCGGCAAGGAAACTGTCGTTGTTTTTATCGATTTCAAATCCGCTTACGATTGCGTCGATCGGAACAGCTTGCGGAGAGCCTTGGCAGGAATCACCCTTTGTACTACTAGTCCGTCATGTCGTTTGTCACGTCATGGTGCAATGTCTAGCAGCAAGCTTAGTACGGCGGAGGGGGGATAGGTTAAGGGTTATAAGGGTTCGAGGGGTGTTGAAGAAGCTGGCCTGCATTTGAACTCTTGGATGTTGTAGGAGCTCGGAAATACTGATTGCGAGAGATTATTCCACAGTCGAGTTGTTCTATTTACAAACGAATTCATATCTTGTTGAGTGCGTCATAGGGGGAGTTGCAAGTGGAGGGAATGAGACGAGTGGGCTAATCTGGTGTTGCGGGTATAAGATTTCCGTGGAAGCAGAAGAGCCTTTATCTCGGAGGAATAGCCACTATGATAGTAGCGATAATATTTTGTCAATGCTGCTACATTCCTACGGTCGCTCAAAGGGTCGATAGTAGAGCAAACGGTGTCGAAGCGCCGCACACAGGCGGATTTTCACATATTTGTGAAGTTAGCCATTACAACCACCTGAATTAATTTTTTGAATCTGATTGGTTTCTTACATTCAGTTATGGTTCGTTTGATATTTATAACGAATGTTTTCATTACTTTCTGCATAGGCAAAGTGCCCTCTCTTGAGAATCAATTAATCGCCGGTGAAAATTGCGGTTTTTAAAAACTATAGGGTCGTATGTTAAAAGTCTTCAGTGTAACTTTTATCATAGATTGTGAATCTGGGGGTATGTATCTGTGTTATTTTGAATATATTTACATTTTACTAAGTTTAATTATAAGAGCTATAATAAAACTAATCTCTAGGTTAAATTTTCAATTATAATTGATATTATTAGCCTAAAAAGCTGCAAATTCATTAGAATCAGACTACGGTATCAAGTTTATAATAAAGTTTCATATCTTAACTTAATATCTGTGTTAATTTTAGTTGCTAATATGTGCTACCCTCCAGCTACTTAAATAATTAATAAAATGAATTCAAAAAAATGAAAAAGAGTTTCTTGTTTTTTAAGCTATACATACTTCTTTATATTTAGGTACATCTTCTGAGATATTTGTCATTATGACCTCGACAATTAGTAGATATTGCTTACGTCAAAAAGACCCAGTTGGAGTCTGCTGCACAATGTAATGATATGGTCACAGATCAAGATACCGCTTCAAGACAACATTACACACTTTACACTTCAGACAAAGCTTTGGGGCAAATACCAAAGTCCAACACAATTTAATAAGAAAAACTGCAACTGCCAGATTTAGCGTCCTTATAAAAATATGAAAAGAAAGAGATGCTCACTCATCAGTGAGACTGTATCATGCATTGCATGAAGTGATTTCTACACTTCTAAAAAACCAGCTTGGAACGAGGGAGGAGTGTGAGACGTTGGTCCAGGGCGCAGAACCCTTCTGCGGCATCTCTTGGTCCACCTCCATTTCCCTGATAGAGGAGTGAATTAAGCGACTAAACCTATACTATTGGGCTAAAGATCTTATAAAACCGTTTGCTGTAAGAGGCACTATCACTTTAAACAGAGCGGACCTAAGTCTGCTGGTGGGTTATCTGACTGAGTGACTGGCCATGTAGGACTGCGGTATCACCTCCACAACTAGGACTGTCTCAAGAGACAGAATGCCGACTCCGCATGGAAGGCGGCGAGACTTCCACACATATTCTTTGTGAATGTCCTGTTCTGATCTGACTCAGTAAAAGAACGTTTATCAGACTGCTTGTGAGCCCTGTTCAAGTCTGGTCTTGGTCAATTAAAGACCTTCTTGTCTTCGTCCGGAAGGCTGATAGAACTAGTGGGTTACGTATACGATAGGCCTTAATTGGCCGCAGTGTTTACCATGTGGTGTGCCCCCTCATTCCTTAAAAAAAAACCTTGAAACCACATCTCTGGATGTCAAGGCACATCCGGACAAGCTGAATATAAACAGCTATTCCAAGATGACACAGTTTCAGATTCAAACATTTATTTGATTACTATACCCCCAGTTGGAAATCGATATCAAAGGCGGTTGAGGGAAAACTATTGTTTGAAAAAATGCGACTGCATCTAGATGTTGTAGATGTTTCTTAACAACAACAACATTATTACTCAAATAGAAACATTAATACCAGCAAAAATAAAATACAATGGTACTGAATTAAATTTGAGACATAGTTTAACTCTGTGTATGATTGGCGAAAGAGCCATTTGACGTCAAAAATACTTTAATAAGATATCTATTAATATGTCCAAAAAAATATCAACAGATTTTTTAAATTTTGGATTATCTTCACATGCATATTTAAAAATATAAAGCTTCAGTAATTGTTAATCATGTTTTTTCTTCGATTCCTTCAAATTTTTAAAGGTTTAAATCAGTCAATAAGTTTTGGCCAAAAATTTAAGAAAATCCCCCTGTGTGCGCCACCCCAAACGAAGGAGTTGTATTCGAGAAGAGGCTGAATGTAGGATTTATAAATAACAGCTGATGGCTGGAGGAGGAACTTGCACCTCGTCGTTGTGTTATCCCTTCGTTTGCTTGCCGATTGGTAGCCCATCGTTGCACATCCTTACAGACTTTATAACCTTCGAAAAAATTAAAATTTCTCAAATAATTTTTGTAATATTATTCCGGATTGTATGTATGTAGCTTTAAAATAAAAAAAGCGAAAAATCGTGTTTTTTAAATGAATAATGTTTCTTTCATTAGCTTTATAAACTTCCCATATAGATAAGTTATTGTAATCGGTCCGAAAATCGAAATTTTCAACGTACTTTCATTTTTCAAGGTCCCAAGAACATTTCAAGCAAAAATTTGGGAGGAAGTATGTGTGTGTGCGTGTCTGCGTACGTATGGGGTCCTGTTTTCCTGCACGATATCGCGCGAGCCAAAAAATATATCGACTTCGTTGAGGTGTCGTTCGAAGCAAATATTTTGGAAGTTACACGAGGCCGCTATAGGAAAATTATTGTTAACAATTAAAGGAAATATAATCTGAAAAGAGTTTTATAGAATTTGGTCGAGCCGTTTTTTTGTTTAAACATGATTTTTGTACCTGAAAGATATCGCGCGAACCAAATATGATACCGACTTCGTTGAGGGGCCGATCGTCGCGTATTAACGAAAATACAAAATGAAAAGAAATTCATAAAATTTGGTCAAGCCGTTTTTATGCTTAAATGATGTACGTGATTTTTTTGCCTGCATGATATCACGGGAACCAAAAACGATATCAGCATTGTCGAGATGCCGTTCGAAGTGTATAAACGAAATTATGATCTGAAAACATTTTTATAAAATTCGGTCGAATCGTTTTTTTGTTTCAATTACGTACGTGATTATTGTACGTGCACGATATCGCTTAATGGTATCGACTTCTCTGAAGTTCCAATCAAAGCATATTAACAAAAATATGTTCTGGAAAAAATTTTGTAACATTCGGTCGAGCCTTTTTTGTTTAAATGAAGAGACTTCGACTAAGGGCTATTAGCACCTTAAATTCATTAGTTTTTCTGATAGCTAATAAACTCGTTGGAATGACACCCGGTCTAAATGAAGTTAATTTTTCTGGTTTCAGCAGAGCAATAGCTTCCCAACAAGACATCGCTTGGCAAAATCCGAGCACCTTTATAAAACCGTGCAAAAATTACCCTTTACTAGCTTCTCTCAAAATTTCTTTGGCACCAGGTTCTGATACTATATTATATTATTTATTAATACAAAATTTTTGCTATTCGCTATAGGAGTTGGGTTAGTTTAAAGAACCAGGTGTATGAATTCGGTGTGATTTTTCTTACAATTTGTTGTAATATTGTTCATTTATTATTAAAATATCCTCTCAGAATATTACTAGCTGCCCATTTTTAAAATAAAATCAAAAAATTATCGAGATGTTTTAAAAATTTTCGGATCAATTAATTTTAATTGTATATCAGAAAAGATCAGAAGAATTTGCGTAATTATCATAAAGGTCCCTTATTTCCATATATAGCAAACGTTGACAACATATCCTGTCATCAATCATTTAATAAGGGACTCGTCCTTGATATTTTTTTTTGCTTTCGTTTGTGTTACTAACAAATTTATCCTTGAGCTTTACGACATATCAACCCTGACTAAGTTCGTCTTCGATAATCGTCATGTTTATTCTGTTGACTAAGGTTAAACAAAACCGCTTACACACGTCCATCGAGATCACCATTAACAAAATTTCTGTAGGACAATTGTCACAAGCTTGGGTACTAATTGACAGGACGATTTGCCCTTATCACTGGGTCCATCTGGTGGGCGCAATTTTGATAAGTCACGTCTATAGGGAAAGTTAATGAATTCTTACTTTTTCGTTTGCCACTTAATTAGTGTTCACGTGCTAATCCTTAGAAATCTCGAGCTTTGTCCCCATAACGTTTTCTCAAACAGTAAAGGACCTAATGAAGCGCAAGGATTTTGATTGATAGCTGCAAAGAACTCTGGGTTTGTAGATCTAGGCGTCTCATCAAATGACACTATAAGAGAGCTGCTTCCGCAGAAGGTGAGTATCTATTCATCTTCTTGCCTATGAAGGAGAACGACGACGACGCCCCGAATCGTTTTAGCCCTCTCTAGCCGAGGGATGGCGCACTGGCCAAGAAGGTCTTATTAGATATGCTGAGATAGAAATTCATGATCCTATAAATCAAGTGAAATAATTAATTCACTTCACCGTAAATAAAATTTAGGCGGTCGCTTCCTTTCGGTATCTGGTTTGGGTTTGTGTCCGTGGGTATCCAACTAAGCCGGGGATGAAGATGGGCAAATCCTCTGCTCTGCTTGAATTTTAAAAGCGATGAGGCATTGCAGTTAATTTCGCTTTGGATTAGTGTAATAAGCGGCAATATCTTATTCGTGTTACGGACAAAATAAATTTTATTTCTAATTATCCTCGCATTTATCATAATTGCGTTTTACGTGTAGGAAGAAGGTTATAGTGACATGTTCCTGGGGGGAATGGTACCCTTAGAGATTTGCGGACGATATTTATGACCACTTAGCATGTTATCTGCCTAGCATTGTAAAATCTTAGTGCAATATCTCTGTAGTGGTAGAAGTAAACAATGAGGAGTTTAACGACGTGAGAAAATTACAAATGCTATTGGCCTTTTAGTGAAAATATACATATGTATGACCTATCGGCAACATCAACACCCTACCAATAATAAATAATTGAACAGTCCGCCGAGTGGTGGATCCCTATTACATCTTATGTTTGTTGATTTCGGCAAAAGCCTTCGACTGTGTGTGAATTGCGAATATGTTTCGGCGTAGAGAAAAAGCATTCATGAAAGAATTATAGCCAAAAGCAAGCAGTTTAACTATGAGATGGGGAGGGTCACGTCTTCTATAATGTTTAGGTGTCTGAAAAGGCCGAAGGGCACAGTGTGGGGTGTAGTGGTAGCTCACGTTAAACGTTTTCACTCCAGCCTTCTTTCGTGTTGTCATTAAACGACAATGTGAGTTGTTTACGTTAGACAACAATCCTATAAGGAAATTCCATTCGAAAATCTTTGATAGCTTACGCCAACTGGACGATACGTGTTTCCAATTAAGCAAGTCAAACCAATTAGTCTAAATGCCAGAAACTGGTCCTGGTCGCTGAAGGTATATCAGGGGCTTTAAAACCAAACACATTTCCGTAAATTGGTTTTCGCTCAGTTGAGGAAAATACATAGTTTATTTATCTTTTACAACTGCAGAACGAGAAAGTAGATAAACTTTTGTTATTTCGTAAGCGGAATCTGCAGCTATACTATATGCTCTGGTGCAATGGGATTTGTAAGCTGTGAAAAAAGACTTTAGAGAGAGAATGAATATTTATAAATGCATGAACATAAATTTGTCGGAAAATGCAAAGTTGTGATAACATTTTCTTGTCTGTTATTAGTTATGTGAATAAATTGGAAAATGTTACTACTGAGCATTATTGTTCCAGAGAAGGTCTGCATTTTAGATATCTAACCACTTGGAATGTTTTGGTTCGATTCAAGAGACTCGGATGAGAGTTGGTTGTTGTATTTTAAGAATAAATAATGTATGAAAAATAAACAGTACAGTTTATAATAAAGTTTCATATGAAAACTTGTCTTTGTCACTTTGTTTGTGCAGAGCGGTATTTCTTCTTGACTTGAGATAATCATGGTATATAATAAAATGTACAAAGTATTAGTACGAAGAGGTGGTGATGTAATCCTGCTTGTAACAATATAACTCCTGGACTAGATTTCTGAGGCAATTTTAAACTAGCTGGGTTGTGGGGTGGAGGTGGACCCTTTTCGTTCCACAAGACCAACTTCACAGTATCGTCCCTATTTTGCAAAAAGGGGGGTAACTATCATTTTATACAAAAATGAATTCAGTGTGATAAAATGTTGTATTAGTAGTCGAGCGTGTTATGTAAAAATAATACAACTACGATAACTACGATATATATATATATCGCTCCATAATTGAAAATTATACATAGTCCAGTCAAATCCAGGCGCGCTGGGAGCGGGTGTGCAGAGAGTGCACCGCATGCGGGCGTCACTTTCAGGGGGGCGCCAAACACAACAATCTCTCCATCGAACTCATTTTCATCATTTGCACTTATTTGTCTTATTAATGGCATAACAATTCCACGTATCTCCTTAAAAAATAAGTCGATAAACTGAAAACGTGTGCAGGTCTCAAATGAGTTGAGAGTTCCTCCGCAAGTAAATAAAGCAAGCAAGCAAGTAAAGCAACTAAAGCAAGCAACTAAAACAAGCAACTAAAACAAGCAACTAAAACAAGCAAATAAAGCAAGCAACTAAAGCAATCAAGTAAAGCAAGTAGAGCAAGTAAAGCAAGCAATTAAAGCAACTAAAGCAAGCAAGTAAAACAACTAAAGCAAGCAAGCAAGTAGAGCAAATAAAGCAAGGAACTAAAGCAAGCAAGTAAAGCAACTAAAGCAAGCAACTAAAGCAAGCAAGTAAAGCAACTAAAGCAAGTGAAGCAAGTAGAGCAAGTAAAGCAAGCAAAGCAACTAAAGCAAGCAAGACCTGAAGATAAACAAAAAAAAAACCATGGTGATGCAACAATCTAGAGCAGGAAGATTTAGAATGGGAAGAAATATAACTATCGACGAACATAGCCTACAAGTAGTCGATAATATGGTATACTTTGGCCTACAATTACAAAAAACAACGAAGAAAAAGAAGAAATAGCCAGACGAATTCTATACTGGCTAATAAAGAGTGAATATAGCCTTTTATGCCAAGAAACAATACTGCACTCAAGATTTGTGCACACGAAAACGAAACTCTCGCTCTACAAAGCAGTAATACGACCAATACTGTGTAATGGTAGCGGGACTTGGACTTTCACCAAGGACATAGAGGAACGAGTCAACAGGTTTGAGAGAAAAATTATCAGATGCCCAACTAGAGAGGATGGAATATGGTGAAGGAAACACAACAAGTTGTAGGCATTTTTTTTGACGACCCAGAACTCTTATGAAAGTTAACAAACTGAGACGCCGGATAAAGGGCAATCGTATCCCAAAACGGCTTATGGCATCATCGGGAAATAGGCCAGTAGGTAGACCCAGGAGGAGTTCGATAGACTCTGTGACGGATAGATGTTGTGAAGAAAATAAAGCTCGGTTGGCTCCGATGCTCTTAGTTCTCTGTGGTAAGACCTATGGGGTACGACAGCCTTCGCTGGAAGGATGATGTAGACCAGGACGCTCAGAGGTTAGGGATACCAAACTGGGTGACATAGGATCAGAATCGGGACCGGTGGAGAGAACAGTTTCGAGAGGCCAGGATGGGATCCCAATTGTAGAGCCGTTAAAGAAGTTGTAGGGTTGTATTACCTATAGCAACCGAGATACATGGAAAACTCGGGAAACGTGATATCTCCGGCGGCCATGTTTTTTTTGGATTCCGAAATTGTTTTCTTAAAAAGTCACAAGGAAACTGTGGACAAATGTTCTCAATTTTGTCTCCTTTCGTTCGTTTTTTTGTTAATTTCTCCGGACTAAAAAACGTGGGGCGCCAACGAAAAGTTCCAGTATTAATAAAATTAAAATAAAAGAGCCTCACGTTTGGCTGGAGCAATTAAAACTTTACATTCAAAATTATTTTTTACTTTTTAGTTAATGTTAAAATAAAAGCGAATTATTTAGCTTCTTTAAAACTATTTGTTGTCTATTCATATACAAGTTTTTGTCTAATTCCTGAATGCCTACTGACTGTGCAAGGTGAGTGGGCGAAAAAAATACATTTCGTGTTTTTTTTTTTATATGAAAAAACCAAGCTTAGGTGTAACCCTTTGTACTACCAGTCCGTCATGTCGTTCAGTTCATGGTGCAATGTCTAGTAGTAAGCTTGGTTTGAAGAATAGAGGAGAATAGGAAAGGTTAGAGGGGGTCTGGAGGGTGTAGAAGAAAATGACGATGAACCTCACGTTTGAACTCTAAGGTGTTGTACGAGTTCGGAAATACTGACTGCGGGAGATTATTCCACAGTCGAGTTGTTCTATTCATAAACGAACTTCTAAACCGTATTGTGCGTGAACGGGGGGCTGTAGGGTATGAGGGTGAGCCGAGCGGGCTAGTCTTGTGTTGCGGGAAAAGTATTGCCGTGCAGGCAGGAGTTCCTGAATTTCAGTGGAACAGTCGCCATGGTAATAGCGATAAAGTATGGAGAGGGCTGCTACATTCCTACGGTGGCTTAAGGTGTCTATGGAGGCGCGAAAGGGGCCATCACCAATGAGTTTGAGGGCACGATTTTGCACCTTGTCGAGACAAGCCAAGGTGGTTTTTGGGGCGCCTGCCCAGATATAGGAGTTGTATTCGAGGCGCGGCCGAATGTAGGATTTGTATATTGTAGCCAATGCGGCTGGCTGGAGGAGGAACTTGCATCTCTTGAGAAATCCAAGGCATTGGGAGGCTTGTTTTGCGATGTGAGATATGTGATCGTTCCATCGCAGATGCTCCGTTAAAGTTACCCCTAGGATGTTAAGAGTGGAGTCAGCCGTTAGATTCTCTTTATCCACTGAGATAGGAGGAAGGTCGGTACAATTTTTATTGGAGATCAGACAATACTTCGTTTTTGTGGCATTGAATTCGACGCGGTTCATTTCGCCCCAATGCAGAATCGATTCGATATCCCGGTTGATCGAAGTCGACATCAGTTGACGGTGGTAAAGACAAGGTCTGGCACGTGCTTGTCTTATATTGTCGAAGGAGTAAGAGAAATTCAGAGTACCGTCATCAGCGAAGCAGTGAAGTGGGTTGGAGGGGATTGAGAGCAGATCATTAATGAAGATTAGAAAAAGTGCGGGTGAGAGAATTGACCCCTGGGGAACTCCGGCCGAAATGACATGTGGGTTGGATTCGATGCCGTCCAATACTATCTTGATTGAACGGCCTGAAAGAAAGCCAGTCCCTTAGAACTAAGTGTATACCAATAGCTTGGAGTTTATTCAACAGAGCTGGGTGCCATACTCTGTCAAAAGCCTTTGATATATCTAGAGCTAGTTTCCAAGAGTCGGGATACACTCCGGAGAATGTGTGTTGAATGAAATGCTGAAACCGCCATCCCCGACGATTCGCTCCCAGGAGCGCTCCTCACGAGTGGTGGTACCTCTCATCATCACCACTTCCCCCTTGTTCTACAAAGTTCGTGAAGAACGATCCTGAAACCGAACCGTCTAAACGAGTCCATAAGTTTTCGAGACCTCCGAGTAGGATGTTACAGCTGTGTTAGGGTAATGGATGGCAAATTTTCTGAGGGAAAAAAAAGAGGAAAAATCACACACTTTTCCCTGAGATCCGTTATAAAAACCGGAGTTATAAAGGAAATGGTGGATAGTGAGTGTAACTTGCATTATAAATCCCAACCAGAAATTTGGTAAGTACACAATTATGTATGAAACGGAACATCTGTATAGTAAATAACAAAGTGTGTGATTAAACACTTGTGGAATGTTATTTTTAATCAACACAACCCTAACAAGATTAATATCGTTCGTTTCCTCGAATCTCTTCATTATCGAAATAATGCAAATCAATTTTGTGAATGTGTAGAAAATATACAAAAAAAAGGAATTATATAGTTAGTAGAAAGGGCCACAAATTTGCTAACAAAGCGAAATAAATAAACGCCCTCCATTTACAAGGCAAGCATCAAATCAAGTTCCTTGAACTGCCTTTTAACATCATTATTATCACCCATCGTTCTGATAGCAGCCATTATTACGCACACAAAGTGTGGGTGGTGGTTTTTTGTTTCCTCTTTCACTATAAGTTGTTAGCCCCGTAAAATAAAATGTTGCGAGCGCCAGTATTTGACACGATAAGAATTTTTATCACTTGTTCCGCCCACGGCATACAGTTCCAGAATTACAACATGGAAGGACGAAGGAAAAAAACGCCCTAAAAGACAGGGCGTTGTGGAGGACATACGTACGAGGAAATTTCTATGCTCATAAATCAGAAATGGAAAAATTCAGCAGGGCTGCTTTTGTATCTAGAACAATAAAAAAGCAGTCTGGAATTTTCATATTTCATACTAAACGAGCTGTCGCAAACATTCTCAAGCATTATAAGCGGAGCATTTATTTGCGATACCGACAATTTCCCTACAGCGTATTCCCCTATAGGCGTCGTTATCTGGTCATCTGAGCAGCGATTATGCCACCGACGATTCCTTGTTCATTTGTACTTTATTCGAGGGCCTTTCCATAGAAGCAATTCTAGCAATAAGGGCGAAACTTTTTCAATTCCATGTGAAATGGAGTCTCAAAAAGTCATTAGAACCGAATATGGAAAAGGACATGGACCCTACATACATACATATCTGTGTCGGTTCGATACTGTCGCAAATGAGAGGGTTATGACTTGGTCGATATACAGTAGTTGGCTTGATTAGGTTGACTTATGGACGGATGTAGGGAAATGGTGCTATGGGAGATTTGTTTTCTATAAATTTAATCAGTGTAGGTGTTTTCGATCGTATGCCAGTATAATCCTTGCGATGGAGTTATATTTCAGTCCCTTGAGAAGGGTGTTGCGCTATTCTTTGAGTGCAGAAGTTTACACATAAAATTTAGTTTAACAACCTTAAGGGGTTACGAAAAGTTATGATAGCTTTTTGGACTCATGTTGCTTTCGAAGGATGGCGTATGGCGACACCATTAATTTAATAGTAGTCAAACTAGGACTTGATATACCTTATAGCGTACGATAGTCATGCCATTTCCATCATTGCAAGAAACGATAATAATATGATTTTATAAATCAAAGCGTTGTTGAAAGAGCACGGCTGGCACATATTGACTTCCTGTTCTCAAAAATGAATGAGATATTCAATTCATTCCTCATTCTATCAAGTTTATGAAAACTGTACCAAATAAATGGTCTAGTGGAAATATATGAAGGCAACATAAATGAATGAAACGAATGAGTCACTTCGTCATGTTTATATAAAGTTAAGAAACTCTTGTAATACCATCATTAGGAAAGTTAAATCACAACTTTTGATACCAAAAAAATTCACTAGATGACACCACAACCCTTTTTCAAGAAAAAGCAATATCAAATCATCAGCTCTAGATATATCCAAATTATTTGATATGATTTGGCACCCTGCTCTGACTAAACTCCAAGCTATTGGCTTCGACTTTTTAAAGAACTGAATATGGAGTTTTCTATATTGGATGGCGTCGAAACATATCCATATCTGCCCGTCGGAGTCAATTCATTACCCGAGTAAAAACAAAAAATGGGCTTACAGTGGGCGAACAGCGGCCGCTTGGATTTTTAGGGGGATATGTCAGTCATCAGCAAAGCTACACAACATCTAGCCGATACCCTGTCAAAGTATAAAGCTGATATTACCGCCATCCAGGAGATGCGATGGACAGGAAATGGTGTTTGCAAAAATCTGAATATGACGTATATACAAAACACCATGTGCTCAGAGTAGGGTTTATGGTAATCAAAAAAATGAAACCTACCATTATCGACTTTAAAGCAACAAACGAAACTTAATGCCTGCCTAGGTATGATGTAAAAATCATACTGGGAGATCTGAACGCCAAAGTAGGCCGGTAGCCGGTATACAGGCCATATGTCGGCAACCACAGCTTGCATGAAAACACTAATGGACAGCGCGTTGTAGAGATGGCAGCAAGTATGAACTTGGTCGTTGCAAGTACTAGATTTGCGCGTAAAGATATCCATAAAGCCACCTGGGTATCTCCTGATGGAGCCACTCGCAACCAAATAGACCATGTGTTGATAGACCGGCGCCACCTTGCGGGTCTGATGACAGTACGAACGTACCGAGGTGCCAGCTCCGACTCGGATCATTATCTCGTTGGTATGGTCGAGAGAGCATTACAACGTTGAAAAGTTTTGTATACGCTGATTAGGCTCGAACCAACACAGCTGCTCTAGACAATGAAATGGACAGAAACAGCTACGGTCATGCATTAGGACTCGCCCTAAGTCTTGGGGATGAGATGCCGGGCGTAAACGAGAGCTGGACCAGCCTTAAAAATATTGTCATTGGTACTCCTGATTCCATCTTAGGCATAGAGATCGGAACGACTAGTTCGATAATGAATGCAAACTGGCAACTGAAAGTAAGAAAGTCGAGCAATGCAGCAATCTCAGAGAACACGGGCACGCGAAGAGAACTATAAAGAGCTCAGAAAAGAGAATTCACAGACGAAAAAAGGAAGCTTGGGAAAAAATCTCGTCTGTGAACTATAACAGTACAGAGAGCGACGGCCGCACCAGGCGCGGTGGTTTTACCGAAGAGTTCGCAGTATGACGCAATTCACACCACGTTGCACATACTGCAAAGGAAAAGAAGGGAATCTGACCACCGATCCTAAAAGCATCGGGTGCAGACGGCATCGCAGCGGAGCTGGTTAACTATGGAGGGCCTACTTTACACCAAGCGATTCATGAATTAATTCTGCAAGTATGGGAGCAAGAAGTGATGCCAGAAGACTAGATTAAAGGCATCCTCTGCCCGGTACATAAAAAAGAACATATTATAAGGTGCACTAATTATAGCGATACAACGTTTTTGTTGAGTACCGCTTATAATAAATTCATCGCTATCCTACAAAACAGCATGGCCAGAAACATCATAGACCATTACAAGTGTGGCTTCAGCCCATGCAAATCAGCAACTGATCATATTTTCACCTTGAGGCAGGCTATGGAAAAATGACTAGAGTTTCAAAACTCAATTCTACACCACTTCATAGACTTTAAAGCCGCCTATGATAGCATAGCCAGAGTAGAAATCTACAAAGCCATGAGAAAATTCGGCATCCCCAACAAACTGACAAGAATATGTAGGTTAACCATAACCAATGTGTCATCAAGTCAAGTAAAGGTATCCGAAACGCTGTCCAGACCAATCAACATCTATAATAGACTCCGACAAGGGGTCGGTCTGGCCTGCCTCCTTTCCAACCTGGCCTTGGAGAAAGTGATCCGAGATTCGGACGTGACATCAAGGGGTACAATCCTCCACAAGTCCACCCAATTACTGGCTTACGCAGACGACATTGACATCATTGGAAGAACAACAACAGCTGTACAAGAAGCTTTCACTCAGATTGAGCAAGCGGCAGGAAATCTGGGGCTGGACATTAACGAAAGCAAAACAAAGTACATGGTGGCCTCTTCTACAAGAACACCTAACATTGGTCCCACAATCATGGTAGAGGAACAAGAGTTTGAAGTGGTAAAATCATTTACCTACCTTGGGCCAATAGTAACAGCCGACAATAGCATGGAACCAGAAATTCGGCTCAGAATCGGGACTGGTAGAGAGAACAGTTTGCGAGAGGCCAGAACCGGATCCCGGTTGTAGAGCCGTTAAAGAAAAAGAAGAAAATATGTCTTCCGCCATCTTGTGGTGACCGTCGTATTAGATTTAAAATGACGTCACACAGGTTATTGTCCCATACTCGTCACACTCTTTCATTTGATACCCAGGTGCGTTGTAAAGAAAAAGATAATCCGACATTTTGTATTGGCCACCATTTTGAATTTGGCCGACTAATTATATTCTACTTGTCATACCCTTTCATTAATCGGCCGCCATCTTGGAACCACCATCTTGATATTTTACAATATGGTCAAATACAAATTGCATTGTCACGCGAACTATACATGTGTGCAAAATTTGAAGTTGATTTGTTTGCATACTACATACAACACACAATATACAGATGAAGCTAGTATAAAGCGTTTAAAAAATATAGTTTAAAAAAAACTAAACAAATACATTTTTACTTTAAAATGAACTAAAAAGTAAAAAATAATTTTGAATATAAAGTTTTTATTGCTCCAGCCAGTATATGGGAACAACCTACCTATCGAAATGGGTGGTACATAAACCCTCTTAGTGCATGAACTTTATCTTTTTTGAATTTATATAAGAAATAAAAGGAATTCATCCTGGTAGATATTATTCGATTCTTATATCTCTAAAGGCATCGCCATTTATGCTTGCTTTGCAATATTCTAATTGCTTCTCCAATGTGAAATTTCACAGCTGGAGTACTTCAAGGCAAAAATAACTAAGACGTTTCGGGAGTTGCCAATAGTAGAACGGAGCAACCATAACTCATTCTTTCGGCGTACAAGTACTACGTTGTTTCTCGTAAATATAAACCACATAACAATATGAACAGGATGCATTCTTCCGATGGCTGTGGATCTAAAACGTTGTTCAAGTGCTTGAGAAAGTGATTCCTGAAAGAAAGAAGAATGGGAAAACTTTACAGATAACGTCGAAATATTAAATATGTTTAAGGAAGTTGAGTCAGTAGAGTTGTACAGAACTATTTCCCCAGGGGGTTATGATCTATAAATAAAAAGGAATTCGAAATTCGTGCTGTGTGCAGATGCAATGGGAGAAAGATCATTAAACCCATAATATCCTCTTGTCTTCTGGATAAAAAATACTGGTTTTCTATAGATGCTATATTAATATAAAAAATATGTTTCCATAACAAGATACTCCCGAGACTCAAAGATAATATAAATAATAAAAGATAAAAACATTTAGTATAAGGCTATAAAAGGAAGAACCAAGGAGGTTCTACGGAGGTTTACGGTATCAAAGGATGATTTTTCGCTTTTAAAGCAAGATTTAACTTGCATAAAGCACCATAGACTTGCATAAAGCACCACACTTCTCTACCCACTAACACGCATATAATAAATTTTCTAAGTCGATACAAAAAGTTATTGATGAAAGGGTTATGTACTGTGAAAAGTATTAAACGAGGATGAGACTGCACTCTTTGGAAAGATTTTTGTTATATTTATATATTTTGTTTTCAAAGGAAACTACGAAGCAAACTAAAATATTAAAAGATGTATGTATATTTGATCAAAGGTATTCGTTAGGAATGTTCTCATGACCCCTGTTCTGTTGCCCCTATTTTTATCGTACTTTGGGACCACGTAACTTTATAACATTATAGCCGACATAAGTAAAATACAAGCAAAAGTTGCCATGCTCTAGCCAACTACAGGCTGCAACAATCAAGCGGACAGAACGTCAAATAAAAACAAAGAAAAAATGAGCGGGCGAATTGCTTCCGCTTGAGGCATTATGCAGGAAACTTCCTGTAGAATATCGTGAGACAGTCGCAAAAGCCTATACTCACGATAGTCACTTAAGGCTCGATTCCATTGAGCGAGTTTACACGCTACTACCCAGCGAGTTTAGAAGGCGGCGAGCCAGCAAGTGCAATAGTGACGATGACACTGAAAGCCTTCAACTCGCTCAGGAGCTAACTAGCTAGCGCGAAATAATTCCGTCATTTTGTAGTCAATGAAACCAAATAATAAGATACTCCCATCTAGCTCACTAGCAACTATGGCACACGGCTAGTTTACTAACTAACAAGCCCACTCGCCAGAGAGTAGCGAGTGAAGTAACCAGACTCTCAACTTTCTCGGGAGATTTTTTACAATCTGCTAGTTAACTAGTGCACATGATGACGCTGGGCTAGTTTATTAGTAGCTAATGAATTCGATGGCCAATAGCTTGTAAATTAGCTCAATGTAATCAAACCTTTAGAGAGAAGCCCAAAACGGAGTTCAAGAAGGGTGAAATGTGGTCAAAATGGCTTACACAATCGTTAATCGCTACTTCAAGCTTATGGATACATGAGGAATCGAGAGTGGAATAGATGGAAAGGCCACGCATTAGAAGAGGTAGTTGTACGCCTTTAAGCAAATTCATACGCACAAACCTTTTCGACAAGCCTTCCGACAATGATAACGAAGTTTAGAGAGGAGTCCGTAAGTTTTACTAACAATGAAACTAATGTGATCACAGCAGGCCACGCTGCTATTCAGTACCATCCCAAGATTTCTTGCTTTATTAACGCAAACAAGAGGAACAGACTTTAACGCGATAGCAGAAATGTCAGGAGCAGGACGAACAGTAGCACAGTGACAGAGATAAAAATACACTGGGATCTCGATTTAGATTTAGCTGCAGCAAATTTAATGTCGACCATTAGGATACAAGTTAACACCATGAATAAAAACATCTCACGGCGATTTTCTAAGAAACCCCCAGCCGCAAATGCAATTGAGTGCTGACCACTGACAGTGCTGACCAAGCGTCTGCACTTGAAACAAACATTTCACTAGAATTTAGACCATAAGATCTTATAAGAAAGATTCAATTACACTAAGTAAGATTTAATAAGAATTTTGATTAAAACATTTGCCTAAGAAATAAATTTGTTAAGGAAGAAATGTCAGTTTAGTAGTTGCAGTCGAGAATTAAAGACGTAAAAAATAAATTTTAAAGTTTAACTCAAAAAAAGCGTTTTAATTTTCTTAACTTACATAACGTCAACGTTTGCTCGGGTCGCTTGTAGGGTTCACGTTATTTTTTAGGGCCCTTCTGCGTTCTTTTTTTCCCCAGGTTCTGTCCGAGCAATACTGGAGCTGGTTTCGTTGGACATGATGATTTTGACGCACTTTCGTGTCAAGGACGTAGCCAGGATTTTGCTTCGGGAGGGGTTTTTGTAGATTAGGTTGAAATGGCACGCTATTGGGCCCATTGTGATGCCATTAGCCATTCTAGTGTTAGAACAAAGTGCAGGCTATTTCAAGCCATTTGGAGCTTTTGATAAAGCGACAGAGTTCAGGGACCCCAGTATTTTGCAGCTCGCTCAATGCATCAAGGAAGGGTGAGCCAAGGAAGGTCCCTCTTTCCTTGCGAGGGCGGGACATGTACAGAGAAGATGGGAGACAGTTTCTTCCTCTTCTTCATTACCACAACATCAGCATAAGTCGTTGAGGGGAAGTCTTAATCTTTCGGCGTGCCGGCCAAAGGGGCAGTGGCCGATCAGAGCATTTACTACATGGGTTATCTCCTTTATGTTTAACAAAACTAGAAATTTTGAACGCTTTGCGTCCAAAGTTGGCCAGATTGCATGAAGAGTGCGGAACACCGTTGCTGTAGTCCATCTCAACCCATCTCGAGCTAAGCTGATTTTCCTCCAAGCTAGTTTGTGGGTCATTCCTATCCGGGTTAAGTGGGCTGTCCTTTCCACTTCGGTTCCCTGTCTAGCAAGCTCATCTGCCCTACGGTTCCCCTAATCCTATTATGTCTAGGAATCCAACAAAGTTTTATATGAAACTGAATGGCAATCTCACACAGAGACCCGCGGCAGTTCAGAACAGTCGTGGATGTTGTGACGGCAGAATGGGTTTTTGTAAGAATCATAATAATGATCTGTGTAAATGAGACCTCCCCTTCCCCCCTATACTTTTTTACTTTTTTTATACATAGTCATCTAGATATTTTTTCCTTTCTTCGGAAATGCAAATTACACACCAATAAACATTGCGCACATATGAATAAGACATTCGCTTATGTATTTTCAAATTTCCGCTTCGAAATGTACCAAGAATGCTACTGCGCATGGAAAATAGCCTTTTGAGAAACCTCATCTCGTTTGGTTCGCACTATACATAGCTGTCGCCAAACGTATTTCTAAGAAGAAAAAATGCGATTTGAATGGTGTTCTGCCTATCTCAAATTTAGTATACAATTGAAGAAAAACTATTTATTATTATTTAATTTTTCATGCTATCTGCGATGTCTTTTTTCATTCGGGGGGGGTTTGAACCCCCAAAACCCCTCCCCTGGCTACGTCCTTGTTTCGTGTAACTGGTTAACCCGGAATATTTCCCATATGCATAGTTCGCGTGACAATGCAATTTGACATTTTTGTAAAAAAAATCAAGATGGCGCACAGTGGGACCAAATCCAAAAAAGCTGGCCAAAAGTCTAAAAAAAAAGTTACTAGATTGCGGTTTTTTTTTGTGGGGTTGGTTCGAGGACACTTCTAATAGTGAGCAATCAGTCACGGAAGGTTAGATTTTTTTCTACGGACTGATAAATTTTAGTTGCTACTTTACTAGTTTTGCTTATTTTTAAACGTTAATATTGTGAAAAATGGTTAACGTTTTCAAAACTATATAAAAACTTAAGTAACCAAACAATCGTGGTCGTTTAAAGTGGAATTTTCTTTGGAAGGTATGTAGAGTTATAAAAAAAATTGTAGTATACCCATTAAGCAAGTACATATATATGTAATCCACAGTAAGCATCTACTACACGTGATTTTTATGAATTAGGATTGTAAGAATGCGATATATTTTGGACAACAAGTAATATTGCACCCCTCTGCACCCCTGCAAAACTTGCTGGGCGTTGTTGGTAAAAGTGTAATCCTTCATCTCCAAAAAAAATTCGCTGCCCAAAATTGCCCCTCCGTGTTTTAAGGGGTCACATATCTGCTCTGAATGTTCAACATCAGAAGATAGAGATGCAACTTTTACTTGCATTCACATTGATTTTCTTCTGTAATTGCAATTGAATTCTTAAAAGTTCTTATTTTCTTTTTCTAATAAACTTCCTAATAAAAAAAACTTACTTATAAAAAAATTAGTCAAAAGTTTATATTAAAATTTTTTTTTTATTTTTTTAAGAGGTTATGTTATTAAAATTGAGTCTTTTAATTTGAAAATCGCGAAAACCCCCTTTTTGACTTTGGCCAGCTTTTTTGGATTTGGTCCCACTGTGTGGCGGCTCCAAGATGGCGGGCGAATTTTGCAATCGCGTTTCCCGATCATGGGTATCAAATGAAAGGATATTACCAGTAGAATGCAATTAGCAGTTTGTTATTCTAAATTCAAAATGGCGGCCAACGCAAGATAGCGGAAGACATAATAGAATAAAAAATGGCAAATATAACCTATCAACTTGAAATTTTGAACATATTCCATAGTTCGCGTTCAATGCAATCGGACCATTTTGAAAAACAATTAAGATGGCGGTTCCAAGATGGAGCCACTCGGTATAGGTATCAAATGAAAGGGTTTGACAAGTAGAATCCTATTATCTGTGCCGCGTCATTCCTAATTTAAAATGGCGGCCAATATAATATAGTGGTTTACCTTTTTCTTTACAACGCCCTCGGTATGGGTATCAAATGAAAGTGTATCGAGTATAATACAGAAGGCTGTGTGACGTCATTGACGACGGAAGATTTATAATTTACTAAAAATAGAAAGTAAAAATATAGTATTAAAACACTAAACAATACGTTTATTTTAAAATGAAGTAAAAAATATCTTGGAACAATCTTTAACAACATACATTTCGAAATGCAAGAGTGTAGGGCGCTAACGAAAAGTTCCAGTGTTAATACAATACGAAAGGTAAATATAGGTATTCAATTGTTTCTGAGATTTTGGGCAGCACAATGGGTGCCAAATTTGCAAAATTGATTATTTTTTTGGCCCTTTTTCTGGAATAAACAATTTGGAGGAGAGGTGGGCGCCATGAGCGAAGGTCTGCACAGGGCGGCTAATCTCTCGCCATAGTAAAATCTATGCAGACGATTCTGATTATATTTGGCTAGGTGTCACACAATTTTTCATCGTCGGATCTTAAAAAAGTTGCAACATACTCTAAATTTTTTGAAGTATACAAAATTAATTTTTGCAGATTTGTTCTTTTTCATTATACCTTTTTCCTCCAGCGGACTGTACACACATACAGCCTTATTCTCGTTGTCGAGTGACGTGACAGATTTGTCACTTCGACCTTAAATTATGCTCTCATTGTCAATCTAAGACTTCTGGCGAGTAAATCGACAAAATTCCTATTTAATTGTCGCAGATGGCGTGTTAAGTGACATTTTCCTCGATACGTGTATAGGTATCGACAGTTTCATTCCACCGCATCCCTCGTAGTCACGTCACTCACCAATAGGAATACCACCTACATATAATCTTTTTTTAATTAAAGGCGTTGCAACGCACGCGGGTTTTTGCTAGTACTATATAAATATGAGCATTAACGAAACTCTTACCGATTTGTTTTACCAGCTCTTGGACTATAAGCTCATTCAGTAGTCGAACACTGACAGGCCTCATAAGGATACCACAAAAATACCTTCGCATCCGTAAAACGCATTCCCTTGAACATTTCTGCCCATTTAAATAATGCAAAATAAATAAAACAAATCCATTTTCAATTTGTCCAAACATTTTCTTTGCATTTATTTTTATGATTTAGACAAATCTTACATTTTCTGACTGCCCATTATTATTTATATACTTTTTTTTTTAAATACAATAATGATTAAATTTTGTTAAATGTAATTTTTCCGTTTAATTAAATGTAATATTTTTTTTTTTTGTTTATATAAGTTCAATAACTGTTTTTTTTATTTCTTGGTAGATGTGAATACATTTTTTTTTAAATTTAAAATTTTTTTTTTTCATTTATTGTGGGAAACATTTATTAGCAATTAATATTATTATTTCATTTTTGAAAAAGTTTCAAAATAATAAAAAAAATTTCATTTTTCTTCCACTAATTTTACCCAAAACTTTTAAGAAAATGAAAGTATGGGTGTGTATGTTTGTAAAAATTATATTTATATAAGAATAATTATTATATTGTATTCAAACCATCTTTATTTTAAAAAAAAATTAGAACAAAATAAAATTAATATATTTATGTATGTGTAATATTAGTAAAAATGTTTTTTATTTATTATAGTAAAAAAAAATGTTTTAAAATAATTTCTTAATGGATTTATTTATAATAAAATGTGTTTTTTTTTTGTGTACTTAATAACAAAAATTCCATTTGAGGATAGTAAAAATAAAAATTTTAAATAATTATCTCAATTTTAACTGAACTTAAGCAAGAAAATAATTTTTATATTTTTTTATATTTTTGTATATTTTTTAGCGCAGTACTTTCTTTTTATTTTTTATTCAATTCAGCATTTTTTTTGTTTTATTCTTAAAATTGTGTTTCAGGTTTCAAACTTTTATTTTTATCTGCTATTTTTAAAAATTGGTGATATTATAATGTATAAGGCTATTTAATATTTTTATGAATGTTTCTTATTTTTTTGTATATCGGTTAAACTTTCAAAACCTCCATATTTTTCATTTTTTTTTTTTCGTTTTTGCTATTTATGAAAAAGCTTAAAATTTTTCTTATTGTGACAAAAGGCAAAAATTTGTTGTATTCAGAATCTAGAATGTGCGAGAATATGATTTATTTTGTTTTTGTTTTAAATAGCACTAATTACCATACGAAATACTTTGTTTAAATATTGCTTTCGTTTTTCATCTTTAATCGCTTTTTTTATGTAAATATATTTAATTTTTTAAGTTTTGAAAATTTTTTAATGTAAATTATTATTAATTTCTTTATAAATATAGATATAATAAGAATATAAAATATTTATATAAATTAAAGAATGATTTTTTTTTTGATTTTATATTTATATATTTACTCGCAAGATAGAGAACAGTTGGTGATTGTGGTTTGTTGTAATTTATATTATAAATGATACTGGAAAAAATAAAACAATCGGTAGAATCACTGTCTTAATAAGCATTGGCAAGAAGTTATTGCTAGTGGGCGGGAATGGATAAGGATATTGAAGATATGGTAAGAGGCCCCTATTGCGATTGACGATCAACTCGACTGTAGTCGTTTATTTCGACTCGACTATAGTCGTTTATTTCTACTACTGTTTGCCTGCTTGTCGTGAACAAATAAACAATCGATAAAAGTCGATTGTCAAATCGACAGATTTCGATTATAATTGACATCGGCAATATCAAACTACGTTATCGACAGTCGATGTCGCAACAGGGGCCAAATCCTGTGAAGATTGTCAACGAACGCGGGGTAATTTTCCCAAGATAAGATCTGGGAAACACCACCAATGTCATTCGAACGCCTACATGTGTACTTCGCAGATCCATTTCGAGGTGTAATATTTTTCATACTTTAGATGTTTGTACTAAATGACCTGAAGACACGTTATACCAAAAATGATGACAAACACCACGATTCAGTTGTGTCGTGAAATATTTAGTAGGTTCGGAATTTGATCAGTATTAGTATCAAGCAACACAATTCTTTAATAAAAGTGGCATAACGGGGGGGTACGTTGAACCAATTAAAAAAAAAGCTGAAAGCTCTCAAGATAAAAATCGAACAAAAATTACAGGGAGACTATACAAGGAGTACAAACTCTTATGGGGAAAATAACCGGAAGTGCATGGGCAACAAGTGTATAGTAGACGGCGCAAACATTACGAGACGAGATCGAATCCAAAATGGGGCGGGAAACTTCAAACAGATGAAATCAGTATCGAAACGAAATCGATCTGTAAAAGACGAAAACGAAATGCTATAGCAAATCACTTTGAGAACTTGATAACGACTCGTACTAGCGACTTTAAATCGAAGAGCTCCTGATTAATTCCAAGTTTTTGGCGAGTGGATTTCGACTCGTAACGAAGCATTAAAGCGACGAGTCGAGAACCACGTTTTTGGCGAGCGATTCGATCAAATGTTTGCAGACCCAGTTTGTGGATGCTATAAAAATAACATGAAATAGTTGGTAGATTTATTCAAGGGCATGTAAACGAGATGACGCAAGATTTGTAGATATTACAAGGATCTTGATAACATTTCTACAAAAAAAAATGTAATTTAGAGCGCAAATGCAAAGAATGTTAAAACTAGAGAACGCCTAGACAAACGTCAGAGATTGCAGTGATACAAGCAGTTTGGAAGTGGAATAGGTGGAATGAATAAAAACTAAATGTACACTTAAAGTGAACAATCCTAAGTGAAGCGATTCGTTAAAAGTGAACATTCGATTCAAATATAATGCACTCATGGGAAATTTTAGTTCACTCAAATTTAAAACCGCCTATTTTTTCCGGACAAACGGGTTTCGAATTTCATAATTTTCTTTTAAAAACCGGTTGTTAAAACCGACAAACCCTAGTAATCACATCTTGAACTGCGACTTAAAAGTTGCGTAATATAGAATAGAATTTTGGTAAAATTAAAAAAAAAATCGAAGAGGTCGGACTTTGGGAAAATGTCGATTTTAATCTTGAAACGTTAATAAGCGATAAGTGCTTCGAATATTTTTTTTCTGAAACTACATTCAAAGGCGAGAAAAATGATATTCTACTTTTTATTGATACCGATATTTATTACTAGACTATCATTAATTGAAATGAAGGAAGTCGAAGAAGGTCCGGTAATAAACTCAGGGATTTGGCATGGAATAACCCATACGTAACTGCTATATCACTGCAGGATTCAGCAATTGGAAGTCTAAAAAGCATACCAAGCCTAAAATTTCTTATGTCCTACAGAATTTAATGTTTAAGCATTTTGGGCATACCCCAGATTGTGGGTAAAGGTAACCCTTGACATTTTAAAGGTTAAAGGTGTTCTTTGATGATATTGTACAGTATACGATATTCACTAATGGCTAGATGACCCATTCGTCAGTGGCATACTGATCACTAGTTCAGCCATCACGAAATGATTAAAGAAAATGCGAATATTTCAAATTCCCACAGTAACATCTGCCATAGCCTGTTTAATACAATAAGAGTAACTACCAATTTTTCAGTTTAAGATTTTAATATATCACCATAGATTCATTTATTCTCGTAAGGTTATCAAATCCACAACATTCAACTGCTCTTCAAAAAAACAAATAAGAAAACTATGTTTTTTTAAACAATAGCATTAAAAAAATATCTTAAATTGCTATAAAAAAAATATGAAATTAAAAACGAATATTTTATATATATTGAAAATAAGAGAAAAAGTTTAAATTAAAAAAATTGTTTCCCTTTTGCTAATAATTATTTACAGCGTGTAATAGAACGCTCTACATCATTGAAACATGCAAAAAACGCGTCTAAAACTATGATTTTATTTTATTTTTTGTTCAATTTTTTAATCTTGTTTTATTTCTTCTTCTTTTTTTGTTTTCTTCTTTATTCTTGAAAAACAAAAAATAAATTGTTAATATATTAAATAAAAAAAAGTAAAATGTGTTAAATGTGTTTTTTTTTTCAAGAAAAACATAAAACGAGTGTGTTTTATTTTCACACTTTTATTTTTGCTACTGCGAAGGATACGCTACTAGCATTTTTTAAAGATTTCGTTTTTTTTGTTTGTTTCCAACACTATGTTTTTCTTTTTCTTTTTAGTAAATAAAAACTTATTTGTTTTTATAATTATTTTTTTTTGTTTTCTAAAAACTTTAAATATTTTGTTTGTTTTTTTTTTACTGTAAAACTTGTTCCTCTATATTTTTTGAAGTTAGTTTTA
Source organism: Thereva unica (assembly GCA_949987705.1). Classification (NCBI taxonomy): domain Eukaryota; kingdom Metazoa; phylum Arthropoda; class Insecta; order Diptera; family Therevidae; genus Thereva; species Thereva unica. The sequence goes on along the minus strand of OX465281.1, from coordinate 223,465,271 downwards.
AAACTAACATTTTCTTTTAAATGTTAAGTTTGCTTTTTTTTATTCAATTTGCAATATAATATTACTTGTTTTTTTATAAGCTATATGTTTTTTTTTCGTTTCTATTTTTTTCAGTGTATTGTATTGGGGATTTTTTGTATTGTTTTTAAATATTTTTATTGTAATTACTTTTAGTTTAAATTAAAAAATATTTAATATTGTATTTGTTTTTATACTTTAACTTCTTTACTTTTCAATAATCTTAAAGGTAAAATGGTTTTCATTTTTTTGTTTTTGTTTGTTTTTTTTTTTGTTTAAATATGTCACTTGAACATTGTTTTGCATTTGTTTTAAATGTTAATATATATTTTTTTGTTTAAATTTAAAAAGATTTTTATGTAAGCAGTTTTTTTTCTCTAACACATACGGAGGAAAACTAAATAATGCTATTTTCTTATACTTTTTTTTAATGTATTTTTTTGTTATTTTCTTGATCATTCATTATCGGTTTTATTTTATCATTTTATGTGAACTTGTAATTATTAAATTAAAATATATGCTTGTATTTTTTTTTTATAATAAGTGCAATAATAATACATAATATATAAGACGATGCCATTTTGCCTAAAATTGTTCTGAAAAAATAAAGTTTGCATTTCTTTTTATTTATTTTTTATAATTATTTATTTTTTCAAATATAGCCGATATTAAAGCAGCTTCCGTTTTGTTTTTAAATATTGAAATAAGCATTTTTTAAAAGACTTTCTTTTTCAAAATTTATTTCAAAATATTTTTATATTTTTTTTTTTGTTTGTTTAAAACTTTTTTAAATTTTCACTTAGTAGCATTTCTTTACTTTATTATAGAAGGGGGACGCAGAAATCATCCCATCTTAATTAATATATTTTTTTTTTGTATTTCCTTAGATAAATTTTTGCATTCAAGTAAAAACAGATTGAATATTGTTAATAGAATTTATCTGACTCAGTTAAATTTTCGTTATAATGTGTGTGTTCCTTTCATTTATCAACAAATTACATTGTTTTTCTGTTTTTAAATTTAAATAAACATTACTGCAGCGTCTATATTTATTTTTGTTAATAATAACAAAGTTATTGTTTTATTTTTTTTTTAACATTTCCTCAATAATTTTATAGAATTTATTTAAAAATTACAAATGTTTTTCTCTTATTTTTTTTTTCTATATATATTTAGTTTAGTTTTTTTGGGATCTGTAAAAATTAGTCATATTTCTTGGATTTTTAGTAACACAGATATGGTAATTGTTTTTGGAATGATTCAATAAGAATTAAAATACATTATACTTGTGGCTTTGTAAACTTTCTGTAATTCTCTAGTGAATTACACCCATATAATTTTAAGTATTTTTCTCAATACATTTTTGCGTATTGAAGTTGTTGAGCATGGTAACCAGAATAGTTCTTAGTTACAATATATTTCGCAGTGTAGTAGCATAAGAGATGCGTGTTAAAGAAAATAGCACACAAAGGATCTAACGCCTTGCCTCATTCGTGCCCCGTCATAAGGAATGCCCGAATTGGGCCCCTTGAGGAAAAATCATTGCACCTGGATTCCGAGGGAAAAAGGGAGGCCGAAAAATTGAGATTTTCGGTTTGGATATGTTAATAATAACTGCGCCGATGTCGAAAATATTTTTAAACACGAGTGTCGTTTTACCAATATGGTCTCCCAACTAAGTACTAATTACGTCCAATGCTGCTTAACTTCTGTAATCGAACCAGAACCAATCTATAAGCCAAACCTAAATGAAAAGTAACGCAGAAGGGAAATAGACGTTACTTCCACTGAATTAGATGTAACTTCCACTTACTTCCATTTTGGTCACTCTCATACATTCATATGCAATGGTTCCTAACTTGACTTCCCATTTAGTTTTGGCATTATTGACCAGTATGCTTATCTTTCACGGATGCCTGAAATATGAAGCAATCCCAGTTCAATTCACATAAGTGGCTTCACCGGCAGTTCGTGCTTGAAATCGTTAATACTTTTTTGCCAGAAGTCAGAAATGCAAAAGCCACTGAAATGGCATTCCACTATTCCAGTTGATTACTTTCTTTAGAGTGAGCTTTTACGTTAAACTTCAGCTCGATACCAGTCGGGGGAACTGATATTTGTTTATCATCAGTTGAATATGTGGAAATTGTATGCGAACTGAGGTTATTTTTTTTAAGTTCAGTTCACCAATTTGCTCGAATTTGCGCGCTTCGGCCATTGACTTCACTTCAGTATTGCTGTTTTTTTAGCGGTGTTCATGAGGAAACTCATTCGGCATGCCTCTCATTTGTTACATGGGGTTCTCATGAGGAACCTTCGGGGAAATCCCTCTTTCGGGCATACCTTTGAGACAATCTTCTTTTTAAATACTAGTCTCGTCGGGATTAAAAAGCTTAGGCTTGTATGAAATCTTTGCTTGTGTGCAGCCACATTCCTTTGTCATCAGCGACCGAAATAGTTTTGGGTATGGTTTTATATTAAATATTTAGGGTGCGGATCTCAACACCCAAAGCGAAAGTGCGTGTGCACTTTTCCTTCCATCCTCACGTGTTCCACCGGCCTTGGATAAGCCTTCATTACATAAAGCACCTACAACACAAAATTTGTGGAAGTACAATACGACCTTTGAAATGAAATTAAAGGCCATTTTACAGTCCAAAAACAAGATCGAAACGCAAATTGGAGATTTTTTAACGCACCGAAATTTGGAAGCTTTTCTCTCTGTCTGGAATCCAAGTTCGTAATATGTATGTATATATAAACTCCTGTGCGATAAAAGAGCTCCAATTTGCGTTTCCTCTTTGCGTTTGGGTTGTAAAAGAGCCATAACAATAGATACTAAGAAAACCGGTAAAGTTGTAATACAATGGCTGAGTCGTCGTCCCAGTCTTTTATAAGGTGAATTTTTGAATAAATGAGAGAAGAGCTATTAATTCTTTAGAATAATTAATACCGCCTTCTCCTACAGTGTATATAGTTCCAGAATGATCTTACGTAATAAAGCTATAGATCACCCGAGTAAAAATAAAAATGGGCTTATGGCGGGCAAGTCACGGCCGCTTGGCTTTTAAGGGGGATATGACGGCCGTACAAGTTTTACCCATTATTAATGGGAGCAAATACGGCCTCACGGCGGCTAAATTTGACCAAAAGATTTAAATGGCCAAGAACTAAGCTGTGGACGTGGGCATTCTACGGGCAAACTTGAGCCAAAAAAGAATCTGCACCAAATGTATTGTTGAATCTGTTTTACGGGGTCTTGAACATTTTCGTTATGTCAATGAATGGCCCTTTCGATATATCCTGCAAGATTATCGTTGCGCAAGGGGAACGAGGTCGTCAGTCGTCGGTTTGTTGTATGTGAAATGCGTGTTTAGTTATATTTTAGTGGGAAATTTTCTTATTTAACCGTTCGAAGAAAAAACAGCCGAAAAAATGAAACATTTAATTGCAGTGCGTTTATAGAATTTTTGAAATGTTCGAATTCGATGTTATGAGCACATGTTTTTCTTAATAAATACGCAGTGAGTTTTGTTGGGAGCGAGGGTCACATTTTCCCTCCAAAGTGATTTCTTTTTTGAGCTGTTAAATTGCTTATAGTTTTGCCGGGTGTCGACCTTCAATATAAATAGAATGAGATTTTCCATTTATGTATGCATCTTATTTATTATAGGGGAATCCACTTGCATTTATATCTCTATATAGATGTCGGTATGTGTTTTGGGCGTACGGCCTCACTGTCCTGCAACCGGCCTTCTGATGCCCTTCAAAATGCCAGGGACTATTTTTCAATCACGATTGATGTTCCCCCGTTGTAAGGCCATTTTTTATTTTTACTTGAGCAATTACGATCTACAAAGTAGCCTTTATAATAAAATAAGAGAAAAGTTACTTGAATTCTAGGACAAATTTAAAATTTCAAATAGAAACTTACAACATCGATTTTTGTTAAAGATAATCTGAAATCAAAAGGCTATAGTGTTACAACTAACAACAAATTATTTACAAAACCTACAACATTTTTATAAAGCTGAAAGGTATTTTTTATATTCTTATTGAATCATCGAAAAACATAAACCTCCAGTTACATTGGTGACAAATGTAAGCTTCATTATATAGTAAACAAGAAGCTATTTTCCTGTATAATACAGAAAAAATTATGTAATTCTCAAAATTTTTCATTGTATACATATACATTTACTTATTTTCTCTTTTTTAAAAATTTAAAGTAATAAGAAATTACTTTTGTTTTTATTTTATTTCTTTTAGAAAAAAGAAAAAAAAAATTGTTTCAAACATTCAAGTTTGCTGGTTCAATATTATTTTTTATTTTTTTCACCAAGTTCAAAAATTGTTACTCTACCATTTTGTGTATCTTTCTTTCTTTCTGCTTTGTTTCTCTTGTTTCAATATTATTATTATTATTATTTATTTCTAAAACTGTTCCAACATTTCCATTTCATTTTCACTTTCTTTTTTTTTTATTTTGATTTGGGCAGATGCAGTCATTATGTTAAGATTCGATCTTAATGTTGCTTAACAAATTTATTGTTTGTTTTTTTATTTTGTTTTTTCTTCTCTCATTTATCTCTTCTCTCGCAAGCTTATTTTATATTTTCATCTTACAAATTTTTTTTATTTAATTTTTATTTTTTCAAAGATGTTACATTCTTACATTGTAAAAATCACGTAATAATCAGATCTTAATTTTCTTTTTTTTTCTTTTTGTTTCCATTATTTTTTTTTATATATCATATAAATATTAACCAACATAATTAATATAATACGCCTAACACATTTGATGTGATTTAGATATTATTAAAACATCAAAATTTGATCTTATATTTTTTCATTTCATTTTTTTAAATAATGGAAATTGAATTTCCCTAACTATAATAGTTAAGCGTATCTTGTTTTTTTTTCTTTAATCAATAGTTATATTTTTTTTACTTATTCCTCTCATATTTCTTTTTTTTTTAAATATATGTTAGTTATATTTTTCTCTTGTTTCACATAATTCATTTTTATTTTTTTATTTATTTTCTCTTTTTAAATACGTTTATGTTTAACAATATAATAACAAATATATAAAAATATATTTATAACATCACAGACCATAAACATTTTTTTATTTTTTAAAGAAACAAAAAAATGTTTTCAATAAATGTTTTTATTTTTTAATTTGTTTTTATTTTTTTTTATTTATTTATTTATTTTTTTGTTTACTTAATAACTTTTAGTTATTAGGGCACACGCATGTTGTATATAACGTCGTTATTGTTTTTATTTATTTTTTTCTCTCTCTTTCAATGTTTATCATCATAATTGTTTAATTGTTTCCTTGTATTAATATTTTGTTTTTTGAATTGTTTTTTTTTTGCAATTTTACAATATAACGAAATTTTATTTAGATTCATTAAAAAAGATTTACTAATCTTTTATTATATAACGAAACATTTTTTTTTGTAGCCTCATAACGATGATTTTATTCTTCATTATTACGAATCTATATCAAAATTTTGTTATATTTTCATTAGCGCCATATCAATTTTTTGTGTAATAATTTGTCGTTATTTTGTTTTTGTTTTTTTCGAAAGGCACTGTTTAGCAAAAGATTATTATTAAATTATAAAAAAATATATATATCTGAAATTTTACTATTAATAAAAAACCAAAATGAAACAATTCTATTAGTGGATATTAAATATGATCTAATATATAATTATACAATGTTATTGGATTGATGAAAAACTATTACTGTAAAATCGAAAAGGTTTATTTGTTGTTATTTATTTAAATTCGTCTTTTGCAAGGATGTACCTTAAAAAATGTCATTTCCATAGTTAATAATCGTCAAAATTGGTTTTTTTTACTGATATTTGTTAGACAAGCGGTATTTTTGTTTTTATTTTCTTTCGTGCTACTCTTATTTAAGTTATGTAATATTTTATTGTTTTAGATGCAAGCTATTTATTTCTTTAAGTTCTGTTATTAAAGAGAATTATTAAAAAAGCCATCGTAATGGAGCAATAGAAAATACATTTTTTTGTCGATAGATTGAAACGTTGACAAGGAATCAGAATAAACTAAACTTCGGCCCCTATTCCCCTAGTCCCATCACCCATTGAAAGAGTGACAAACCAGTTTCGTATTCTCATAGTCACCTAAGTGACAGTTGTCACAAAAGTGAGAGTATGGCATTCCCGAAGTCATTTAGGCCCCTATTCCCATAGTCACGTCATCCATTGCAAATGTGACAAACCAATTTTCGTATTTTCGTAGTCACCTGTTGTAGAAAAAGTGACGGCATTTGGTATACCTTTTACTACTCGGCGGCCGTCATGGTTGGTGGACTTAACTGTTAATCATTAACGAACATTTCTCCCATTTATTTTTATGGCGGAATGCCTTGCTTTGGCTAACTTTTACCCCTTTTCCTTTTTCCTTGTTGTTTACGATAAAGCCAATAAGGCAATCGAATTGCCTCCTGTTCATTATTTTAATTCTAGGATATAAGAATAACGATAAATCATCAGATAAATTAAAACAAAACATATTTCTTACCCTTTGCCACTATCTATTTAAAAAAAATCGTAACGTCACCTACAACTTCCAAGTGATATAAAATGACCATTTTCAGTGGCATTTGCTACAAAAAATGACTTCGAGAATACCACACCTAGTTTTGTGACATTTTATCTCACAAATTTTACTCGACTATGAGAATACCACTTCAAAAGTGACGTGACAAAAACTATGAAGTGAGAAAAAAAGTGAGGTGACAATGGGAATAGGGGCCTTATAGTTGCATTTCTCAAGGCCCGTGGAGACGCTAAAACATGGTACGAGTAAACATGGTACGACCAAAAACCCGCAGACGGTAAAACATGTGCTAAGGGTGGGTGCCAAAATACAATTCCGAATTTGCTACTTTCACCATGGACACTTCGAAATTACAAAGTGTGCCAAAATACATTTCTCGCATTTCATTGACAATTGATATTATTATTTGGAAATATGGATGGCAACAACATTTGCAATTTGTAATTTTTTTAATAATTTATTTTAAAGCAGCCTTGGGCCACGTTGTTTTATGTTTTAAAGTAATTGAAACGGAAGAGCTTCATGAGCATCTATCCAGTACGGGTAGAATGCAAGTAGCAGTTATGTACATATTTGTAAAGCTTTGAAAAAAAAAATGACTCAATTTTTTTTAAGAAACTGTGTTAATTTTATTATTTTGGTGTACGTCTGATGCAACGTCCTACGGTGTAGGAGGATCAGCCCTTAATGTATTGACGGTGACGAGAATCGTGCACTGAAAATTGCAAGAATTACACATATTTATCCCTAATAATTGGAAATGAATTCAACTAATATGCCCAGAAGTTCAAGATTCCATATCGGGCCATAGATTTCACTCATTTCAGGGTTAAATGTCCTACACATTTGCATAACTAGTATACCAACAGCCTTGTGATTATTTAGAATTTTATCTTTCACAATAAAATTGAATTACAACAAACTGTCAAACGAATGTTGGCATAAAATTTCCCTACAATTCAAAAATTTCCTTGCATTTCCAAAGACACAAACCTCCGAAAATTGAAATGTAAAATCGAAATGCGTTTTTCATACAAATTGACATTTGAATTGTATTTTGGCACAGCCCCTAAGACCGATTTACTTGAACACCGCTATCTTGTCAAAATATTTCAAGTTAATCTGTCATTCAGTTGTCAACTGGTAAATTGAAACATTTCGTGTACGAGTAAATTTGGTCAAACAAGTCCGCAAATGGTAGGACATGGTATCATCAACACGAAACTCCGCCCACGAACATCGACGGAAATCAAACCAGTTTTGATTTTAGTCGGACCGTTGATCGGACCAAAAAACTGGTAAGCGTACCGGCCCGTACACGGCTAACATCACCTCGAACATGGTCCCTGTACCATGTTTTAGCGTCTCCACGGGCCTTCACGGATAAATGTCACTTTTTGTCACGGAAAATTTTTAGGAGATGCCACAATTTTTTTGTTTTTTAAAGCAACGAAGGGTGGGAAAAATGTTTTTTTTTAAATATTTTTGGTGATTTATAATTATTCTTAAAATCTTAAGTTAAAATAACAAGCAGAATATAATTTAATTGTATGTATTGCCTTTATGGAGAAAAACTAGCAGATATCGAAGGGCGTAAAATGTAACCAAAGTAAAGCAGAATTTACAAGGAAATGTACAGGATGTTCACTGATGCTGTTTAGTTTAGGTACCCCATCTCTTCAGACGTCGAAAGAAATATTTATTACCAAGGAAACAAGTTCCTTCTGAAAATTATTTAAAATTTTCGATTACATTCGAAGTTTTTTTTTTTTATATGATAGTCTAAGCTTAGGTGTCATCCTTTGTACTACTAGTCCGTCATGTCGTACACGTCATGGTGCAATGTCTAGTAGTAAGCTTAGCTCGAAGGATAGAGAGAAAGATAGGATAGATTAGGGGGAGTCGGGTGGGTGTTGGAGGAGATGGTGGTGAACCTTGCGCTTGAACTCTTGGGTGTTGTATGAGTTCGGGAATATTGACTGAGGTAAGTTGTTCCACAGTCGCGTTGTTCTTGTTATAAACGAATTTCTAAATCGGAGTGTGCGCGAAGATAAGCGCTGTAGACTATAAGGGTGAGCCGAGCGGGCAAGTCTAGTGTTGCGGGAGAAAAGTTGCCGTGGAGGCATGAGGTTACTTATTTCAGTAGAGCAATCGTTGTGGTAAAATCGGTAAAATTTTGCAAGGGCTGCTACATTCCTACGGTGGCTTAATGAGTCAATTGAGGAGCAAATGGCGCTATGGCTTTGGTTTAGTTTCCTGCGGCACGATTTCAGGCTAGCGGCACGATTTCAGGGTTTGGGTGGGAGGGGTTGTGTGGACATTTTCTTGAAGTGTGCAAGTGCGGAAATGTCCCGTTATTGCAAAAAAAATAATAATGGCCTCGATTCCCAGATCCGACGGGAGGGAAGTGAGTGAGGATTTGAAACTTTGCGATTCTCAAATCCGCAGTCCCGGATTGGTTTAAATCGAAAATTCGGAGTGAAGACTCACGCGATAATGAAATATATGATGTCGGATTATCTCAGGCGCATTTGTCGTTCAAATCCGCAGAAAATTTGTTGCGGATCACACTTTTACAGCGCGGAAAATGTCAAAAAGAAATTCGGGGTTGCGGATCTGAGAATCGCAAAGTGTCAAATCCGCAACTCACTTCCCTCCCATCGGATCTGGGAATCGAGGCCAATGAATACGGTTAATTTAGTGTATGGTAAGATATTAGGGGGGGGGGGCAGGACCGCCCTATTTTGGGCAGGGGGTGTGGGTGGCAGAGCTCCCCAACTATTAAGCGGGGGACGAGGGTAGTAAAAGGGGGTATGGGGGGCTGTAGTTCGCAATAAACAAGACCCTTTTTTTCAGGTAATTAATGCCGTGAAACATGTATACAAACCATGATAATACCTTTTAAATAAAAGCGAAATTGTTCTTTTCATGTTTACATTTTTACGCTAAAATTGTGTTATAACGGGACATTTCCGCACTTGCATACGTCGAGAGAATGCTCGCACAGCCTCCTCCACACAACCCCACTCCCTCCAAGCCACAAATCATGCCGCAGGGAACTAAACCAGAGCAAAAATTTATATATTTATTTTGGAATAACGGTACATTTCCGCACTTGCGACACTTTAAGGGGAGGCTCGCCCACCCCTCCCCTCTCGTTATAAATTTGCCCCTCCGCCCGAATCGTGCTGCAGGATACTAAACCGTAACCGGCGCTATCGCCAATAACTTTGAGAGCGCGACTTTGCACCTTGTCCAGCCAGGCTAACGTGGTTCTCGGGGCCCCAACCCAAATATACGAGTTGTATTCGAAGTGGGGACGAATGTAGGACTTGTCGATTGTAGCCCTGGCCGACGGCTGAAGGAGGAATTTGCATCTTTTCAGGAATCCCAGGCATTGCGATGCTTGTTTAGCGATTTGGAATATGTGGTTATTCTACCGCAGATCTTCGGATAGTGTTATGCCTAGGATGTTTAAAGACGGTTCTGCCGTTAGGTTTTTATTGTCCACTGATATAGAAGGAGGGTCGGTGCAGGTTTTATTGGAGATGAGACAATACTTCGTTTTTGGTGCATTGAATTCGACACGGTTCTTGCGGCCCCATTCAAGAATTCGTTCGATGTCCCTGTTGATTGAAATGGACATGAGATTGCGATAATGCAGACAAGGTCTGGCGCGTGCTTGTCCTACAGTATCGAAGCCATAGGAGTACCGTAGTGTACTGTCGTCGGCAAAGCAGTGGAGTGGGTTGGAAGGGATTGAGAGCAGGTCATTTATAAAAATTAGGAAGAGAGCTGGTGATAGAATTGAGCCCTGAGGAACACCTGCGGAGATGGTGTGGGGGTCGGATTCGACGCCATCCAATACTACCTTGATTTAACGGCCAGAAAGGAAGCCCTTAATCCAGTTCCTTAGAACAAAGTCAATACCAATAGCCTGGAGTTTAGTTAACAGAGAGGGGTGCCACACTCTGTCAAAAGCCTTGGAGATATCTAAAGCAACCAGGCCAGATTCACCAAATCGGTGTATACTTTGGTTGAGGTGTTCAGTTAGGCAAACAAGGAGGTCGCCAGTAGATCTTTTTGGTCTAAAGCCGTACTGTTTGTCATTTAATATTTTGTGGTGTTCAAGATATCTCAAAAGCCACTTGTTTATTATTGTCTCCATCACTTTGAAGAGAATATCTTTCTAAAATCTCAAGAAGGAATAGAAACAGTTCTTTGGAGATTCTAAAATATTGTGTGTAAATCTGAAGAGAAATCTAGTAAATTATTAAGAAAAAATGAAATGATAGCTTACGTTAAACAGGCACATCCAAAAGATTTGATTTATCTCTTATTTTGTATCGTTATCTTGCCATAAGCTTTAAATCTTGCCTCTCCCCCTTATCACTATCAAACTACATTTCCACAAAGCTCATATTTCTAAATTACTTTAGAATTTTGAGATAAATTCCCGTCTCTTTCTGGAGCTGAATTGCCATCTTTCAAAAATATTTTTTCACATTTTATCTCACTTCTTGAATATCACTTAAAAAGTGACGTGACAAAAAATGTCAGGTGGGAAAAAATGAGGTGGCTATCGGAATAGGGGCCTTCTAAAAATGATGCATCATCTAAAGCATGGGTGGCCAACCCAAAACAAGCAACTTTGAAAATGCATTATGATTCCGCGGGCCGGGGAGATTCGAATTGCTGCGAAGACAAGAAATAACGATCACCAATTAACGTGCGGAAACGCGGAATTAATAAATTATTATTTCTGAGGAATTGCGAAAGCTGCACAAACTGGGGTGGTAGCACGTAAGTTGTTTCAATCGACCTCTCCATACAAAATTGTTTGTAACACTTGCATTTTTGTATGGAGAGGTCGACTGAAACAACTTACGTGCTAACACCCCTGGTTTATACCCCTGTAAGATATCGGGTGAGTTTCTTTACTCATTCCATAGAAGGAATAGAATAAAAAGAATACTTGATGGAATATTCGGAATAGAATGAATAAAGAAACGCACCGGGAATGACAGTAAACAAACTGAAGAAAAATTGTGATTTATTCAAAAGAGTTGTGTATTTTAAAAATATTGTGGGACCTATATGTAAACTATAATAAGATTAGACATTTGATGTCTCCTGGGGTCCATTTGAAATTATTATTATCCATATCTGAAATTATTATTATTATTAGAAATACTTTTAAAAATGATAACAAATAAATAAGTGGCAAGGGTCATGACTGCCGCTTTCTTGCCAAATGACACAATTATGACAGTAGTATATTTATATTATGTTATATTAGTAAGGGTAATTCCCTTTATTCTAAAAGTGTTCCACCTCAAGAGGTAGTTTAAAAAGAATACATTCCGAATTTTCCGAATGAATAAAGAAACGCTTCATCTGTCAATTCGAAACTTGGGAATGAATAAAGAAACGCATTTTCTGTCTATTCCTTCTACGGAATGAATAAAGAAACACACCCATCATGAAACAATCGCAGAAGGCTATACTCACGATAGTCACTAAAGTAGCCTGTAAACTCGCTCAATGTAATTAGTACAGTCAATCTGTAAGTTAGCCTCCGAAAAATGACCTACCGAAATTTGACTTGATGAATCGTTAGGGGGGCATGTAATGAAGTTAATGTCAAATTTCCGAAGTCCCCCTCCCCCTGTTTTTGAGAAAATCCAAAAAGTGGGTCCAAATTTTGAAATGCGTTTTTCTCAGAATCTATGGATTTTGGTGAAAAGTTTATTTAACAAAAAATGTAGAGGACATTGTTAACTACATTTCATGTCATTGAAGTGACGTCATCCGACTTGAAATACAAAAGGTAGGTAGCGCTGAAGCATCAAAAAAGTGTTTGCTATTTTCGTTAAAAAAAAGTAGTTTTTTTGCAATGATGTAAATGAGAAAGTTATTCGGTCTCTTTTACATTATGAGTGTTCGCTTACTCCAAATTAGATTGCGCAAGATCCCAAGATTTTTGATAGTAAAATTGAATAGTGGAGATAGACTATAACCTAGAAATCACTTGGGTCTTCAAATTAATGACATAAAGCTATTTAAACTAATAATTTATTTATGAAATTATTCAAAATCTTGTTACTAGGCACCAAATAAAGAACTTATTTTCATCACACTTCTTCATTTTTGGTTTAAGATGATAAGTGACAGTTCCTTTTGACAATTCAAATGCACTACAGCATTGCTTTGACAGCCAGCAGTCGCTGGGACTCAAAACCTTTGAATAGAGAAGATAAGGAACCGAAAATAGCGTACATGTACACGGATTTGAGGGATTTCTCTCTAATTCTCCCCCTCCACGGGTGAAGGGTCTGCTTCAAACATTTAGCCAAGTGAAGCGTTCTCACCGAGATGGTTGCTGAGAAACGATATCCCTCCCGGTTTTTGAATAAATATAACACAGCCACTGTCCGGGTTAGACACAAATACGTAAAGAATGCTATGCATTAGTGTTGCCAAAATGCTTCCCCGTGTTTAATAAATTGCACTTCCTCGTCTTCTCTATTCAAAGCTCAAAACCTCGGGCACTAATTTGCAAGAGGGGAAACGAAAATTTCCCCTCTTTTTCGATCCCAAGGAAGTAAGAAAACACGAAATTTGCGCAAATGGGATTCCGCGGGATCCAAGTTGGAGTAAGCGAACACTCTTTATTACCTTCTGTTTCTGTATACCGTGGTGATTTGGAAGAAGAAGCTCTTAAAGCTTTTAAACATTTTTAAGTGCTTTTTACCCCTGCCTGCGCGACATGTCACGAATTTTGCAAAGATCTATACCTTAACGTCCATTACGATATAAAGAATAATAATTTCCGTGTAATTGTAGCAAAATATCAAATGTAAAAAGGAATTAAAATCAAATTAGATAAATAAAATAGCTTTTTTTAGCAAAAAAGAGAATATGCACAAAGATACCGCTGTGTGTTGATATTAATATATATTCCGTCATAGATAATATTTTCATCAAATTTTTATTATCATTAATAAAAATTATTTTATCCACATGTTGAGGAGAAACTGTCTAAAAATGAACGTTATTTTTTTATGTGAAATAATAATTCTTCAGAATTAGAACCTAAAAAAACAATTTCATAATATAATATTTAAAGATTTTTAACGTTCAACATATTTTCCTCATTTTTTTTTGTTTTATCTTCTGTTTATTGCAGATTATCATTTCGTCTTTTCTTTGTTATTAAATTTTATAATATATATATATTATATTTTTTGAAATATATCTTTTGATATTAATTTTAAGACAAGACAAAAAAATATAAAAAAAAGAAAAATATTTGATTAATAAAATCTATAACAAGTATCATAATAATAATACTTCTCACTTTATTATACAATTTGATAACAATCTTACAATCTATAAAATAATATTTATGTGTATTTCTCCTTTATTTATGGTTTTATATTTATATTTTTTTTTTGTTTTTTTTATTGCAATAATTATAAACTTAAATTTTTTTGTTGTTTTCAATTAATAATTAATTGAACTTGTTACTTTACTTTTATTTTCTCTTTTAAATAGATTTAATTTTTAACATACTCGGGGCCATGACTGATTTTTCTTTTTATAATCCGCGCATCAGCATCTGAGTAAGTTTTCTTGACAATATTTTTCATTTTGTTTTTTTTATTAGTATATACTTTCCAAGTGCGAACGTAAAAAGTTAGTAAAAATTTAAAGCAGAACTATTTATGCCAATAATTGAATAAAAAACGAGAAAAAAATAATAGTAAGTTCTACAAAAATTATTTTACCTTAACTTTAACCCAAAATTCCAACAAAATTATACATTTAAAAAAAAGATGTTTTTAGAAGAGATGCACGCACACGTGGAAAGTATAATCTTGGACACAAAATTCAGTGTTTGTATTTTTATATATATTTTTCACGTTCTTTTATTATTATTATTATTTTTTTCAATATAAAATAATTTGCTGTGTGTGTTTATTGAGCACTAATAAAAAAGAAAGACGAGGTTAGACATAACATAAATTACAACTAAAATTTACCTTGATTTTTTTTGGTATATTTTCGTTTGTAAACACAATAAACATAAAAAGTGCGAAATGATTTTAATTCTTTTGCATAAAAACTAATAGTGAACTGAAAGAGTAAAAATAAACGTTCTTCAACTTTCTTTTTCCATCATACATAGGGGGACATTGTATTAAAAAATATATAGATATATTATATATTAATTAAAAAATAATATATAATGAAATAAACTTAACCTTTCACAGGAACATCACCTTGCCCCATTTCAGGGACTTCTACTCCATCATTTATATCAGAAGAATTTGCAGTCTTATTCGCTGTGCCATTTTTCTTGGCTTTAGATTTTTTTGCATTTGTAGTTTTATTATTACCACCACCACCACCAACACCGCCAGTTCCTCCAATAACAGATGTTTTAGTGGTGGCATTTATCTGCTTGGCACTATCGTTAACTTCTTCACTTAAGCTAGTATCTTTTGTAGATGCTGTAGATACTTTTGTTGCATCATCAGATACTGTAGTAGTAGTTGTAGTTATTGTTGTAATAGCAGTAGTTGTTGTTACTATATTTGTAGATTCATTTTGGGCTGGTTGTTTTGTATCACATTTTTCAGGTGCTGATGCATTTGTTGTTGTTGTTTTTGATGGCGATGAACTATGATTTTCAGTTGTTGTTGTTGATGGTTTAGCTTTTGTTGAAGAATCATCATCTTCCTTAAGAATATCATCACACATTGAATTGGCGAGATCTGATGCTAATGCAGTGGTACTATTAAGGAGGGGTAAAGCAAATTATTATATTTTCATACATTTTTTTGTCAATTTAAATTTTACAATAGAAAAATTACTTAATAAAAAGGAGAACTTACCCTCTCCAAAATATAAAATATTAAATCTGTAAATCTACATAAGAAATATAATTGATTTGCCAGTAAAAATAAGTAAAAATTGTAAAGCAAGTCACTTTTATGTAATTAGCCTTAGAGAATTTATAGTAAAAAATCGAATATATAAAAAAAATATATTGAAAAGTAATCTTTTGGGGCTACATAGATATAAAAATACAACGGGGTCACCTGCTAAGTTTTACAAACTTTGCGAAATTATATAAAAAAATATACCCAACCTGGAAAAATTACAGAGTGCCATACAATCCTTAAAAAATAACAAATCTCCAGGAATTAATAACATCCCGATCCCAGCAGAGTTGATCAAACAAGAAGGCGAATCGATTTCGGCAGCTAAACATGAATTGCTATGTTGCATATGGAGTAACAACAAAATGCCTGAAGATTGGAGCAAAGCATTATCCTCCCAATACACAAAAAAGAAGATAATTTATATCTCAACTGTGGAAACTATAGAAGCAGATTTCTTTTAAGCACAGTATATAAAATTATGACAAATATAATTAATACCAAACTGGAACCTCATGCAGAAGCAGCATGCTATTTAATCTTTGCCTAGAAGGAGTAATTCGCAAAGTAAACATTGATGGGAACGCAACCCTGCTTAACAAATTAAACAATTGACAGGATATGCCGACGACATAATCTGCCTTGCAAGATCACGGTCATACCTTAGAGAAATATTCACGGAATTAGAAGATGGAGCCAAACATGTAGGGGTGCAAATAAATGCATACAAGAGTAGATTCTAATTCAATCAAGGGTAGAAACAAGAAGAAGAAACCACAACACCACCTGGGGGGTTTATAACTTCGATCGGGTAAACCAATTTAATTGGGGTCCACAATCAGCGAAGACAACGACGCAAATATCACACAATCTCACGTGGGGGAGAAGGGGTTCTCAAAAAATATTACTGGAATAATAGAGGAGAACAGGAAAGGTTAGAGAGAGGGGGCCTGGGAGGTGCTCAAGGAAATGTCGATGAACCTTACGTTTGAGCTCTAAATGTTGTACGAGTTCGGAAATACTAATTGTGTGAGATTATTCCACAGCCCAGTTGATCTATTCATAAACGAATTTCTAGATCGTATTGTGCCCTTGTGTTGGTTGGGCTCTTGTGTTGCGGGAAAAATATTGCCGTGCAGGCAAAAGGTTCTAAATTTCAGTGGAGCAGTCTAGCGATAAAGTATAGAGGGCTGCTACATTGCTACCGTGGCTTAAACGGTCTACAGAAGCACGAAAGGTATCATGGCATGATTTTGCCCCTTGTCGACGTAACTCAAAATGATTTTTGGGGCGCCTTCCTAGAGATACGAATTGTATTCAAGGCTGGGCCGAATGCAGGAATTATAGATTGTACCTAGAGCGGCTGGTTGGAGGTGGAGCTTGCATCTCTTAAGAAATTCAAGGCATTGGGAGGCTTGTTTGGCGATTTGGAATATGTGATCATTCCATTGCAGATCCTCTGGTAGGGTTCCATGAGGCGATAGGTTTTGCGTTTAGCTTTGCTTTAGCTTTCTTCCCGTCTAAGGTGATGATTGATGTAATTATCTGAATATTTTGCTTTCTATCAATCATGACTGATGGAATTGATTGGCGCTTGCAAGAACGTGTAATGGACGCCTTAAAGTTACCCCTAGGATGTTAGGAGTTGATTTAGCCGTTAAGCCGGCTTCAAACTAACGCGAACACTCGTGAGGGCGAGTGTGGATGGCTTTCTCGCCTAGTTCGCTCCTTGTTTTTCGTTCTGAGTGGATACGGCGTAAATTCTCGCCGTGAATTCACGGCGTCAGTGTGGAGCTTTTACATTCTCTTCTCCCACTAAGATAGATGACATATCGGTGTTAGCGAGAAAACTGAGTTAAATTAAGTTAAACATGTCTCTCCACTAAGGTACGGGTAAATTCTACACCAAAACATTTATCGCGGTTAACGCCACAAAGTAGCAAAGAAGCGGGTTGGAGCGACCCGCGGAAATATTCGTCTTGCTGTGCTTACGCACGTAAATACGTATTTTTAGTGTGAATACTAGAGATTTTATAATATCTCACATGAGATTAGGGGGTCGAGCCAGATCTCACGAAATCTCAACAGGTAGGGGGGTGTCGGAAATCTTCAAAATCACCTCACGAATGACAAATTTTTGGAGTTAAATATTCAATTATTTATCATTATAGTAACTAAATATAGTAAGACCGAAATGACCATAAAGTTTAAATTAGTTAACTACAGTAGAATAACCCTATTCAATTAAGAAAAATAAACAAAATATTTCAAAAATTAAGCATCGACAAACCATTCAACTAGAACATTAACATTTAAAAAAAAAACAAATAAAAGTCTCACTAACCCGTTCTGTAGTTCCACAACATTATTTTTAACGGAAAGTCCTTTTACTTTATCAGTAACATTTTCAATTTCAGTCTTTGTTACTGGATTCTTTTCATCAGTAGTTTCATTCTCATTCTTATTAACTTCATCATCCTTGCTAGTTTCCTTCTTATCTTTCTTATTACCCCCTTTACGATTTTCCTTTCGTTTTTGTCTGTTTCTATTTCTAGCATTCAATTTAGTTCCATATGCCCTTGAAATACTTCTAGCAGCAATATTTCCTTGATTGCTGTTCTGTGCCCTTTGTAGGCGAGCATTAACTGAAGTTTTGACACGATTGTTGATGTTTAGCCTTGCCAAACTATTGGTTAATCTGTTTCCAAGACGATTACCAGGTGGTCCAAAGAGTGTTCGGGTTGTTGCACCGCCAGTTGCCCAAGAACCTGTAACTATTCCTATAATTCGCAAAATTAATCAAAACAAAAAGTTGTGAAATTAGTGTTTGTTAATGGGGTATTTATAGTAGATGTTGTTAATTGCGAGTTACGATCAATGAGGAGGGGTGCAAAATATATGGAGAAAGAGTGTATGAACTGACCTCCAACCTTTAGCTGATGGAAAGCTTTACGATTATTATTGTTAGTTGTTCGTTGTTGGCCTCCGTTACGGTTTCCATTTCTTCCTGCTGCTGTTGGTGGATTAACACCAGTTATAGCTTCACGGCTCAACAAGGCTTGGGAAAGAGAGAAATATGGTGTTTGTGGATTATAGTAGATTGTGCCGTTTGAACTAGTGGCAGTAGCTAGAGAATGTAAGGTGTTTTTGTTGTATGCAACAGGCAATGGCGGCGGTAAGAAACCAGATCTATACATCGGATCTTTAAATAAAAAAGAATTAAGAAAAATATTTATTAAATTTAACCAGTAGAAAAATTAATTACCAATATGAGCAGCGGGTAATAAAAGATGTTCAACGTCCTCTAAAATAGCTTTGCGGAATCGTTCTATTTTCAAAACAATTTCAATATGATTATCGCACAATTCACGCAGTGTTGTAACAAGTGTCGACATTTTCAATTTCAAATGGAATAATTTTCCATCAAAAAATAGCCAAGGATTCGTCATCGTCCATGGTAGGGGAATACCGCAAGAATCATTAGCCAATGAAGCTGTTTCTACTCCTTGCATGAATAATGTTGCAAGATAAACTCCACGTAAATGCACCCCTGGAAGCTTAAATTAACAAATTTATGACAATAACGTTTTTCATATTAAATAATGTGTTTATCATACCACTAAATCCTGTGTATACTCCACCATAGGCAGCTGTGGACAAAAAGCAGTTGCCAGGAATGCATCTAATTCTTGTCGTGTTAGAATATTTCTATCAGGACTTGTTACAATATATCTTAAAACGCAAGCCATAACCAACATATGTTGTGGTACATAGCCGCGATTAAGCATCAGTGGTGAATCTGAACGCATGATTGTCAAGAATGCCTTCATTCGTCGTTGCTTATCCTCGAATGCCATACCAAACCAAAGTGTTTGTATAGTTGGAACAGCCCATGGTAAAAATTGAGCGTTAACAATTTCAGGTTTTTTGTACTCATTTTTTGGTGACCAAATCCATTCAGCGATTTGTACCTCAGGCAATTTAACTTGTTCTTTTTTACCTCCACCTTTTTTATCGCCCTTCTTATCATTGCCGCCGCCAGCTCCTGATGAATTACGTTTTGAACACAAGTATTTTTGGTGGTATAAGTTGAATAAAATTGCGTAAATCATTTGTCTTGCAGGACGGTAAAATAGATGAACCGATGGTATTTCACGATATTGTTCATCCTCTAATATTTGTGGAAGAATTATTTCCTTCTTTGTCAATAATTGATATATTCGTGAATCCATAATGCCACGCTGATGACGATTTAAAGAAGTTTTCAATACTTCCCCAGGAAGTGTATATACAAAAGCAGTCGGTTTCTTTGTTACATCATCTTTATTTTCTTTAGTATCCTTACCATCCTTAGTTGATTTCTCATCTGCAGCAGTTGCTTCTTCATCAACAAGATTGTTAACATCTTTCAAAATTTTTCTTGCCATTTCATCGTTTTCATTTGTCTCAGATGCAAATGGTGCAGATTCAGCATTAGCTTGTTTATGAACTTCATTGCCGGAACGCTTCTTATTACCAAGATATTTCTTACCAGAGAATTTTCCCTTCCTTTGATAATATTCAACAGATTCTTTAATTTCATTCTCAAACTCAGTCAAATTTAGATGCTTTATGAATTCATCAATGTCTGTTGTTGGTGAATTACGAACAATTTTGGCAATTTCACGTATTCTCGCCTCAAAGTCACCTTCAATTTTTAATAATTCATGCATACTCTTAAGCTTATCCTTATCGATTAAAATATATCCGCCTAAGAACACAGCCACAAATGGTAGATGATCGGCAGTCAAGCTTAACGAAGCAAGCAGTTTAGATACCATATATTCCTTAGTCTCTAATGCTCCCTTATATGATAATCTTAAATCATGCGAACTAAAATAACGCGACGTATTTGCTATTATATAATCGGGATGTAGACCCAAAATACCGTCTAGTTTTTGTTCATGGAAATATTCAATAATTTCCATTGTATGATCGTTAACGGTTTGCGCCTATTTAGAGCAGAAAAAAAAATTAATAGTTTAAAATTGATTATTATTATTTTTTTGAACAATTTTTGTACAAAAGAAAAATTCTTAGATTAGTACAATAAACAGAGGAAAAAAGACTTAAAATGAAGGATTAAAATTAACTTTTCGCCGTCTAAGTATCTCCTGAAAAAATCTCAACATCCTCAAGTCTTTATAAGTTTTTAAGGAACACCCCAAGACATTGTTCACAAAAGGCGTAGTGTGATCATACCGTCGTAGATTATAAATAAAGCGTATGCTATCATTGCATGCGACTTCAATTTTCCAAAAGCGTCCAATGAGGGAAGGACTAAGTGGCCATGCATTAGATGGGGCAGGAGTAACGCTTTTGCTAAGAGCAAACGAAGGGCACAAGTCATCAAGTTTCCATACAGACGGAGTTTCCTGAGAAGACAATACTCACTATGTAACGGATGTGGTCACAACAGGTCATATCGTGGCTTAGAGTTACTCCGATATTTTTAGTACGATAGACACGCTGAATAGGATTGCCATTTAAAATGACTGCGAAAAACCAGACTGGGGCTTACAGAACGAGCTAAAACCAGATATTGCGACTTGCCTGGATTGAGTGATAGGCGATTAACCGAAGCCAATAGAAGAACATTTTGTAACTCTTCGGATAATTTCCGTACACCTGAAACCAATTGATCCTTACGCATAGAGAGGTACAGCTGTACATTATCGGTGTACATGTGGATTTTGGAGTTGTTTACTACTGCAGGAAGGTCATTAATGAATATTTTGAATAAGAGAGGGCCAAGAATTGAACCTGGCGGAACACCACAGCAGAGGATGGTTGAGGTTGAAGCACGATTATGCAACATTACCTGTTGCAAACGGTTATTTAAGAAACTATGCATAAGCTTGAGAACAGACAAGGAGAAACTAAACTGTGTGTGGAGTTTTTCGAGAAGGAAGGAGTCAGT
The DNA here is from genome assembly GCA_949987705.1 of Thereva unica. Classification (NCBI taxonomy): domain Eukaryota; kingdom Metazoa; phylum Arthropoda; class Insecta; order Diptera; family Therevidae; genus Thereva; species Thereva unica. The sequence goes on along the minus strand of OX465281.1, from coordinate 223,443,743 downwards.
GGTCAATATCAAAAGCCTTGGAAAAGTCTAGTAGTGCAGGATAGCAGACTTGGTTCCCATCTAAATATTTCCTAATGTCGGTTGTGATTTTAAGAAGTGCAGTATCACAGGTGTGGGATTTTCGAAAGCCAGATTGGCATGGTTTTATAAGCTGTAAGCTGATAACGTTCACAGAGCTCGATAATTTGAAATGCAATCAGCTTCTTAAGAACTTTTGCTAAAAACGGTAAGATACTAATAGGACGGAAGTCAGCAGTGCGCACAGGGGAAGAACATTTGGTAGTAGGCAGTACAAGGGAATGTTTCCAAGAATTGGGAAATTTGGAAGTAATAGGGCATGAATTAATAAAATGAGTTATAATAGGTAAAAGGCAAGGTAATAATACTTTAAGAAATCTGGGGGATATCTTGTCACTCCCTGTAGCATGCGATTGAATAAAACATAAAACTTCAGCGTTCCGACGACGGAGGAACATGAGTATTACGGACAGAATTACTTGAAGGAAAGTGCGAATTCAGCGGTATGCTCCAACCAAGGCTTTGATTTTTCAGTAATGGTTTCTGTTCGAATAGGAACAAACTCATCAAACAAGAGCTGCATAGGCGACTCAAAAAACATAATTTCATGTCAGTTCATGTTTCATTTCATGTCAGTCAATGTAAAAATCTTTTCCCAGGGTAACCGCTCACAACATTCAACTAGACTACGACGATCAGTCGCGGTAATTGTTTTAGCATATTGTGATCCAACTGGAATATTGCAACAGACATATAATATATCCTGGTTCTGGAAAACAATTAGGCGTCTGTCACTGGTGAGTAGCACATCAGCTTGTGATGGATGTGTTGCTTTAAAGTAGGTAGGTAGAGCATTGATTGTATTTAATCCAACACGGTGCATAGAAATAGCTGCTGTTGGCCACACGACTTTAAAAGGTGCACATGTAAATTTCCACCAACTAAGAGATTAGTGTATCTTCGCGAAGTGCTATCTACCGATTGTTCCAGCTTATCCGTATTAAACAAGCCAGGCGGGCAATAGACAGATATAAGAAGAATTTTCTCTGAGTTGCAAGACACTTCAACGACCAAGAATTCAATCTCAGAGGTTTTGGAATGACAGACAATTTTAGCATTTAGGAAATCTTTGATGTATATAGCAACTCCTCCGCCAATACGATCCCGTCGATCGTTTCGAAACACCCAGGGATATGAAAGAGGGTGGAACTGAATCATTCAACCAAGTTTCGCATACAAGCAATACAAATTCCTACATTGAGAAACATTTCCCCAAATTCATCAATTATGATTTTCAGGCTACGGTCATTGAAGGAACAAATTTTAAAACGTAGAACTGAAAATTCTAAATAGTGTCCTTACCTTGTTATTGCAGCTGGAATACAAATGCATCACAGGTATTCAGATTCAAGAATCAAGGACTAGTGGAAAAAGGCAAGACGAACATGGCAATCAACAAATAATATAAAGGAGCACATCTTCAAATGCAAGGACCACCACAAATAATCAATTATTATAAAAAAAATTAAAAAATATGTGAAATAATCAGCCTTATTCTCGTTGTCGCGTGACGCGACAGATCTGTCAATTCGACCTTAAATGGATATTCTCATTGTCAATATAACGGACTTCTGGCGACTAAATGGAAAAATTTCCTATTTAATTGTCGCTATGTGGCGTGTGAAATGATATTTTCCTCCATATGTATGAAGGTACAGTTTCATTCCACCGCATCCTTTAGTCACGTCATTCGCCACCGTAAATACCACCTAATATACCCGTTCTCGCAAATGCACAAAACTAACAAATAATGAAATTTAAACAGAAAAGTAAATAAAGAATTGAAAACAAGCAAAAAAGAAGAAATTCTATGGAAAAAAAATATTGATTTTACTTACAACTTGTATATTAACACTTCTTAAAGCATTTCTTAGTGTAGTACGTATCCCAGAAGGTGGTAACCACCATATTTTCGGAGGTGGTGTACCCATCATACGAATATGCTTGAGAACCTAAGAATTTAACATGAAGTGAACAAAATTTAAATAAACATAAAAATTAAAATTTATCATACAGAAATTGTTTTCTGTCGGAAATCGTTCCTTTCAAATGTTAATCTCTTATTTTTCTTCAATGTTCCGTCAAAAAAGGCAATAATTTCAACATGTCCATTCTTAAATGCATTAGCGAGTAGTTGAACAAACTGATAAGCACGATTCCACTGGCCGCCACATGCCCAATCTAAAGTTAATATTATTTGTTATTCTGATATTAACAAAATTACTTTTTCATTCTTACCGGAATAATATCCTCCATAGAATCGATCAAGGCAATCTTCAATATCCAGTGCAATACGGAAATTTGCATTGTATTTATTATTTTTACCTCCAGCAGCTGCAAGTAATTAAATTTTAAATGTAGAGCGCTAGCGTTGATTTTAGAGCAAAGAATTATATTAATCTAATTTGTTCAAATAAGTTCATTCCTATTAAGCCTTCGGTAATAACAAAACTTCAATTGTGTTCATAAAATGTTAGTTTTATATCTTAAATATAGCTCATTAGTGAGAAACTGCAGAACAACGAAGACTTTTTTTTACAAAATAATCTCCGTTATAATAGTTTCACTTCTACATGCATAAACTAAACTAGGCTATCTGCCAACGATCTTGACGAGATAGCATCTTGTTTCAATACCTTCATTTGAAATAACATTGACAAATATGTACCCAAGATTATTAAAAGGAATAAATTATCGGAGCATTGGCTTGACAGAAACATTCGAACTCTCGAGAAATAAATTGTATAACCTGATCCAAAACACAACATTAATGTATCTGAGGAATTGAAACTGGAATACAATAGGTTAGCCTCAGAATTTAATCTTAGGTCATGTAAGGCCTATACCGCATACATCAATTCCATTGGAGATAATATTAGGTTGCTTTCCAGGGCTGATGAGTTCAGCAATGGTATCGTCCAGATTCAGTGGAGTTAGTGAATATCCTTCTTTTGGGATAGTTCAGCCTCCATGTAGTACAGCTGAGTAACAGTGTGCAGATTTTGACTTGGTTTCTGCTGTTTGGTTCGTCAGGAAGTCCATGTTCTTCTTCTTCTTCGATGGCTCTACAGCTCAATTCGAGCTTTGGCCTCCATCAACTTCTTCCTCCAGACATCTCTCTGCTCCGCAGCTTGTCTCCAGTTTCTTGTATTGAGCAGTTCTGCTTCATCGGCCTTAACATTGTTTTTCCACCTTGACCGTGGTTTGCCAACTGGTCTTTTGCCATCTGGTAGAAGGTTCAGCGCTTTTTTTGGTATTCTTGAGTCATCCATTCTTTAGACATGATCGGTCCAACGTAAACGCAGTAGCTTGGCATGGGTCGAAAGTTTACACTCTTTGTATAACCTCTACAATTCGTGATTATAGCGTATTCTCCATGCATTATCTTCATTGATTGGGCCGTATATTTTTCTATGCTTCCATACTAGCTACTGTACTTATGATGGTTTTGTATATTCTTATTTTTGTTTTTCTGTGGATGTCTCTGTATTTCATTTCTGGCAGTAGTGAGAAGTATGTTCTTTGTACGTCCTTCGTTTCATCGTTGTCTTCGCTGGCTGTGGACCCCAGGTAGTTAAATTGGTTTACCCGTTCGAAGTTATATTCCCCCATGTGGTGTTGTGATTTCTTCTTTTTCTTTCCACCCTTGACTGAATTCGAATCTTACTCTTGGCTCCTTCTACTAATTCCGTGAATATTTCTCTAAGATATGACAATGATCTGGCAAGGCAGTTTATATCGTCGGCATATCCTGCCAATTGTTTTGATTTGTTAAGCAGGGTTGCGTTCGCATCAATGTTTTCTTTGCGAATAACTTCTTCTAGGCAGAGATTAAATAGCATAGGTGCCAGCCCATCGCCCTGCCTTGCTTTACTTGGAAGGATTCCGTCAATTCTTCTTGTATTCTGACTGTACACCTTGTATTTTCCATTGTCATTTTCGTCAGTTTCACCATCTTTAGGGGTATGTTTAGGTAGGTATGCAGGGGTGGTTTCAACCCCTAAAAGCGCCCCTTGGCGTGAGGAAATATGAAAAATGTATTATTTTGCCACCATTTCTCGAAAGTGTTCGGGCTCGCTAATCACGAACCCGAGATTCATATACATGTAATGGTTGTTGCAACCCCTAAAAATCGCCCCAGTAACAGAAAATATTCGAAAAGTCCCCCGCACTTTTTCTATGGAAAATAGCTTTCGGCTAATTTTCTTGAAATTTTGCAGGTTGATAGTTCTCAACATCTAAATCAAAAGTCTTAACGGACACAAAGCCCCATCAACCCTTCTTCACCACGAAACCCCACGCCCAAGGGGCTATGGGGATATAGCTGATTTCTGAATTTAATACAATTTATTCTTGTAGTCCAGCCAACGGCTACCCCAAACAACCCCCTTTTTTGACCCTTCACACATCTACCATCCAACCCCTCCCCTCAACGCCTGCTTACGCGCCACAACGACCCGTCCGATGGATTTTTCTGATTAATGAATTACCACGAGGGCAACCAATGACACTTCAAACCTCTGACCATCTTACCCTCATGTAGATCAAAAGTCTCCCCTGTCTCTGCCTTCTCGGCACCCAACCTCATCATCCCCGGCCTCTAAACTACATTCCCAATACTGGTCCGAAGAAGATTGGGATGAATTTAACTGATCATGAGTGTTGGCGAACATCAACATCGAAGCAACCATTACCCGAGTCTTGACCCCCGACCCCGAATGGTCAGGTGAAGGGTCGGGGGTTGTCTGATCGTAAAAAGATATTGGTTCGCCAATACTCATGATCAATTAAATTTATCCCCAATGTTCTACAAACCAGTATTGATGGTTGGGGTTTGAAGGTCGGGGTGGTGGGGGTGAGGGGACAAGAGGGCAGAGAGAGGTGAGACTTTTGATATACACAAGGGTGAAAAAAACGCAAAAATCGTAATTTATAGATAGTTTATCGGTAACGGCCTCATCGGAGTGTTAAGTCTCCTGAAGCAAGGAAATCGCTCTAGCCAGCCGACAAAGGCAGTGCTGCTGGCAATATCAGGCTACCAGATAAGCAACTAGTTATGCCGTCCCTTAGCCGAAGACCCGACCTAAGCAAAACTCTGGTACCATATTTTTAAACGGTTAAGCCGACGGAATGCCTTATTAGAGAGCATGATGATACAGTCGTGGATATTTGAAATATGCTGGCAACCAATATGTTTTAATCGAGTGTTTTTTGAAGGTAAAGAAATATAATATTGATAAATAAAATACTTTATTTTACATAATGTAAGAGATATATAATACCGTAAGAAAAGAAATATTGTAAAAACGTTAATATTAAAGAAGTTTTGCGAAAAATAATAAATAACAAGAAAATAAGTGTAACTTGATTACAATTCCACAAAGAAATGTAATTATGATCTTGGCGTTTCTATACAAATTTCCGCGAAATTGTACTGTAGTTAAACAAACATTGCAAAGTTTATAGAATATATAAAAACCGATAAACACTACCACAAAATTATATTTTTTTTTAAACTAAAAATCAATTCCAATTATTCTTATCTACAAAATACGAAATATAAACCACACAGACCCTAATTCTTATAAATAAGTCTCAAATATTGTGTGCCAATTTTATCAATAAACAAAAGAAAAATGACACATGCCTAGATAAAATTAGGTCACTAAACTTTTACACATATTTAGAGAAAAAATATGCTTTCGAAATTATTTAAAGAATCAAAAAGAAAAGCCATAAATGTTTTAAACAGAAAAAAGGCGGATTTGTATATATGTAGTAAAACAGCATTAATAATCTAGCTTTGTTGTTCCATGTATAAAATCGACTAGATTAGATGTAGCTTTTAGATATATACTCGAGAAAAAAGAAATTCTATTGTTTTTCGAAGGTGGATTTCAGAAAAGCGAATAAGTATGAAAAGCAACATAAGAATTACTTCACTAGTAATTCAGTTGCAGGAGGTATAAGCATCACACTCTCGGTGGAGCCCTGTAGAAAATCCTGTGCGTGCTCTGAGCCCCCCGACTTAACAACATTTTAAAGCAGGTCAGCTGGAAGCAAGACTAGAGAAAAGCTTGAAACAATTTTGTGGATCCATGCATTCCAGCGGGCTTCGGTCTCCGACATGGGAGAGAGATATAGAATAGCACACTAATTGTTTACAAGTGCACGAGAGCTAAAAATAATATTTGTTGTCTAAATTAAACATAAAATCCAGAAATCTCGCGTTCCACAGAAGCACTTGACTATGTAGACGTATGAAACAAGGAAGAGGAGAGGCACCCAATGTGAATGTTTATTCTTAAAATTTTTTTAAACAAACATCTGGTTACTTATAAAGTTCCTATAGAAATAATTTTATATGTGGTTTTCTTGGATTGAAATTGAACATAATAGAACTTGATAATTGTTTGTCACGGCAAAGATAGGCTGATAGGTTTGTCCTGGACAAGATGTTTAATTATTAAACAAAATCGATATCAAAGAAAAAACCCTTTCTCCCTTTAGCTAAATGACACAAATACTTACGAGCATTTTGTTGATGATGGCTTTGTCCCATTTTCAATAAATCGACTGCAACGGCGCCTCCTTCAATTTTGCCAAGGAGCGCCTGCAAGTCAGCCGGATCGATCATCTTGGAAGTGATTTCCGACAATTCGTCTGGAACGCCTCAAAGTTGAGGAGCAAAAAAAAACTTCACTTCAATTGAATACAAAACAGCCTACACACCGGCAAAGTAACTTTTATGCAATATTATGTATTCTCGCGAAAATACTATAATAAATTCTAAGTAAAAAAATCAATTTTCTGGCCTCCAAGTACAAAAGAAAAAAAATTTTTTTTGTTAAGCAATTAATGTCAATTTACGAGCTGCAATCTCTCACTTTATAGAAATACCGGCATATCATTACTACGGATCACTTAGTAGTGTTTTTTTTTTCTTGTATGGCTTTTCTAAATTGGATACTTTTCTTTTGGTGTGATGAGAAAAACTTAATTAATCATAAGACGAAAAGCCATGCAAATAGATGAAAAAAAATTGTTGCTTGCAATTCTTCTTCTTTTTACACACACAAGTCGTCTTTCCTCTGTCCTATTCCGTACCAATTATTTTTTCGTTGGCTTCTTATACTAGAGAAATATCACGATGTTGTCACTTATTTTGTAATGAAACACTGTAATAACACTCAGCAGAGTTTTTATACCACTAATTATTCTAATTAGGATCTGTAGATTATAATTTTTTATATGTTTTAAGCACAAGTAATCATGTAGCAAAATTGTCGGCGGTGCACTGAAAACTCAACTTGCCGAAAATGGCCGGCTTTTTCTTTTTTTCTCTATTTTTTTTTTCGTCAGGTCTTATGTTTTCATTGTTTAAGAATTAGATGGCAGTAGTAAAAATTTATTCAAAGTGGATTCTGTAAGAATTGATGTACCACAATATGTATTAATTTCTGAAACTTTTAATTGGTCTGTAAATGTAAAATAATTATTATTGTGTTTGCGTTTCTGGTTTTCTTCATCTACTAAGGGATTCATGAATTTAAAATATTGATGTATTTAAAGTTAATATCTAGCTTTATTAGAGATGTTTCTTTTTCCTGTATACTTTGGAGTAGATGGAAGGTGAAATACATTTTTCTTTTATTTCAGTGTAGTTTATAACCTCAAAATAAAATCAATTGTATAACAATAGGAGTTTCCATTTTTTTTAACTTACAATTTCATTAGACATAATTATTTTCCTTAAATGTCTTCTTTTCATTTAGAATAATCTCGGTTTTATGAATCGTATCATTAAATGAAAACTTCAAAAAACGCGCTTAATGATTGATATAACCGAAAAGGTGAATAACATAACCACAAAATTTTGAAAGCGTCACCTTTTGCCAAAAAAAGATCTTGGCCTCGATTCCCAGATCCAGCGGCTCGGAAGTGAATGCGGATTTGACATTTTGCGATTCTCAAATCCGCATCCGCGGATCTCTCTTTGGCATTTTCAGCGCTGTAAAAGTGTGATCCGCAACAAATTTTCTGCGGATTTGAAACGACAAATGCGCCTAAGATAATCGACATCGCTTATTTCACAATCGCGTGAGTCACTCCGAATTTTTGATTTATTTGAATCCGATGCGGTTTTATTTGAGAATCGTATAATATCAAATCCGCACTCACTTCCGAGCCGCCGGATCTGGGAATCGAGGCCCTTAATTACTCTAGTCGTCTATTCCGATATATGAGCTGGGGTAGTTAGGAAAAAGAAACACGGCTTTGAAGACATTTTAACGGTTTATGAGTACATAATAGGCGTGTTTCTTTTTCTTGATGTTCCTCTTAGAATAGAGAACTGCAGGAAAGGTCCAAGAAAGTTTAAAGAAGTTCTTACGAGTGAATCTTCTGTGAAAAAAAGAACAATGAAGTGTATTCTCTTTACCTCCCGATGTAATTGGGAGTATTCCCTTTCAAGTTGATGACGTTTGTCCGGGTCGCTTGTAGAGTTCATGTTATATTTGACGACCCTCCTGCGTTCTATTTTTTGCCAGGTTGCATCCGAGATCCAGTGTTGCTCATTTCTTTGGACATAACTAATGCTTGTTTTCGCTGCGGTTATAATAGCACACTTCGTATTTCTCCACAGCTCTTCAATGTTATTGTCGTTAGAAACTCTTTGCTGGCTTATGGTAGTTGAATTCTCGCCTTTTGATGCTGTCCCGCAGAAGGTATACGTTAAAAGCCTGAAACAGAATCAATGCAGTGCAGTATACTGCACTGTCTGTCAAAGTTTGGTTTCGTGCTTTTCTATTACTCGGCACACAATTGCATTTAGCGCAGTAAGCAGCAGAATACTGCACTGCAGGTTTAGGCTAAATTCTAAATTTGCTCTGCAGTGTGAGGTTAGAAAATTAAACTTCAAATTTTCATAACGGTGGTAGTGTGCCAGTAAGAACAAATTATTTCTATAAACTGTTAAAGCCGCCAATAACAAAATATTTCTTAAATTTCTTCGCACCATGTTTTCGAAATTTACAATAAATTTGACGTTTGACTTGATTTGACAAACACTGCACTGCATTGATTTCGTTATAAGACGCAGTGCCGTAATTTTTGACAAGCAGTAAAAAACACTGCATACTGCACACTGCGGTGATTCTGTTTCAGGCTAAACAGTCTACGGTGTATGGCATCGCGTTGGACGTTTTTGATTACGACTATTTTGAGGCGAATAGTTGCTACTATCAAACGGTGGTCACTTCGTGCTCTATTTGGTTTCTCGTTCGACCATAGGCTGATACCCAGGGGCCAGTTCACGCAATTCGACACTCGACGTCGACATCGACGCTTTATGAAAACGACGTTGAATTTGGGTTCACATAAGTCGACGTGTCGAATGTCGTTTTCCCAAAATAATTTCTCCTAAAGGTATGCAAAATCCAAAGAAACCGCTGCACTTTTCACATTATCCACAAGGGGGACAAGTAGCAAATAATACTAAAACTTCAATAATGTGAGTTTAAATTAATTAATTAAACAATTTCATAATAATATTGGAAAATCTCAACTCTGAATTTATTTTTTACATCTAACTCTTCTTGGAGTAGTTATAATTGTTATTTTTCAACTAATAGTTTTTCTTTTTCTATTGCATTTTGCTCGTTCAGAACTGTAAAAAGTTTTGTGTAAAATTATTTCTGCTGTGCTCTAATTGGCACCACAACTCGTTTTTAATACAACAATAAATGAATTCGACGCCAAATCTGGTGTCCGAGAAGATTAACGACACTTTTAAAACGACAAACATAAAACGTCGACTTGCGTGAACCCAAAACGACATTTAACGCGACGTTTTCAGTCGACGTCGAATTGCGTGAACTGGCCCCAGGACTCATGTGTATCTTCTTGTGACAAAAGTAAGCTCCACTTACCATGAGTTGGTGGGAGCTACAGAAGTAAACCAAAAGCACACCATTGCTCTTAGTGACTTGGCCTATGCCTAGATTTCTAATTGTGTGTTCAAGGCCGAGGCTGTTGTTATCTACTAGATTTCGACTAAATTATTAGACATTTGGAGCCGACCAAGATGGCCACCAAGGCATTCCCCTTCCGTCCCATGGCTTTAAGCCCAAAACAGAATGAATGCAGAAACTTCGGCTTCAACTTTGCATTTTGACAGTTTCATACAGTTTCCAAAGGAGTCACGTTCAGTTAACATAATCAATGCAGTAAGCGTTGCAGTAAACTTTGCGCCGACTTCGACTTTGAGAATTTTTAAAGCTGCTGCAAAAGTTTCAGAACTATCAACACAACATTTCAAATTTGTCATTGTCGCCAAATTAGAAAATTTAAATTGACTAAGTTTATTGTATGAAAAATACAATTTTCGCAGGTAATATACGTAAAGTCTACATACAGTAAAAATAAATTGGTCCATTTGTTCAAAATTAATAATTTCTAGCATGTTATTAAATGGTGATTGCAATTGTAAATACTATCTGTCAAATTGTCGACTTTGAAGTTATTGAAATGAATGTGTTAGCGCTGTGCGGCAAAGTCGACTTTACTGCAACGGTGAAGTCAAAGTCGAAGTTTCTGCACTCATTGCAGAACCAAGATCGGACTTTACACTCCTTCTATAATATTCTTATATCTATACCCTCAACAGACCCAACTAGAGTCGACTGACCCCAAAATTCACTGCGCTGCCGTACCCGGATTTTATACGCGGGCCTTTCCGTAGTTCTATAAGGCCGTATCAGAACCTCTGCAGCGCTGCACCGACAAGTGTTTCTATTGGCTGAGGCTGGTAAAATGACAAGCAAAGCAGCACCAGAGCAGCGTGCTGCATTTTCATCTCAAACTCTAATTTTGCTGCACATATACATGCAGCACTTTTGACACTTCTTACTTGACAAGTGAATTTAAAGAAGACGCGCGAAATTTTCAACGAGTGAACAACAGGCGGTAGTTTTTTGTTAAAAGAATTAGATCATGGAGGGATTATTAACAGTTTCAAAAATTTTATTTCGAGGTTTTACTGTCAAACAAAAATTGCGCTGCACGGGTGAGACAACAGGATCTGATACAGACTGCAGCATGCTGCTCTGGCGCTGCTGCTGCACGCTGCACATTTTTAGGTTCTGAAGGCTGTATCAGAACCTAAAAATGTGCAGCGTGCAGCAGCAGCGCCAGAGCAGCATGCTGCAGTCTGTATCAGATCAGGCCGTATCAGAACCTCTGCAGCGCTGCACCGACAAGTGTTTCTATTGGCTGAGGCTGATAAAATGACAAGCAAAGCAGCACCAGAGCAGCGTGCTGCATTTTCATCTCAAACTCTAATTTTGCTGCATATTACATGCAGCACTTTTGACACTTCGTACGTGACATGTGAATTTTAACAAAAAACGGGAAATTTTGCGACAAATAATTTAAACAACTGGCTGGAATTTTTTTAAAAGCATTTAACAGGCCATGTAGGAAAAATTAATGGCACTAGTTAATTTTTATTTTGAGGTTTACCTGTCAAATAAAAATTGCGCTGCAACGGTGAAACAACAGGATCTGATACGGACTGCAGCATGCTGCTCTGGCGCTGCTGCTGCACGCTGCATATTTTTAGGTTCTGATACAACCTATCCTGTTGTTTCACCCGTGCAGCGCAATTTTTGTTTGACAGTAAAACCTCGAAATAAAATTTTTGAAAATGTTAATAATCCCTCCATGATCTAATTCTTTTAACAAAAAACTACCGCCTGTTGTTCACTCGTTGAAAATTTCGCGCGTCTTCTTTAAATTCACTTGTCAAGTAAGAAGTGTCAAAAGTGCTGCATGTATATATGCAGCAAAATTAGAGTTTGAGATGAAAATGCAGCACGCTGCTCTGGTGCTGCTTTGCTTGTCATTTTATCAGCCTCAGCCAATAGAAACACTTGTCGGTGCAGCGCTGCAGAGGTTCTGATACGGCCTTAATACAGCCTAAATTCTAAGGATAGACCCAAGAAATTTCTTTGCTTATCTAAAACATATGCAAAAAAGGGTCAAGAAATATTTTCTGTATCTCTCTTTCTGTAACCGGTATACTAGAGAAAAGAAATTGCACCAGAAATATCGTTTTTTTTAATGACTCACAGATATCGCTGTTGATAAAATTTTCGTTTTTCCTCCAGAAAAGCCCGATTAGCTACTCTCATATTAATAAATATTATATAGATGGTGTGTAATCGAGTGGCTGTGAAGCCAAGAGGGGTACGCTCCACTTTCTTCTCCTGTGTTTGAGTTTCGGTTTTTATTTCAATAATTTGTTGATAAAATGAAAATAATTAGTTTTCTTTGTGTTTGAAGGAAGGAATTGCCACAACCTAGCCGCGATATTTTATTTCACCTATTCCCAACCATTATTATCACGACTCTGACATCGGGGCATAGAGAAACGACTCGCTGGAGTGTTACGCCTACTGAAACGAGTTGAATCTCATCGAGTGAAATTACACGGCCATTCACTTGGGACTCACGTCAAACCTGTCTGTGTAAAATTTGAGTATTACACGGTGCATTTAAATTTCTGCCTCTTTTCCGTGTAACAATTCTATTGTCTATGTGGTTGTGCACAAAACAACAAAAACTCTTATAATTATCGCAGTCCCAGCGAAGAAAGTTATGCTTGTGTTAGTGTAATTTGCTGTGAGACCGAAATTTTTCTTGGATTCACAAGTGAGACCAACACATGCACTTCCCTGCGCCCCCTTGTCTAAAAAACCGGTTTATTGGAAGTGATTGGAAAGTGAGTCTGGGAAAGTGATAGGTCGTGTAATTTGGCTCATCAACCAACCGATGACAGGCGCTTGGTGGAGCGGAAACTTAAAAAAAACTTACGTCCTTCTCCACGTTGTTCTAGGTCTTCCGACTAGCCGAGATCATTGTGGATTCCAGTCAAGAGCCTGTTTGGCTAGATTTTCGTCTTCGCGTCGCAAGGTGTGGCCTATAAAATTCCATTTCCTTCGCCTGATTTGGCCCGTCTATCCTTTCTTGGCCGGCACGGCGCCATTGTTCTTCGTTTGAAATTCTATCTTGCCAGCGGATTTTTAGGATACGACCGATACGACGTATGCATCTTTTGATGAATACCTGTAGGCGCCCTGTGATGAATTGGGTGACTCATGTTTAGCAACCGTACAAAAGAACTGCCTTAACGTTGGAGCAGCAATTTGGTGTTAGTTGGGATCTCCGTTGATCTCCATATGCGGAACAGGTATGCATATGTCCTTCGTGATTTATTTATACCAGTTATTTCGAATTTATTTACCAGTTCCACGTCACGGTTATTCAGCGCTGTCCGTTCAATGGTGTTTGCATTTATCCGCATTTCTTTTATTTTAGTGGGATTTAGCCTGAAGTCTGCTGGACTACTTTCTGTTGCCAAATTGTTTAACATGTTTTTGAGGTCCTGGTGGCTGTGAGCCAGGAAACAGATATCATCCGTGGCATAATTGTCTTACTCCTGAAGTCACCTCAAAGCTGTCGGATAATTTTCCGTTATAGAGAACTCTACATTTGGAATTGATATATAGGGCTTTTATCAATTCTATTCTAGCTCGTGCCTGCCATATAACTCATAATCTACGAAAGCAAGATAAAGGGGAGATCGTAATTCAGTAGACTGCTATACTATGATTCTCAAGGTGTTATAATATGGCTTATACATGAGCGGGCCTTCCTGAATCTGGCCTGCTGCCTTCTAAGCGTTCGATCTACTGCTTCTCTTATCCTAGATAGTAATATATGGGACAAATTTTTTCCCACAGTAGATAATAAACAGATGCCTCTCCAGTTGTCGCATATTGTCAGGTCCCCCTTTTTTGGCATTTTGACTATGATACCTTCCGTCCAACCCTCCGGAAAGGTACAGGTGTTCAATGCTATTTCCAGGATTGGCTGAAGCGCATCTGCTGTGAGGCTTGAATCGGCTTTCAACAATTCTGGCGGGATGCCATCTTTTCCAGCTGTTGTGCCATCTGAAAAATGATATTTTATGCTATCTAATTCCATTTACCTATTAAAACCAACAAAGTAAACATGTGGAAATACAAGTCACACTACTTCACCGCATAACACGTCAAGCTGTCAAAAGTAAGCAGCAGAGAAACAATATTATAGTACCTGTCTAAGATTTTTTTAGTCTTATAAAAATAATGTTAAAATATTAAAACACTACCACAAAACCTTTCCAAATGTTGCATAATGTTTTTACAGTACAGCTTGAAGTATTGATTTATTTCCATATAATGCAGAAATGTTCAACTTGAATAACCTTTTATTAATATTTCGTAAAAGCGTTTTATATTTCAAAAAGTCCTCCAGCTGCTTTTTGCGTCATATTTTTGGTAAAAATTTGTACGATAAATCAGACCGTTTTAATTGCTCCTTAATCTACGGAAAGCTTAGACAAGCTTGTTATTTAAATTCGATATTGAAGAAATACATCAAGTCCCAATTGTATAAATGCGAGATTTTTCTATAATAAATTACAAAAGCTCCATTGTTGGTAAATCAAAAAAAGCTCAGTGCTACAAAGTATTCATAATATAATCTATATGTACATATATTCTATTCACCCACAGCCCATACTTATCAAAAGCATATTTTATCTCTATGGCTATGGTTGCTCACCCTCTTGACAACACAAGAAAAGCTCACTAAACACAAAAAATAGTTGGTCTGAGTCGTACATGCTCGGTACGAGCAGTCGGGATTCAGTTCGACCCAAAATACTTTGGTCTACTTGGTCTACTACAGATCAAAGAATAATCGTTAATCAGCTTCGTATACCGAACACTGCTCATGTTAGAGCGTTCGAACTTTTGTTGTTTTTGTTGTATTCACTTCGCATTTAGAATTTATTTTGCCACCAGTTTTCAGTACAAACATCCCATGTTTCAGTAATCTAAATTATTTATAACAAGATGGCACGTGGTAGACCCTTATCGAAGGACATTCGGGAAGCCATTATAAACTCATCGCGAAACGGTACATCGACATATAGAATTGCTAAAGATTTACGAGTATCCCGTTCGACTGTGCAAAATATATTAAATTTATATAGAAAAACGGGAAATATTATTGCTCAGAAAAAAACAGGGCGTCCATCTCGAGTTGAACAGGTTGACTTTTGCGAATTAAAGAATGTTATTAATCCAAATTTGAATAACGTGCATTCGAATATTGTTACTGCGCCTGCAAATGTGAATATACAGCAGGGCATTAACAAGGAGATTGGAAAAACGTACTTTGTTAAGACCTGCAATGGATCGATGAAAAAGATTAAGCATGAGGGTAATAATAATTATCGCAAGGTAAGTCAAATACATCTTTACATTCTTATTGTATATCCAAATACGTATATTGTATATTTTGTTAGTATTTGTATGGGATTTGGTTGGCTTCGTATAGTTTTGTTTGAGTGCTTTCAACAAAACTGTTTTATTCAAGAGAAAAATATGAGCCTATATATTGATAATGGAAAAGTTTGTTTAGTTGAGTTAAAATGTACTTTAAGTTTGGCAGAGCCCAAAGGTCGTGAAAAAGCTTTCATTTAATATAATTAATTTGGTCTGATGTATCGCTATTTACGCGTTAATTGGAAATTTATATAAATAGACGAAATTAATTTCTGCAATCTTATTCGCAGTTGTGCTTCTTGTTTGTCTACAATCTTGCAATATTTTCACAATATAGCTTTAAGTTATGTCAATAGAAATAAGATACAATTCTGTCGCTTACATACACTCGATTAGAGATTAAAATATATACGACAAACCATCTATTAAAGTGGCTCGTGGGTTATTTAATTGGCCGATTGTTTTTGATTGATGTATTGATTTTCTACTTTTGTAGTTGGCGGGATTTGCATGATTTAAAGGTGTTCTGAAACATTTGGTTTCATGATTCTGACATACTTTGAAATTGCTATATTTTTTATTTGCAAAAACTTAAAAAGTTTTAGAAACACCATTTTACTATCAGTCTATTATGTTGTTCATGAGCCCCTGTGCTGAAAGTCGGGTCGTGATCCGTGACAAGTCGTCTAAGTTGAAGAAAGGGACGTTTCAGTCGAATTACGACTTTTAGTACAGAGGCCTAGAGTGGAAATATTAAGTCTAGTTTAAGGCCCTTGTGCTGAAAGTCGTAATTCAACTGAAACTACCATTTCTTCAACTCAAACGGCTTGTCATGTCGAGACGACTCGACTTTCAGCTCAGCGCTCATGGTCATGGTGCAATATTTAGTAGTCAGCTTAGTCAAAAGGGTATAGGTATAGATAAAGAAGGCCTGGAGGTGGTGAAGCATAATGGAACTAAACCTAACGCTTCTTAAACTGTAGAATGGTATACGAGTTCGGGAATACATACTGCGGAAGATTGTTCCGCAAGTATTCTCAGAACAGTTCTATTTATAAACGAAACTCTGAGTGTGGTAGTGAATCCAGCAGGTTAGTCTTGCATTACAGGAAACATTGTCATTCAGGCAATATGGCGTTCATTTCCATGGAACAGGTAGTTATGGTAAAAGCGATAAAATTTTGTCAAAGCTGCTACTTTCCTGCGGTGGCTCAATGTGTCTAAGAAGGCGCAAAAGTCAGCAATAAGTTTAATGGTGCGATTTTGTGTCTTCTCCATCCACGGCAAGGTAGTTTTTGGCCAGCACGATAAACGAGTTTTATTCAAGGTGAGGTCTAATTTAGGGCTTGTATGGAGTGTACAGTAATTCCATTACAAATCCACAGTGAAAGTTAGGTCTAGGATGTTAAGAGACGAGCCAGCCATTCGATTCACACCTTTCACTGAAACAGAAGGAAGATCAATGCAGTTTTCTACCGTTCTTGTAATTCCAATTAGGAATAAGGACGATGTCGCAGTTCATAGAGTTAGCTTCAACGTCTAGCTCGTGCTCGTGGTGTGAAAGTTACAACAAGTATCGCCATTAGCGAACTAGCTTGGGCTGAAAAGTATTGAGATTAGATCATTAATAGGGATTCGGAAAAGAGCCAGTGTTAGAATTGACTCCTGAGGAACACCGTTAGATGTCGTGCAAGGCTTAGATTCGACGCCACAGTAAGAAGTATTGACCCGATACTAACTTAATGGTCAAAAAGAAAATTCTCATTCTAGTTCCTTAGTACTTCGTCGACTATCAACACCTTAGAGCTCAGTCGACAGAATAGTCTATATAAACACTGAAGAAATATAAAAGAGTGAAAAAATTGGCGCACAGCTTAAGCCAAAGGTGAGACACACCTCCTAAGGGCCTTAAAGAGTGTATGTCAAGTAATAGGTACGGTATTGTTGAGCCCTGAAAAAAACTGAACTTTGGGCGAGTCGTATAATCGGCAATTTAGCCATAGCAATTTCGGGTAAAGAAGAATTCGAGGCGAATATAGATGCTATTAAATCGGGCTAAATTTCTGTTATCAACTCCCACTTGCAATATAACTCACTTGATAAAGTGAGGAATGAATGAACGCGTTTCTTCTGATCTGCTTCCTGCACCGCTATTTTATACCCGCAAGAACAAATTTTTCCATTTGGCTCGTTCCTTCTGTCTATATCTTTCTTTTCGCGTCGGCTATAGGTCATGCAATTTGTTCGTCGATGGAAATACATATATCTCGGAGCCAGTAATTCTGAATACACTTAACTCCTCAAGATCTTAAACCCATTCTCCCCTTCGAGCTAAGCTAAGTACAGGTACTATTCTAATGCTTAGGACTCCCCAAGAGATGTCAATAACTCCTTTCAATAATTAATCATAGATAAATTACTAATATGTATTATAATCTGGCCATGCAGTGCCAGCGGATCGTGTTGGGGCCGGGTGGGTAGTCAGACAAACACACCCTCCTCCAAAACTGTTATTTGGTAACAATTTTTCCTAAAAAGGAAAGAAGGTAGGTCACTTCATTGTAAATTGGAAGATTGACGGTGTACAGAACAACATGTGGTGCTCTAGGACCTCTCCGGTGGATTACAATGTATCATGATATGCTGAGGCTACGCCTCGATGTGATCAAGTTATGCACAAACGAAGCTATCTGAGATATTAAAGCGTGGCTTGAAAGCGCTGGTCTGCCGTTTTCTGAACACAACAGCTGGAACTGCGCTGATCAGCAACTTGGGCAAACAAGTACATATCTGTATAGAATCAAGGTATGGGAACAGATCATTCATTCATTCGCAGCTCGGCTTAAGGTACCTGGGAGTGATGATCGACTCCAGGCTTAATTTTAAAACACACTTGGAGGGCATGGCGTATAAAGCTTCCGCTACTTGTGCAGCATTTCTAAAAAGGCTGTTGCCTATGGTACTGCCCCAAACCAATCGGTCGCCTCCTGTTGGCGAGGGAGGTTAGCCTAGTCTAGCTCTGCGCACTACTAGTATGGGCAGCACAGCAGCATTAAAGAGGGCTAACAGCAGTAAAGGAGAGCCGCTTATAGTCTTTTACAGATAACTCCATCTAGTCTTTTACAGATAACTAAAAATCTAAGCGATGACTGCATGTGTCTGTCGTGTGTATTTGTGTTTGGGTATTTGAGACTAGGGAATGCGGCAATGGGGAAAAGTTGAAAATAGATCAAGCGTGCGTTCGGTTTACGTAACTAAATGTCAGGGGGCATTTGAATGTTAGCATTTCTATTACATGAAACACCGCACGCACAACGTGCGCATGTATCTGCCTGCAGCCTTTGTGCGTGCTGTGTGATAGCCGATATTATTTCCTGGCGAGAGAAAGCATTCGACTCTGTGATCCAGAATATGTTTAAAGGAATACGCAAGTCAGTGCGGCGGCAGATAACGCACTGCGAGTCTGTAACCTTATGGCAAGGCAAGTGAGACAAGTCCGTTAAGAGTCAGTGGACACTCAGACTTATCCCAAATGCAGATAGATGAGTTACGAGCTAGTGTGCGGAAGTGAGTTACGATCTCACACTGGTCTTGAGTGGAAATGGAGAATATAAAAAGTACCTCCATCGTTTAGAGCGCGATAGTTCAAAACCTCAAAACGTGGCAAAAATTCAATCTGCGGCTTTAAATTCCTACAGCAACAAAAGAACAAACACAAATTTTTTGCAATTTATTTACAAGTCACAAGTCTGATTCTATATGTATACCGTGCTCACAAGTCTCTTTCGATCAGTTTTTTTATTCTTTAACCCTCCTTGGAATATATGGAATAGATTACAATGGTCGTTCTACCTATACTACCGACCACAAATAAAGAAATCATTAGTAAGTATGTACATATGTATATGCAAACGCGCTTCAAGAAACATTCGCGAATATCGGAGTATGTAAATCTTGTCTACCAAAACCGAAATAAGATTCGACAAACATTTTGATATTCCTTTGAAAAATTAAATTAATATTAGCGGCATCTTTGTAACCCAAACATAATTTCACAAATTTAATATAATTTATTTATAGACAATGGCACCCATTGTGAATAATGCAGTGAATGATACCGCGGAAGTTAAAAATGACATAGAAAACAGGCATTGCCAATTACATGCTAAATCAGCAAAATTTCGTCCAACTAAAAAGTTCGCTTACATAATTGCCAAGAATCTATAGGTAAGTTTTGTATTAGATTCTGTATGGTACGACGGCGATTATTCACTTTGTTAGACAAAAAAATCAGCCGAAGCATCCGCAGCAATACTAGTGAAACTAGTCATTCAAAGTGTCGAAGTATTTATCAGTTCGATTCACTCCATTATTAGAAAATCAGAACTGACGACGGGTGATAAGGTTTCTTGTCTTGGCCTGCTCTCCTCGATGCTCAAAACACGGTGCACTCGTTTTCTTCCCCAGATATGCGGTGGTAGCAAAACGAAAATACAAGACCATTTTCAAATATGGCCTATAAGGGCGTCGAATCACCCTAATGTGACGCCGAGTCGAATGTTTTGTATTTTTAGTGCTTTAAAGAGGGTCGAAATCGAAACCAGTTCCCTTCCAGCAATCCAAATTGCAGGTAGTCGACTGATATTTGATTAAATGTCTCTCAGTGGTGTTCCAAAGGTTGTTTGCGATTAGCGTTTAAATTTAAGTTATCCGTCCGCACTATTTTGCTTGCGATTTTTTTATTTTGTCATAACTTAATTCGTCTCAAGTATACAGCACG
This sequence comes from Thereva unica, assembly GCA_949987705.1. Classification (NCBI taxonomy): domain Eukaryota; kingdom Metazoa; phylum Arthropoda; class Insecta; order Diptera; family Therevidae; genus Thereva; species Thereva unica. Next base: position 223,423,490 of record OX465281.1, on the reverse strand, counting down.
AACTCCAAAACATTTCCTTAGCAGTTACGTAATTTCGGCATGTGAATGAATCAGTTCAATTTCAAGACTTCGTCACTTTCTGTATGAGATGGCATTGGAACGTTGGAGAATCTATTCGAGCAGCTGCCGAGGGTATCGGGGCCCGGGAAGTTGCATATCCGAGTGGTAGTTGATTTGAGTGTATTGTATATTGATAAGCTGCCGCAATTGATTCCCGCTTCTCTTCTTGCCCATAAGCGAGCCGTTCCACCATGAAATATCGCGCATGTGTACGGCAGCTTGGGCTGGTTGTTGAAATTACATTCATTTCGTTTATGGTTCGTTCTTTATTCGTACGTCCAAACTGTTGTTCAATTTGACGAGCTTTTGTGGTGCGGAATAAGTACGTCATACAGATACATTAGATATTTCAGTGCTGTTGGTGTTGTTTTAGATTCTGTCGCATTTTTATATATTAAGTGAAAAATTGTCGTGGACAACTTAATTGCAAGCGCAGCTACAAATTTCATATAGTGGAGTGTGTTGCCGAAGTTTTGTCTCTTGTTTGCTTCGGGTAAACAATGGTGCGTGGCAAGCCATTGGATTCAGTATTAAAGAGCAAAATTATAAGTTTACATAAAAAGAAGATTATGTACAAAGAGATTTCGGCCGAAATGGACATACCAAGAAGCACAATTCATAGCGTTATTAAGAAATATGAGGATGCGAGGAGGAACAGCAGGAAACTCGGCTTCGGCACTAGAAGGAAAACAACCTTGGAAGAGGACAACTCCTTGCAGGAAATCGTCAAGAATCATCCGTATGCATCAGTGCGCGAAATTAAGAGACATTGGGAGAATCAGATGAAGGTGCCGGTATCAATTGCCACTTGCAGACGACGACTTCAGATCTTAGGGATCCAAGTTCCAGTACGGGTGAGTTGATTGTAAAATTTCATGATGGCAGCGATGTTTCTTGGTTGGGTTAAATATTATAAATTGTTTGGCGTGCCGTTATCTTAATCGGTACAGTGAGGGCAATAAAAATAGCTGATTTTGATATATCGATTACAAGTGCATATGCAACATTAATTGACGAAATTATTTTTGGCGTTGTTAACAAACAAACATTAGCTGAATTTTCTTATATATTATAATTTTTACAGCAATTTCACTGTCGTACTTATTTTTAATCCGATTCATAAAAGAATCAGTTTTGTTATTTTTCTCATAAATTTGGTCTGAACAAACTAGTATGACTAATACTATGAACTAGTTTGAAACTACTACAGCTTATAGAATTTGACTTTCCTTCAGTAGATGTACCAAATAGCTGTTTGGACGCGAATATCATCCAGACTATAAAAATGACGATAGCATTCTATTATAAAAACTAAATAGTCGGTATTTTTAAATAGTATGTTGCTTTGTTAGGAGTATATTAGTGAGATTATTTGAGGGCTTTGTTGTAAAGTCATGAAATATAAAAAGTCGTACCTGCTCCTATTAAAATATACTGCTCATGACAATATTAAAAGGTATAAGGGGGTGAAGGTTTAGTTTAAAATCAATCACATGCTAAATACAGATCATCATCAAGCATTTGGCAGCATTGATAAAGGGGAAATGACTATAGTTAGGTTAGGTTAGGTTGAAATGGCTGCCCCCCACTAGGGAACCCAATTAGGCCCATTGTGATGCCATTCTAGTGTTGGGGCAAAATTCAGGCCATTTTGAGCTTTTGATAAAGCGACAGAGGTTAGAAACATTACTATTTTGCAGCTCGCCCAATCCATCAAGAAAGGCTGAGCCAAGGAAGGTCCCTATTTTCCTTGTGAGGGCGGGACATGTACAGAGAAGATGGGAGACAGTTTCTTCCACTTTTTCATTACCACAACTTCAGCATAAGTCGTTGTGGGGACGTTCTAATCTTTCGGCGTGAAGGCCAAAGGGACAGTAGCCGGTCAGCACCTTTACTACATTGCTTATCTCCCTTTTGTTCAACTTAACAAGAGATTTTGAACGCTTTACGTCCAAAGTTGACCACATTGCATGAAGAGTGTGGCACACCGTTGCTGTGGTCCATCTTAACTCAGCTCGAGTTAAGCCGAGTTTCCTCACAGCTAGTTTGTAGGTGGCTAAGGGCATTCCCATCCGGGTTAAGTGGGGTGTCCTTTCCACTTCGATTCCCTGTCTAGCAAGCTGAACGGGAAACCAGATAGATCACGAGGCCATCAGCCGCAAATGGAGAACTATTATGGAGGATGTCAGGAGTTTTAGGGAAGCAGACATTGGAAGTGACTATCATTTGGTAGGAGCAACTATTCGCCTCAAAATCGTCGCAATCAGAAATGTTCAACGAGATGCCATAAACCGTAGAAGGTTTAACGTAGACCTTCTGCAGGAAAGCACTAAAAGGCGAGAATTTGTTGGAAATCTGAAAGTGGAAACCAGTATCGGTTATGTCCAAAGAAACCAGCAATACTAGATATCGGATACAACCTGGCAAAAAATAGAACATAGAAGAGTCCTTAAAAAAACCCAAACTCTACAAGCGACCCGGAAAAACGTCAATAGCTTGAACGAGAATACTCCACCTACACTTGGAAATAAAGAGAAGTGTTCGGTGTGATAAAAGACGGCAGATAAACGAGTGAAAGATAAACGAGGTAAACTGTTGTACCAAATTACTAAACAGCGCTCGGGAGAGCACTCTACCAAAAAGCATGCTGCAAAGGTTTCGGATAGACAGCGACGAAGAGCAACTCCAAAGATGATGAGATGATTTCTTCGCTGCCCTGAATGGTTTACACAGGAACCTCAATATAGCAGCAACAATGCATAACCTATAAGGAAGAAATAGTAACCGGAATTCATGCAATGGCCAATGGTAAGGCAGCTGGAAAAGATGACATCCCGCAAGAATTGTTGAAAACCGGATCAAGCCTCATAGCAGATGCACTACAGCCAATCCTGGAAAAAACATGGAACACCTGTACCTTTCCGGACAATTGGACAGAAGGTATCGTAGTCAAAATAAAAAAAAAAGGGGACCTAACAATATGTGACAACTGGAGAGGCAGTTATCTTTTTCTTCTTCTTTAAGGGCTCTCCGGTCCTGGCCTCTCGCAATTGTTCTCCCCACCGGTCCCGATTCTGAGCCGATGTCATCGAGAAACCACTTAAATGGATTGAACTGAGGTCGGGGAAGCCGGGGCATTAGGCTTTAGTTTAACTCATACAAAGCTTTAGTTTTTGTTTTTGCATTGCTTCATATTTCAGGCAAAAATGCTGATGATCGTGAAGGGTATCATTTAGCACACTCATTAGACCGGTTCTGGTTCGATTATAGAGATTAAGCAGCATTGGATGTAATTAGTACTCAGTTGGGAGACCGTATTAGTAAAACGACACTCGCATTTAAAAGTATAAAGTTTTCGACACCGGCGCAGTGATTACTCACATAACTCTACCGAAATTCTCAAATTTTTCTCTATTCTACTCGGAAAGATGCAAAACATAACCTCAAATTTTTGATGAAATTCTCATTTATAGAGACGTAAAAATTTTTTAAAACCATGGAAGGTTGGTTGGAACTATTTTATTCGAATGAAGCTACTATCAGGACGTTCTAAACATGCAAGTTTTATTCTAAAATACTTGCAGAGTGCTTTGATGTTCTCCAAACAGTGGCCAGGAAAAATAGGGTCTCGCTTTGCTGTGTCCCCGGATACTGGGATGTCGAGGGCAATGAGGTTGCAGACAATGAGGTCGAGGAGCGGTCTCAGACGTTGATCCAGTTAATCAGTTACAAAGAAGTCGATTTGGCTGAGCTGTTGGTTTAAGCTCATACACTTAGGCCAAAAGGATAGACCCATTGTGATGCCATAGTGATTCCACTTTAAACCTGATTTTAAAGTGTCGTTTCTTCGCTAAACCATCCCGAGGAAGTAATGAATCTTCTAAGTTGCGGGAGCCCAATCATCGAGATTTCCGCCAGCATGCTTAGAAAGGGTTCATCAAATGTGGTTAACCTCGTTCTGCTTAGTGTCAGGCACTGAGAGAGGAGATGTAGTACACTTTCCTCCTCGTCCAGATTCTTACAGCTTCTGCAAAAATTGTAGATTTCAAGACCTAAGCGAGTCGCATGCGTCCTATCAGACAGTGTCCGGTCAGCACTCCCACTATAACTGAGAGGTCTTGTCTTCCGAGGCTCAGTAGCGAAGTGGTCCGCCTGAGATCATAAGAGGGCCAGGTTAATTTGGCCGCGGTGCATTTATCTCCCTCCAATGCTTTTTTGCTTGTTGCATTGTGTGCTGTTTGCCTCGGAGTTTAAAGGTGGCGCAAGGCATACCAACTCTTTCCTTTTCTGGAAGGAGAGTAGCGGTCGTGTCTTTCCTAGCCAGTTCGTCAGGTTCGGTGACCGGCCACCCATACAAGGAGCGTCCTGAACTGTTGAGTCATCTCGTTAAGAGATCTGCGATATTCAGAGGTAGTTCTAGAGCTGTTTGTGCAAGAGCGCAGGTCTTTCAGAGCCGCCTGACTATCTGAGAAGATGTAGACAGCCCGATTCCTATCGCCTTGCTGGTTGATTTGCAGGACACCCCCACACCATGGCCAGAACTTCCGATTGGTATACACTGCAGTGGTAATCGGAAGGAGACTTCAATCCCAAACTCTGGGGAAAGTACTCCTCCTTCCACCCCACCGTCGAGCTTAGAGCCATCAGTAAAGAAGTTTATTGCACCCTGAAAACTGTGTGATCTCTTTCTACATTTACGACGTGAAGAGATGTGCACTCCGTAGTTCCTCGTGAAATTCGTATTGTACCCTACAATGGTTTTAAGATTTAACTAAGCCACTATGTTTAAATGCCTTTATATATTTAGAATGTATATTTTAAATTTTCAATATATAATTTTCAAATTTTTATTAATTATATTATCCTTTTCTTTTCTAGTATTTCCCAAACTACTATGACAGAACAAAAAAATATGACCCACAAGAGCCCGAAGTAAATATTTTGTTTGATAATGGTGATCCAAACTACAGCAATGAAAATGGTGATGGAATGTCAATGCAGCAAATGGATTACTACCCAGAAGAATCACAACAATATCCAGAAATTACAAGTAATCAACAACACCATAATCAACAATGCAACATAAGTGAATCAGCGCAATCATCACAAAAGCCGAAAAAATTTAAAATAAAAAAGAAAAAGGGCAACACTACATTGGCAGCTACATTAAATTCCCTACAGACTGTTACAAAAGCGATATCTTCCACACAGGACGAATTCAATTTATTTGGAGAATATATGGCGATGTCATTGCGAACTATGCCATTACGGAATGCTTTACGATGTAAAGAGAAATTGTTATCAATTATTGTTAATGAAAGATTAAATATGAACACCGTTAATGATTGAAAGTTATTAAGCTAGCATTAAGTTCACCTACCTTTTAAATCGGGTGGGTAAATCAGACTTGTCCAGGTTTCACTGGTCATATTTTTTTGTATTTTTAAAAAAGTTGAAAATAATATTTTGTGTTTATTTTATTTAAAAACATTGTTAAGCATTTACATAAATAAATGTTCATTAATTATAACGTAAAGTTGTAGGATTTGTTTGGCCTTTTTAATTAAAAGGTATAACTTTTGGATAATTTTATGTTTGTTTGAAGTTCCAGCTAGTTTTATATAGTATTAACTACATACATACATATATAATTTATGAATTAAATTTTAACTTTTCTTTAAATAAATAAATAAAGAAAAGTTATTAAAATTTTGTTGCAGTTGGATGATATCGACCAGATCTTCAATTCGTTAAAACTAACCAAATATCTAATATTTCCAGCCTTAACTCTTATAGACACTATTATAAGTGCATCTATTGTGAACATAGTTTTGTAATTCAGACAAATTTCAGTGTAAGTAGCGTTACCAAATAGGGTATGTATGTAAGTCAACATAGAAGTAAACGCATAAACAAAATTAAAAATAAATTAATTCTGGAATTTTTCTCTGATCACCGTATGATTTTTGTTATATAAACCGCAAGTTTACTGTTTTATAACTTACTAGCTGGAACCCCGTGCGCCTCGCTGCATCTATAAGCCAATAATATGGCGTGCGCCAAAACAAATGGGAACCTCAAAATCGATGGGCAGTCTCAAATCCTACCAGAAAGTACATACATTCGTAAAGATCTCACTACCATTCTCGTTGTGGTCAGATGCTATGAGGGAGTGTTTATGCTCGTAAGCGAATTTCGAAGAGGAAATTACAATGCACGTCCGCTTGAATTTTATCCTTACACGAAATTTTAATGTGTGTGAAATTCTCATTTCCCCACCTGTGTTTATATTTCTAATTCTTTAGGTGCGCACTATAGCTTCCGTTTATTTTGCAGTTGAGGTGATAAGAATTTTAATATGCAGTAGGAGACATTAAGGACATTTTATTGATTCCGCATAATATCGATTGGAATTTCGCCATTTGAAACGTCCAAAAGTTGGTTTTTCCAAAACTGTTACATAGCTATGATGCTTTCAAGCATGCATCCGTTCAACTCATTTGCAGGCTTTGATCGCAGTATAACAGACAAAATTGAGTGAGTCAGAGCGCCTACCTTGGATTGGGTTTTCTCGGAAATCTTCGCTTCGACCGGTTTTTTATAGGCCATTGGGCATTCGGCCCAAAATAATAACTTTGCACGGATGCGGTAATAACGAAAACAAAAATCTAGCCAAGCAGGCCCCTTGACTGGAATCCGCAACAACCCTACTACATAGCAGAGGCCGCAACAACTGGAAGGTCCTGGTCGGAGCTGAGAGCTGTCGCACAGAACGGAGTCCGTTGGAGGGCAACTGCTTCCGCCCTTAAGACGTTCTAGCAAAACCCACTGTATGCCGCCTGTTCTACTATCTAGAGCGCCGACAAGGATGTCATTTATTACTATAAGAAATAGTAATGGCGAAAGTAGGCATCCTTGTGGTACTCCTGGGCCTGTACTCCCAAAGACGAGACGATAAGGCAACGAAACGAAATAACGAGACGAGACGAAAATATATTTCCTACTCCTGGAGACGATAATCTCGTATTGCCTTGCGTTTGTATGTTTTGACCTATTATGCAAAACAAATTAAATCTATCAAAATAATTAGCAATCCCAACGTACAATTTAACAAGCACTAACGTCTAAACGAACACGATTGCAAATATGTCATCGTTTGTTTAGATGAAAACGAGACGATATCGTCTTCCAAGGTAGCATTTTGACAAAACGGTTTCGTTTCGTCTTCAGGAGTACAGGACCTGTTTTATCTATTCCATAATGTGACCCCGCGCTTTTCTTGTAGGCCCTGTGCCGAAAGTCAAGTCATGTAACGGGACAAGCCCTTTGAGTCGAAGAAAGTGACGTTTCATTTGAATTATGACTTTCAGCACATGGGCCAGAGAGTTAATGAGTTAAGTTGAGTTAATGCTTCTGTGATGAAAGTCACAGTTCGACTGAAACGCCACTTTCTTTAATTCAAACGACTTGTTACGTCACACGACTCGAGTTGGAGGACAAGGGCGTAGTGCTACTTAATGAACTAAAGTAGATTCGTAGATAGAGGCCGCTGTGTTGTCATCACGACAAGTTGTTTGAGTTGAAGAAAGTGAAATTTCAGTCGAATCACAACTTTCAGTACAGGGGCTTAAACTCAACTTAGCGCTTCCGCTCTACGGCTCTACCTGTGTTGAAAGTCGTAATTCCACTTGTGATGATGGCGGTAGCATGACCTGCAAAAAAATATTCATTGACGCCTAGTACAAAATTCGCTTCGTTAATCGAAAGCCGATTCGATTGTAAATTGTGATTGGAATGTAAACAATCTGCCGAGAAAGTTGAAATCGGGGCTACTTTACTCGCTACCCTCTGTCGTGTGGGCTTGTTAGCTAGTAAACTAGCCATGTGTCATCATAGTTGCGAGGATCTCATCATCAAAGAGACAGGATACCGAGACTCTAGAAGACAGCAAGCTCGATTCAGTAAGGGCCGCTTCTGGATAGATCATATTAACACATTAAGAAATGCAATGGAATTACGAATACAGAGATCTCAACTAACATCAAATAGTAGCACTTCAACTCCAATGTTAAGGAAGTTCTTTTGTATGGTTCCCTGTCTAGCAAGCTCTTCTGCCCTACAGTTTACCCTAATCCGACTTTGTCCAGGAACCCAACACAGAGTTATATCGAACTGAGTGGCAGTCTCATACAGAGATCTACGGCAGTTCAGAACAGTCGTGGATGTTGTGAGTCGTGGATGTTGTGAGCCTTGAGGGCTATCCGATAGAATACATAAATTCTTGTGAGATATATTATTTATCTTCAGTCATTCGAGAGCCTCCCTCTTCCGCTTGGAAGACGCTGCAGTGGTCGGTTAGACGAAGAGAGGTATCTATAGTCAATGCCTCGGAGAAAATATCAGAGCCTACGCTGTTCCCAATTTTTGAACCATCTGTGTATATACATAATGACCCAGTTGAGATAACACCATCTGTCCAGTCATCTCTGGCCGAAATGATGGTATTAAAACCTTTCTCCAAGGTCACGTAGGTGTAGTGTAGTCTACCTCCATGGATGGATGAGTGATCATATGAATATGGAGTTCATCCAAGAGAAGCCTTTGCCCTGGCTGCCGTCCAGGCTGCCATTTGCTCAGCGTGTATGTCCAAAGGAGTAAGATGCAATAAAACATCCAGCACAGCCGAAGTCAGGCTAATGAAACCTTGACAAAAAAAACGTCTTTCAGCATATTTACTTATGGATATTTTAAATAAATAACATTTAGGTAAAAAGAAACAAAAAAAAATGTTTTTTTTTATTTTTTCCTAATAAGGTTTTTAGATATTTTAAAATCAACAAAAAATATTTGTACTTAAAAAAATTAATGCTTATTTACCTTGCATATTTCTGTATCTCTTAATTATTCGCTGAAATTAATATCAACGCAGAGAACATTTTTCTTGTTATCAATTAAGGCACAATATTTTGCTTGTTTTTTTTCCAATTCGTATATAAATGTAAAATGTACAAAAAATATTTTTTTTAATATCAGATTTTTGTCAATTTTTGTTTTTTATATAAAATTAAAATATTGCTTATAATTTATTTTCACTGGAAAGTATCTTTTTTTTCTTTTATATTGTTCCCAAATGTTTGTTTTATTTTCAATTAATACTTAATCAGTTTTTTTTTTAAGTAATGAAAAACGAAATAAAATGAATTTTTTTTAACTTTCAGAAATTGTTCAAATAACAAATAGTGGAGTCAGATGAGCAAAACATAAGGAATTGTCTCCAGAGTAAAATTTTTTTTTTTGGAACATGTTAGTTACATCGAATACTATACGAAATGGACATTTTCTACCTCTAGCAACCGCCGCTACGTAAGTTATCGGCCATTATGTCAAAAATTTACCATTTTGGTCGTTCTTTCTAAATATAAATGCGTATATCTCGGCATGTGTAGGTCCGAAAAAATCGAAAAAAATAGAGGTTGTTCGTTATGATATTGGCTACCAGCGGTTAGAATATGAAATCCTTTTCTGCACACATAACCTCAAAAAAAATCAAAAACTGAAGAAACTGCTCAATTTTGGTTTTTTGGCGAAAACTTCGAATATTTTTAGTGAAATTTGATGAAATTTTCAAAAGTTATACTTTATAATGTGAACAATAACTGGTTAAAATTTCAAGTCAAAATATCTAATACAAGGCTCAAAAATTGACTTCAAATTTGAAAATTGATTGGCCTATCAGTTTTGTGCATCGCTTCGTATGAGGTTCTTACTTTTTTTAAAATGAAGCTTCTTTTGTGCACTTTTGATGGTGAAAAAGAAAAAATTTTAAACTTGAAGAAAAGTGAAAAAAATCGAATCGAAAATCGACAATTTTTGCATTTTTTCGTCAATTTTTTAGGAAAATTTGACTTTTTTTGGCAAAGTTCAATTTTTATTGAATTATTAGTTCATTTTTGACATATGATGATCGAAAAATTGACTTTTATCAAAAACTGTGATTTTTTTCTAAAATAATTGACGAAAAAATGCAAAAATTGTCGATTTTCGATTCGATTTTTTTCACTTTTCTTCAAGTTTAAAATTTTTTCTTTTTCACCATCAAAAGTGCACAAAAGAAGCTTCATTTTAAAAAAAGTAAGAACCTCATACGAAGCGATGCACAAAACTGATAGGCCAATCAATTTTCAAATTTGAAGTCAATTTTTGAGCCTTGTATTAGATATTTTGACTTGAAATTTTAACCAGTTATTGTTCACATTATAAAGTATAACTTTTGAAAATTTCATCAAATTTCACTAAAAATATTCGAAGTTTTCGCCAAAAAACCAAAATTGAGCAGTTTCTTCAGTTTTTGATTTTTTTTGAGGTTATGTGTGCAGAAAAGGATTTCATATTCTAACCGCTGGTAGCCAATATCATAACGAACAACCTCTATTTTTTTCGATTTTTTCGGACCTACACATGCCGAGATATACGCATTTATATTTAGAAAGAACGACCAAAATGGTAAATTTTTGACATAATGGCCGATAACTTACGTAGCGGCGGTTGCTAGAGGTAGAAAATGTCCATTTCATATAGTATTCGATGTAACTAACATGTTCCAAAAAAAAAATTTTACTCTGGAGACAATTCCCTTTTCACTAAAATGTGATGCTCATCTGACTCCACTAAAACGACATTGTCATTTTTTTGTTTGTTTGTATAGTTAAAAACTTTGTTCAACGACGGTTAAGAGTAAATCTTAAACTAAAATATAACAAAAAAAAATAATAATAATGATAATATAATAATAAAATGCAAAAAAACATTAAAAACAATCTTAAAAATTAATAAAAAAAACGTGCAACAATGAAATTTTGTCTGTTTTGTTGTTGTTAGTTGCTATTTAAAAATCCTTTAAATCTTTCTTTAAATGTTTTACCTTTTTTGTTAATAATTTTGGAATTTTTAACAATTGTCTCAATATTTTGCAATGTTTTAGTTTTATTTTCACTTTTTTCCATTAATCTAGCATCAAATATTTTGTAATAATCATTATTATTATTATTATTAACATTTGTATTATTTAAGTAACGATCATTACAATAATGACGAAACATTGATGTTTCAATAAACCATTCAAGAAAGAATTTTATATTTTGTGACTGATGCGATTGTATAAATTCCTCTTTGTGAAAATATTTTTGACGATAATCGCCAAATAATTCAACAAAAAATCGTAGAAATGCTTCACTAATTAATACACTAGATAACATTTTACCTTGATCAATTAAATCAACCATATCAAGTGATAATTGTAGAGATTCTTGTAATGAGTTTGGTATTATGGTTTGTTCATCGCCGCAACTTTGTGTTATTCGTTTTGAATCTAAATCAATTGCAATACCATCTTCAATTTCAAATGATATATGCTCTAATACACCAACTAAAACTGGAAATGGTGCCTGACATATTTCAACTAGATTACGTGGAAGTATTGTAACAATAGTATATTGCCATTGAAATGGATAAAGAATAGTCTGTAAAGCTAAAACTGATTTCGATAGTAATGATATATTTTTACTTTGCAAAATCACTTTACGTTCTAGTAATAATGTAGAAAAAACACTTATTAAAAGCTCTGAACCTAACCACATTAGTAATTCACTTAATTCTGTATTTTCTAGCCGAAGATCATTTGGACGACGAATTAGTATCTCGTCAAATTTCGGATCTTTTGTTAGTAAGCTTCGATTGATCAAACTTAAATCAAAAGGAGGAGCCTGCTGCTGTTTCTTATTATCCTCAAATTCCTGTACCAATGACTTTAATCCAGATGATCTTCTACTAGTTAATTTTGTTCCATCTTGATGATTCTCTTGTTCAGCAAATGCAGCCTGTGCTGCCGATTCAGTTAACCATTTTGGATTAGCCTCTAAACTTAAACGTTTTGGTGATATTTTATGATTTGATGATGAAAAAAATGTTTTTGGACGAATTGATAATGGTATTTTAATATGTAAATATTTACCAGCAATTGGTATTTGAGAATTCTGTAATGTTTTTAGTAAGTATGTAATTTGAGATTCGCTTTGGCCATGGCGTGATTCAATTTCTTTAAGTAATCTTTGATAAAATCCTAAAGCTTTTGTGACACTTATTAAACAATAACATAATGGAAGGCACATATCTGAATTCTCGGGCAATACCCGTCTACAATATCCATATACTTTAAATCCACTATCATCAGTTAATATTAAGCAATATTCTTGATTATCTTTGCCAGTTCGTACTAATTCATTTGGAAAAACTAGTTGTTCAATATTATCTGGAACTGGTTCATCTGTTGGATATTTAGATTTTATATATGCACAATTATTGCTTGAATTAAACCCGATCAACAGGCAAACTTGAAATAATTTTTGAGTATTATAAAAATTATCATCACTTTTTGTGACTGTAACACCATTTGAACTGGATTCTATATCTGTTTTATCAGTTTTCGTTCGAGAATTAATTTTATTATTATCATTAGTATTAGTAGTTCCTTCAATTATTTTTTTATATTTATCAATACGGTCACTAGTCGACATTATTTGCTCATCACTTATATCTAACTTGTTTACTTCGACTGCATTTTCTTCACTATCTTCTTGTCCATCGTCAACAGAGAAAGTCCTTAAAACTGGTGATTTAAATGTCCTGTGTAATGTACCATAGGTCTGGATCCGTTTACTATCTGGTATTATCGATACCCTTCTGACATAATCCTTTCGCTTTTCAGTCAATGTCCTACTTAACTTAATTGAGCCCCTTGAGTCAGAACTTTCATCACTCCGTCCTCCCATTGTTTGATTTTCCTTATCACTGGGTTTTTGCTGAAATGCTGCGTCTACTAGAATTGTTATCTAAAAAAAAAGAAGTTGAAATTGTTATAAAACTATCTTTTGCAAACTAACAAACTTCTTTACCTCATCATAAGTTTTCCCAAGAGACAAGTTCAATTCCTTATCTGATCCCTCAATACTTGGATCTATGGCAGTACACTGAAATGCAAAAAGAGAAAAAAACTTTCTTTTTAATCAGACCACAAAATTGACTGTAAACTACCCAGCAGGATTTGGGGTGTATTCCACATAAAGATATCTTGGACAGTAAAGTTTTTGTGATGTCGAAATGAAATCAATGCACGCAACATCAAGTATTTTTAGCAGTTTTATCTGAAGAGTTTTATCGTTACCAGAGAGGAAAAGCTTTACACTTGGTTGCCATAGTTTCGTTTTCATATACTAAATGGAATCGACATAAAATGGCTAGATATTGTTTGCGTGATTTATTTTGGAGAAATTGATTTTGTTTTGTTTTTGCAGACTAAAAGCTGATGTGATTACAAAAACTGTCAAGCCATGTGCTTTTAGTTAAAAGGATGAAGTATACTTATATATTGGGAATTAATTAGTTCCTCAAGTTAATCTAAATTCGATTATACATAATAATTTGATAGTTGGAGCTGTTGGGCTGGGTGAAACAGATTTTGATTCCTATAAAGCTAAATTTCTGCAACGATAATGTCTATGAAACGAAAAGGGCGGAAATAATAGGACCTATTTGCACGAAGCTATTGTGGTTTTTCAGTACTAAAGTTAAATGTATAGACAATTATGTACAATTTCATGTTGTATTCAATAGTAGATTAGGTTAGGTTAGACATGGCTGAGCTACTGGTGCACAGCCCAAACAGTTAGGCCAAAGGGATAGGCCCATTGTGATGCCGTAATGACCCACTTTAACCCGATGTCAAAGTGTCGTTTCTTCGCTAAACCACCTCGAGAACGTAATGAATTTTCTAAGTTTCGGGATCCCAAACTTCGGGATCTCCGCAAGCGTACTTAGGAAGGGTTCACCAAAAGTAGTAAGTCTCCTTTTGCTTAGGTCTGGGCAGTGACAGAGATGGTGTTTTATACCTTCCTCCTCGTCTAGATTCTTACAATTTCTGCAGAAATCGTAGGTTTCGAGACCTAAGCGGGCCGTATGTGCCCCATCAGGCACCCCCATCAATCGTCTACCGAGGCTCACCAGTGAAGTGGTCCGCTTGAGATCGCAGGAGAGCCAAGTCATTTTCACTTGTTAAGATATCTCCAATACTTCTTTGCTAGTTGCATTGTTTGATGTTTGCATTGGAGTTTAAAAGAGGCCCAAGGCATACCAACCCTTTCCAGGAAGGAAAGTGGCGGTCGTGCTTTTCCCAGCCAGTTCGTCAGCTTTACAGTTTCCCTTTATATTTCGATGATCCATAAGAGGAGGGTCCTGAAGTGCTGAGCCATCTCTTTAAGAGATTTGCGGCATTCAGAGATAGTTCTGCAGTTGTTAGTGCAAGAGCGCAGGGCCTTCAGATCCGCCTGACTATCTGTGACTATCCTGTCGCCTTGCTGGTTGATTTGTAAAACAGCCTCATGTATGGCTAAAAATTCGGGTTGGTATATACTGTAGTGATCGGGTAGTCGAAAGGAGACTTCAATCTCAAGTTCCGGCGAGAATACTCTTCTTTCCGTTCGACCCTCAAGCTTAGAGCCATCAGTGAAAAGGTTTATGGCATCCTGAATATTATGTGGTCTGGAATCTGATCACCGATCCTAAAGGCATCTTGGAGCGATGGGAAGAACATTTTCATGAATTGCTGAATGGCGAGCCAACTGAGGACTTGGGAGGCTCCACCAATATCTGATGATAATGCTACGGTGCCGCCACCGAGCTTAGAATAAGTTAGAAGAGCTATAACTCGGCTCAAAAATAACAAGTCCTCGGGTGCAGACGGCATCCCAGCAGAGCTGGTTAAATACAGAGGGCCTACATTACACCAAGCGAATTAATTGTGCCAGTGAGTGATGCCAGAAGACTGGAAAAAGGCATCCTCTGCCCGGTATATAAGAAGGAGATATCACAGCGTGCACCGGTATATAACGTTGTTGAGTGCCGTGTATAAGATATTCTCCGCTATCCTACAAAACAGGATGGCCCCATACGCCAAAAAGATCATCGACTATGACCAGTGTAGCTTCATTCCAGGCAAATCAACAACTGATCAGATTTTTACGTTGGCTATGGAAAAATGTCTAGAGTTGCAAAACTCAATTCAACACCTCTTCATAGACTTTAAAGCCGCCTATGATAGCATAGCCAGAGTAGAACTCTACAAAGCCATGAGAGAATTCGGCATCCCCAACAAACTGACAAGACTATGTAGGTTGACCATGACCAATGTGTCAAGCCAAGTAAAGGTTTCCGGAACACTGTCCAGACCAATCAACATCTATAATGGACTCCGACAAGGGGACGGTCTGGCCTGCCTCCTTTTCAACCTGGCGTTGGAGAAAGTGATCCGAGATTCGGGCGTGACATCAAGGGGTACAATCCTCCACAAGTCCATTCAATTACTGGCTTATGTAGACGACATTGACAACATTGGAAGAACAACAACAGCTGTACAAGAAGCTTTCACTCAAATTAAGCAGCCGGCAGGAAATCTGGGACTGCTCATAAACGAAAGCAAAACAAAGTATGTACATGGTGACCTCGTCTATAAGAACACCTAACATTGGTCCCACAATCAAGGTAGAGGAACACGAGTTTGAAGTGGTAAAATCATTTACCTTCCTTGGGCAAATAGTATAGCCCACAATAGCATGGAACCAGAAATACGCGCATGACTGATATAAGCCAACAAAGCCTACTATGTAGTCTGTCAAGGCTTTTTAAATCCAAGTATCTAATCATAAAGTCTAAACTTTTACTATATAAGACGATGGTTTTACCGGTTCTCACATATGCATCCGACACATATGCACTCAAACCTCATGGGCGTTTTCGCGAAGAAAATGCTTCGGAGGATTGTTGGCCCCGTATGTGAGGAAGGACGATTTCGGAGGCTCTACAATGACGAGATCTACGAGCGCTATCGCGATATAGATGTTGTAAAAAAATAAAGCTCGATATGGGGCATCTAGCTCGTATGAGTGAAGATGAGCCTGCTTGGAAAGTTCTCTGCGGTAAGACCTATGGGGTGCGAAAGCGAGGAAGACCTAATCTTCGCTGGAAAGATGGCGTAGACCAGAGCTTAGGGATACCAAACTGGATGACATCGGCTCAGAATCGGGACAGGTGGAGAGAACAGTTGCGAGAGGCCAGGACTGGATCCTGGTTGTAGAGCCATCAAAGAAGAAGTAATTAAGGTTGTTATGCGGGACATAATTATTGTTTTATTGCCACCGACAGTTACGTGTTGTGTTACATTCGCCTTGTATGGTATGAGTTCTAACATCCCTTTGTCTTTGTTAGTCGAACAAAGGTCACATGTCTTTGTTGGTCCACCTTGTTTCTTGCAATCCTACGATTTTTACGTTGTACCTCTCTAATTGCAAGAGTAGCGATCCTAAAGCTCCTGCTTTGTTAATTGTCCTTACGTTCCATGAAGCCAAATAAAAGCCCATAATTCGTAGCTTGAGCCTTAGTCGCGTTCGCCTTTTTACTTCTGTTACAATTAAACCGCATTAAACCGGTGGCTACGACGTGGACATGGTGAATAGGACTAACGACTAAGCTGACAGAGCTGCGGTTGTAAGTTCAGTAAACGTTACTCACATTTTTAGCAACCACAGAGCCATGGAAGCTCTGGGATCCTGTGGTCTGATATCAGCCTTCAACCCAGTATTAAAAATATTTTTTTGTATTCACTTTCTACAGTAGATAATTTATCTAACAAAATCGTTACAGCTTTAGATATTTTCCACAGAAAATAGTTCGGGCTTAACAATTCGGAATTTCTTGAGCATATTATCTGACTGGGGAATCACTAAAGAATACTATCTAAAAGGCAGATATGTATGTGCGGTATAGCAAATAATGATAGCGAGAAAATCCGAATGCAAAATTTAAAAAATCAAGGCAAACTGTAAATGAAGTGGTAAAACATATTTTATTTTTGATTCTTCCGAAATGTGAATATGCCCTCACGTTTCTTATATTATATTTAAAGATAATAAAGTAATATATTTTAAAACATCGAATTGTCAACGTGCTGATTGGAACAATTGACGAAAAAGGGTATGATATGGGTATGCAAATTTCAAAATTATGTGTCATTTTTATTTTTATGTTTATCCCAGTGTGGTTATTAACTTTCTTATAATTTTAACTAAATTTGTTCGTACAAATTCCTTTGAATTAATCAGAGAATATAACACTAAATAATTTCCGTCACTTCCGATGGTTTCCAGTTGCTTCAAGTTACCATTCATATTTGTTATTTAAACTAGATATTCACTAAAATAGGTTTCAATTTAACTTAATGATTATTATATAAACTCTGATAAATATTATTGTATGAAAATCACATAAACAAACAAATGGTGAAACAAATCTTGCATGCTGCGTTAGCAAATCTGGCAACATAAACAAATTTTGGAACATATCTAATTCTTCATTTTTGAAAACTTCTTTCACAAAAATTTATGTACGAAATATTACTCATCATGGTTAAAAAAATTCGATACCTCGTCTTCACTCTTCATCATTATTGTTCCCACTATTTTGCGATTAATTTAAATTTAACAGATTCAAGCCACCTACGTACTTAGCGCACCGCGAGTACGCCAACATGATAACAATTAGAAGATCGCGACTGAACTGCTCAGTTTTGCGATTTGATGTGGAGCTCCCTCGAGGTCTTGTTTCAATTAAAAATCAGTGACGTAAGAGCCCATGATTAATATCGAATAATTATTATCGCAAGAGTGAACAAAGGAATTTCTGTTAGAAAACTCGTACGAAATGATATGAAAGTCGAGAGAGAGAGATCATACCTAAAGAAATTTTTTAATTGCATGGAGTACGAGAAGTCATTAATAATTTTTCTTCTCGATGTCTATCATCATTTCATACTAACATTGCATGCAGTTATGATTCCCAGTACTAACCGACTGTTTTAATAAAATGATATTAATAATTAGATTTAAGTGGTTGTTGTTGAGTGTGCAGCAAGTATATTGGAGTTACTTTTCGTAGGGCGATCAATCAGTGAAGTTATCTTAAACATGACAACGATTATTGTTACTGTTTACCTACTGTAGAAAAATAAGATTAAGAATAATCAATTACAAAATTGCGATATGAAACCATTTAAATTGATTCTTCAGCTAATGGACGCATTTACATTCAGTATTTGATGATTTATAAACATGCATCTATTAAGGAACTAACAACATGGACTGCATTTGAATTCGTTTACAATTTTATTTATATAATCTTGCCTTTTCGAAACATTGACGCCTTTCAATGTTTACTGTTTACCTTTTATAGTCCCCCCCCCTCCCCCCCCCCCCCCAAAGAGCTCTCCGAATTTGGATTAGTTCAATTATGAAAAAATATGTCGAGTGAAACTGAACAAGGAAATTTACTTCTATATATAATAATAAATATTACTGTCTTTATTGTTAACAAAAAAAAATCTTGACAAAATTTTTAAATTGTAGCTATGTGCTTAGTTTGAAATGTTTTAATCAAAATAGGTCTGTATCTAAATTGTCGAATTTTGAAAAACGCGGCTTAATAGAAAACTCGTTTTAGAACCAATAGTTACAATAGCTCTGTGAGCTTTTTGATTAACAGATTCCATACGATAAGACTTAAGCTGGACTTATCCTGGGCAATACATTTGTCTCTTTGGCTGCCCCTACTAGCGAGCCCACTTAGGCACGCCATTGGGCCCATTGTGATGCCATTCTAGTGTTGGGACAAAGTTCAAGCCGTTTCAAGCCATTTTGAGCTTTTGATAAAGCGACAGAGCCTAGGAACACCAATATTTTGCAGCTTGCTCAATCCATCAGGGAGAAGGGAGAGCCAAGGAAGGTCCTTCTTTTCCTTGCGAGGGCGGGATCTGTACAGAAAAGATGGGAGACAGTTTCTTCCTCTTCTTCATTACCACAACTTCTGCATAAGTCGCTGTTGGGAAGTCATAATCTTTCGGCGTGTGGGTCAAAGGGACCATTTTCTACATGTCTTATCTCCCTTTTTAGACCAGTGCAGATAATTTTTGAGAAAAAAAATGCTTAGCAGTATATGGATGGCGGGAAAATTTAGTAGAAATGCTACTTAAACAAGGAAAAATCGAGAGCACCTTAGCAGATGACGGGAAAGGGGGCGGGGGATCCAAAATGTGAGTTTTAGGGGGTTAAACGTGTTTTTTTACGATTTCTGAGAAAAGAAGACCTCCTATCGAAAAACGTTAAATGTAAACGTTGTAGATAAATAAAAGATCTAGAGCTTTTGTTCAAACAATTTTTCGACATAACCTCAAAAAATTGAGAAAAACGTCAAAAACCGAGTTTTTCGTTTATCATTTTTATATTTCTCAAAAATGATCCAATTTTAATGAAATTTGAGGAAAATGTAGATTTTCATGTTTCTAAAAGGCCCAATTTTTTTCAAAGCGATTGGTTGTTTCGTTTTTTTTTATGACCTTAATTTAAAAAAAAGGCCCCATTTTCAATCAAAAAAGTTGGCGAACGAATTTTTGATTTTTAAAATTTTGAAGGCGGATTTTTTTTTCGTTAAATCCTCTACTTTTAGATGGCGTAAAAAATGATAGTGTTACAATAGAAAAACATCGACAAAAATTCGAAAAACCAAAAACATCCTTTTTCAAATATCGATTTTTCCGTAAACTTCACTAATTCTTTATCTCTCTTTGATATAAAGCTTTTAGAGTCGTGCAAAACTGTAAATTTAATGTAATATATTATAAGGGAGCTTCATGTAGAGTTCATGTCAAGATGAGTTGAGGTTGAGTTGAATTTTTGACTCGCGGCACAAATCACAAACAAAACACAGAGATGCTGCGCCTATATACATAACTTCAACGCAAGCCAGGTAGCAGAGCTGAGTCGAGTTCAGTCGATCCTAATTCAACTCGATTAGCGTCTACATGTAGTTGAACTTGGGTTCAACCTGAGTTCAACTCTTCATGAATACGTTACGTACTAACAGAAACTTGAGTGAGTTCAAAATATGAGAAAAATCCCAATATACCTTGGCTTTTTAAGGCCCAGTTATATAGCAGAAACGAAAACGAACCGAAACGAAAAGGACGAAATAAATTGTATGAAAATGTATGAACCCGGTTATATTAACGAACAGAACCGAAACGGAACGAACGATATAAATTTATTTCATTTCGGTATTCAATTCAGCTATTCAGCCCGTTACTTTGACGGTTCGGCAAGGAGTTTATTTCAGTTTATTTAAAAGTTGTGAACGGAAAAGCGAAGGCAGTTTATTTCAAAGTTTATTTAAAAGCTGTGAACGGAAAAGCAAAATGTCCATACAAGGAGAAAAAATTGAAATTTTGATTTCCCATCCCATTGAAATCCCATCTTATCTCTATTTCTGTTCACTTTTCGAACACTCCACCGACGATATCTTCTTTGCTTTTTTCTTAATAAGTTCCTAATTAAAAGCACTGTTAAGAGGTCCATTTCTATATCCTCCATTGCATCAATTAATTTATATTATTTTAGCCAAAGGCGCCACTCAATAACAAATGTCAAAAACTGATTCTGTCGTTCGTATATATAATTGCAGTGTTTTCCCCGTTTCATTTCATTTCATTTCTGTTCGTTTTCATTTCTGCTATATAACTGGGCCTTTAAGCATTTTGTGATTTACAATATTTTTTTTGTGACCCGAGTAAAAATAAAAGATGGCCTTACAGCTTTTAAGAAGTAGAGTTTTTAACTATATTTAACAGAAGCACATGCGAGCCCACGGCGGCCTAACTTGTCCAAAAGAATTGAATGGCCGAGCACTGAGCTGTACACACGGGCATACAACGGTAAATTTGACCCAAACAAAGAATCTGCACCAATGTATTGTTGAGTGTTGTTTGTGGGAATTTGATCATTTTCGTTATGTACAATCGGCCTTTAGATTATCATACTTAAAGGGTATCAATGCATAAGTATGTGAAGGCACCGCACACTTGATTTTTGGTGTTGATTTATACTTTAGTGGGAAATTTTGTTATTTTAAGCGGTTCAAGAAAAAAACCAATCGAAAAAAAAATAAAACCTTTAATTGCAGTGCGTTGATAAAATGTATAATATTCGAACACGAAGTCATGAGCACCAGATTTCATGATGTTTTTATCAATAAAAATACGGCCGTATAGTCCGACAAACATCCTTCAGATGCGTGGCACATGTCCTAGGACTATGTTTGAAACACGGCCGGTGCTGGCCCGTTGTAAGGCCATCTTTATTTTTACTCGGGGAATTACATATATTCTTAGCGAGTGAATTTTTTGCTATCATTTTTAATTATACACCCAGTACTATTTCAAATAACATCATCTCCAGATTTTGAGTAAAATTTGAAAGATGTATAAGTATAAGTAGTACTACTATTTTCAGTATGGAATATTTAATTTCCTTTTAATGAAATTCGCTGTCCTCTAAAAAAATATTTTCATTACTTCTTAATTAATTAAAAACGAAATGCAACACTTTTATTATATTTTCATTCATAATTTTACATAATATACAAGATTCTGCTTATTTTTTAGGTCATTTTTCATTAGGTTTTTCATTAATTCCCCATACATCATCGTTGACTGCACAATTATTGCTCTTTAAACCATCAATGGCACGCGGTTAGTTTATGAATATGTGCATAATGTTCGCAATAATTCCATAATGATGTTCGTAAATAATCCCATAAAGAGTAAGGCTTCTACTACAGTTATGTGGATTTATTTTTAAGGTAAAACATTTTCTTTTGCGATACGGAACTATTGGAAATTTCTATCAAAACAAAAGTGCAATGAAAACGATTTTTATCAATTCCTTATCTTGACTAATTTACAAGAAAATAAAACCGAAATTATCTTAATGCGAGATTATCAATTTTCCGCAAAAGATTTCGTATCTACCCAATCGAATCTGAATTTTTTTATAGTGCATAACTCAGAAAGATAAACTCAAAATAAAACTGTTGAGCCCAGCGAAGAGCGTTTTGTATAAACGTATAAAACTGTATATCTTTTAGATGGATAGATGCTTAGGGTCAACTAAAACAATAAATCAGGCAAGAAAGTTCATAGAGATAACTATGCTATTCGAAATTGGTAGCTTCGAAAAACCAAATATGTATTTAAAATTTCATTAAAATTTTAGACAAATACAAATCTTACCAGATAATTTGCATACATCATGTACCAGAACCCCGTCTACAACACAACGATGACACCAGAGAGACAAATGTACCCACCCTGGAAGAAGTACACAGTGCCATATGATCCCTAAAAAACAACAAATCTCCAGGAATCGATAACATCGCAGCAGAGTTGGGAGTTGGGGCCTCGGTAGTCTAGAGGTAAGGCACCTGACTGCTATCCCCAGAGGTCCCGGGTTCGAATCCCGGCGGCGCCACGGTCCTTCGCCTTTCCCACCTAACTTTCCTTCTTTCTTCTTCCCTCTTTACATTCCTGATTCCCCTGTCATAGCCTTCCCTAGTCCTTCCCCGCTCCACCAAGCGCATGCCACCGGTTGGTTGATGAGATTCAACTCGTTTCAGGAGGCATACCACTCCAACGAGTTGTTCTCGATGCCCCGATGTCAGAGTCGCGAAATGGTTGTGAGTAGGTGGAATAAAATATCGCGGCTAAGTTGTGACAGTTACTTCCTTCTCTTCTCTCTATCTTCCGGCTAGAGCTGCTGTTCGCCATTCACTCTATACGAAAAATATAGATTGTCGACAGTACAAAGGGACTTTCACTAAGCTTCTAAGTCTGTCACATAAAAAAAAAAGAGTTGATCAAACAAGGAGGAGAATTCCATTCAGCAGCTCTACATGAATTACTTGCATTACATGCTGCATATAGAGGAACGAAAAAATGCCTGAAGATTGGGAGCAAAGCATTATCTGCCCAATACGAATTCAACTGTGGAAACTATAGAGGCATATCTCTTTTAAGCACAGTATACAGTGGTGAACAAAAGTCAACGTACACCATATAAAATAGCAGAAATCGGTTAAGTATGGTACAAATAAAAAATTGTGAAATTGCAAAATAAACATAATCTGTTGTACTAAAACATTTTATTAAAAGTTTATAACATTTCACTAAGGAGCGTAGAGTCCGAAAACAGACCATCAAAAATAAAGAAGACCTCAAAACCGCCTTGCGTAAGGAATGGGCCAAAATAAAACCAGAAATGACGAAAAAATCTTGTCCATTCTATGCCAAACAGGATGAAAGCTGTAATTACAGCGAAAGGCGGGCCAACAACATATTAATATTAATTAAAATAAACCAACTAATATAAAGAGTCGTATCTGTACGTAGACTTTTGTTCTTTGTTTTCGGTAGAAATTTTAGTTTTTCGTTAAATTTTTTTTGTAAATAGTGAAATGTTATAAACTTTTAATAAAATGTTTTTGTACAACAGATTATGTTTATTTTGCAATTTCACAATTTTTTATTTATACCATACTTAACCGATTTCTGCTATTTTATATGGTGTACGTTGACTTTTGTTCACCACTGTATAAAATAATGATCATATGTAACTAAGGCCAGACTGGAACCTTATGCAGAAGCCACAATAAGTGAATACCAAACCGAATTCAGAAGAAGTAGGTCAACAACAGGGCTTCTTATTTCCCGTAAATGAACTTTTTATTTTAATTTAAGCACTGATTTTTATAATAGCATAAGCTCTCTATGGCGCTATTACTTAAAGATGATCTGATTTTTGTTTTAAAAAGATCTGCCGAAAAAAAGGCTGTTCCTGATTCAATCGAATTCGGTGGAATTGTCATTAACACGACATATAGCTTTTGTAATTTATTGGTGCGCTTCCCTGTTGCTTCATATATATTCATTTCTTTACAGATATGTATAATTGACATCGTATACATATAATATCTTCTTCATTCTTGGCTTTAGTGACTTTTACGATAGTGGAATCGAATTTCTGACGGAGTGTAGTTACCGAGGATATCTTGAGTTTCAATCAGACAAATGAGCAACAGTATCTATATGCCTGAAATGAATTCTTAGAAGCTGAGAAAGGCACGCACACTTTCTCGGTTCGAAATTATTTATTCGGCAGATTCATTTGCAGGGCAGTGAATTGGTGAATGAATTAAAGAAAAATACCGCTTCCCGGGTATTCCCGGGAAATGTTGCGGGATAGCGGGATCAATTTTACGCCCCGTTCAGAAGCCCTAGTCAACAATGGATCAACTTTTTTCAATAAGGCAAATCCTCCGAAAATACTGGGAATACAAAATCGACGTGTATCAACTCTGCATCGACTTTAAACAAGCATACAACAGCATAGACAGAGAGCAAATGTATGCGACAATGCTGGACCTAACATCCCTCTAAAAATAGTAAAATTAACAAAAATCACAATGGAAAACACAAGGTGTGCAGTTAGAATACAAGCAGAATTAACGGGTCCTTCCCAATCAAGCAAGGCTTAAAGCAGAACGATGGGCTGGTATCCATGCTATTTAATCTCTGCCTAGAAGGAGCAATTCGCAAAGTAAACATTAATGTGAACGCCACCCTGCTTAATAAATCAAAACAGTTGGCAGGATATGCCGATGATATAAACTGCCTTGCCAGATCACTGTCATACCTTAGAGAACGAACGGACGGGTAAACTTCGAACGGGTAAACCAATTTAACTACCTGGGGTCCACAGTCAGCGAAGACAACAATGAAACGATAAACGTACTAAGAGGAATAAACGCCACAAACAGAACATACTTCTCACTACTGCCAGTGATGAAATCCAGAGACATCCACAGAAAAACAAAACCATCATACGTACAGTAGTTAAGTATGGGTGTGAAGTATTTAGTATCTCCCAAAAAACCGCGGACAAGATAGATATATTTCAGAGGAAGGTTCTCCGAAGGATATATGTCCCAATCAATGAAGATAATGGATGGAGAATACGATAATATCACGAATTGTACGATCTATACAAAGAGAGTAAACTCTCGACACATGCCAAGCTACTGTGTTTGGTCATCTTCAAAGAATGGATAACTCAATGATACCAAAAAAGCCCTGTACCTACTACCAGATGGCAGAAGACCAGTTGGCAAACCACGGTCAAGGTGGGAAGACAATGTCAAGACCGATGCAGCAAAACTGCTGAATTACAAGAAACTGGAGACAAGCTGCGGACCACAGAGAGACGTTTGGAGGAAGAAACTGATGGAGGCCAAGGCTCGAATTGGGCTGTAGAGCCATCGAAGAAGAAGAAGAATTTGCATACATCACACTGGGTTTTATAATAGTCTAGGTATTCTATTACAACCGAAACGATCTATATTCTAACTAGAAGCCAGAGAAATATATCCTATCTAAATTTTACGCTGTAGTCAGTGGTGTAAATAACGCGCCCGCCAGCCCAGATCACGGTAGGGCGCAGCAAAGCCAGGGGCGCCCTCTCAGTTCGCTTGATAAATAACAACAATAAATACTTACTAATATTATTAATGCGAAAGTAACTCTGTCTGTCTCTCTGTTACTCTTTCACGTCTAAACCGCTGAACCGGTAGATGAAATTTGTTACAGAGATATATTAGACCTTGGAGAAAAGCACAGGCTACTTTGTGTCGCGAAAAAAGGTTTAAAGGGGTTACAATAGGGATGAAAGTTCCTGGCCTCGGTAGCCTAGGGGTAAGGCGTCTGGCTACCATCCCAGAGTTCCCGGGTTCGAATCCCGGTTAGCCCCAAGGTCCTTCGCCTTTTGCACTTTCCCACCTACATAACATTCCTGCTTTCTTTTTCCCTCTTTACATTCCTGATTCCTCCTGTCATAGCCTTCCTTAGCCCTTCGCTCCATTAAAAAGCGCATGTCGATCGGTTGGTTGATGAGATTCAGTTCGTTTCAGGAGGCATAATAATCCAGTTGTTTCTCGATGTCCCGATGTCAAAGTCGCAATAGTAATGGTTGGGAGTAGGTGGACTAAAAAAATATCGCGGGTAAGTTGTGGCAACTCCTTCCTTGCACACACTATACGAAGAAAATATGTAGATTATCGAGAGTATACAGTCCCTTGCCATATTATTAGACTCATGCTGCAAATCTACTTTTACTTGATATTTCTTGTTGTTAATATGAACTTTTTGTAGATATGTTGGTAGAACTTGGGTTTTTGAATATCGCGGGCAATTTTATCGTTTTGGCAACACTGATCATGTTGATAATCGATGACTCACAGCGATTTTCGCGAAAATGACATGTAACCTAAAAAACAGAGTTTCAGTTTGATAGTGCAATTCAACAATTAAACGTGTTTCAATAGCGTTTTCTCTTGTAAAACTCTTTTCCATTTCATAAGGTGAGTTTATTGTTGACAAAACAACATGTCAAAGTATATATTTACACGTTTTGAGGCCATATTATGTTAAAAAAAACAATTTCAGAATGGGAAAAGTGTCTGATTTGTCGCCAATAACAGTTGGTCGAATTTCCGGTATGCTGGAAGCACGAAACATGTCGCAATACCAAATAGCGCTGATTGTTGGAGTTTCTCAAAGTTCTGTCAAACGAATAAAACAAAAAATAGACCTCGGTGAAGATCTGAGAGCCAAACGTAAAGGTGCGTGCGGTCGTCGGAGAATCACGACAGTGAGAAGTGACCGAAAAATTCGCAATATTTGTGTTGAAAATCGAAAACTGCCGATAAAAATTCTTGCAAAAAAAGTTCTTGAAGCCGGCATTGAAGTTTCGCAAAGAACAGTGCAGCGGAGGTTAGCAGAAGAGGGTCTTATTGGACATAGACCAGCACGCAAACCGAGACTTACACCTGCTATAATATCAAAGCGGTACCAATGGGCACGAAAATACAAGGATTTCACGACTGATGACTGGAGGAAGGTAAATAAATGCTATATAACTATATTCAAGTTGTTCTTGTACTGTAGATATTGTTAAATCTAAATTCTATGACATTTTTCAGGTATGTTTTTCGGACGAGTCGATTTTCCAAGTATTGGTCGACAAATCGCAGTTTGTACGGCGAAGGTCAAATGAGAAATATAAGCCAGACTGCATTGTGCCGACCATTAAACATCCTCCGTCGGTAATGGTATGGTCAGTTATCAGTTATAAGGGACCAGGGGCTTTATACGTTGTGGAAGGTACAATGAATGCCGAAAAATACCAGAAAGTTTTGGAAACTCAGCTGCTTCCTCAAGTGAAAAAATGGTTCAATAAACGAGAAAAGCCAATTTTTATGCATGATGGTGCGCCTTGCCATCGTGCACACAAAATTACAAAATTTTTAGCTGAAAACAAAGTAGATATTCTCGACTGCCCAGGAAATTCGCCTGACATGAACCCCATCGAGAACGTCTGGGAGTTTTTGAAATCTGAGGTTGGGATGAAAGCCCCTACAACCAAGCAAGAGTTGATCAATATACTTAATGACACTTGGAAACATAACCCAGAGATCAAAATAAAAATTCAAAGCTGTATAAGCAGTATGCCACGTCGCGTTGAAGCTGTGTTGGCTGCGAAAGGTGGTCATACAAAATACTGATTTTTGCAAAAAAAATTATTTTCATCTAAAAAGATTTCATTTCGATGTAAATTTCTAATTTTCTATGTGACATTTATTGTATTTATAATAAATTTTGACATTTCATCATGAAATAGCGTTGTTAATGTCTACTGACGTGTTATAAGCCAGAAAAACTTCATTTTTAAGCATGAGTCTAATAATATGGCAAGGGACTGTAAAGCACCTTTCCTGAGAATCTCGTCTTTGGGGTCGTCCATAAATTACGTGAAGCCTTTAGGGGGGGATGTCGAGCCGAATCTCACCAAATCTCACGTGGGGGAGAGGGGGTCTCGCCAAATATCACGTAATTTTTTTGTCTCAAGAAACAGTGTAAATTTGGTAGAAAACTAGGTGAAATTAAGTAAAACATGTTTTTGACTAAAGACCTTTTTTTACTTACAGGCCGCCGGCAGGCACGGCCCGATGAAGGCCACACAATACTCATTCTGACTGAGGGATGAGGACTTCAGCTATCCGCCTGACGGGCCGTGGCATGCAGGTGACGTCATGACTCCCTACAGACGCACTGGCGAAGATTACAGTTTAGCATAGCAGGCTGTTAATTCAAGTGCAAAAATGCTCAATGTTTTCACTTGCCAGTTACCTAGGCATAGAACCTTGACTGTATCTAGCAAGTGAAAATTTATCACCGCTGTACCATCTATTGGCATATTTCATGTTCACGCATGCCAGCTACTTACCCGTTTTACTGGCATGTGTATTCCCGGCTTAATACATTTACATTATTTTTTAAAATAATTGTCTCGTTTTCTATGTACTTTGGAGGAGCTTAAAAACACTGTTTCAAATCCGATGTGCTACGAAAGAAACTAACACTATATTATTATATGAAGCACCTATAGATTAATAGGCCGAGCCATGACTTAGTTACACCACATTCTTACTTAATAACCCCAGAATATATTCCCAACACTCATGGCACAACTAGCATGTTTGTGATACATACAAATGCCAATTGAAAAAAAAACTCAATAAATATGATTAAGCGATCCAAAACATAATAAACAAAAACCCGAACAGTTTACGTTTAACACCTGTATTAACTTCAACTTCTTTTATCTTCATTTATAGATTATTTCGAAATTCCATAAAAGGTCAATGTCCACTCTAACTGAAGCAGACGTAAATATCTGTTAATTATTTGTTTACTACACTCGTTAAAAAAGACCTGTGTAGTAAATAAAGATAATGAATATTCCCGTTATGATAAATACTTTTCAATATCTACAACTTACCAAATAATGCATATCTCCTTCCTTATGATTCTCAGGACATCTGCAAATATTTCCCAATTCACTTTCCATCTTTTCTATAGCAATATCAGATTCCTTATCTTCCTCCTCGATACTTTCACAGCCAACTTTATGCCTCTTCAAGTGACTGAATGGTTCCATATAAATTGGTTCCGAAACTTTACCTGTATGCCCAGAACGTCTTAAAAAATTACTATTATCTAAATTATGCTGTATTAATGGCCTCCTTTCTTCCATATCAACGGAATCGTAAACAACCGAAGCACTTCTATGACAAGAAATGCAATCTAATAATTTTGAGCCTTGAAAGATGAACTCAGTCTTTGACTTCTGCAGCGGAGGCGGTTTACGGGGTGCATTCTTGTTTATTACCAAATTATTTTCTAAAAAATTAATCTTATCTTTTATTTCGTTTTGTTCAACTTTAGAGCGCTCTTCGAATAACTGAGCAGGATTAATATCAAGATTAGGAGATCCAAAAGTTCGTGGTGGTTTTTTTGGGGGCGGACCGGTGGGCAAGGGTCTCCTTAATGCCGCCCTTAACGAATCAGTCAATCCCGGCTGTTGAAGATTCCCAATATCGTTGGCGCATTTCTGATTTAAAAAATTTTCAAATTTTTCATCATCGAATTCCTTAGGCATAATTGGTGATTGTTTAACTAAAACTGTTTTATTATGCTTGTCACCTACGCGAAATGCTGGACTTCTCTTAATGCTGCTACGCTTGACTGGGTCACTCGTGTGTCTGGATAACTTGACCTCAACCTTTTCTTTAGTCTTCCCCCTCGATTGTTTGTTACTGTCGGCGAGTGGGTTTTTCTTTTTATTATTATCTAAGATCGCTGAATCACTGGATTGCTTCGGAATATCATTCTTATTCCAATTCTTTACTATATTTTTAGCATTTTCCGATCTTCTTACTATATCTATAGATGTAGCTGAACGTTGAAATTGAAATTTATTTGTAGGTTTCTTTGTTTTAGCTGCCCCATTAATATCTAATGATTCTAAGCTGCTTAAATTTTCAAATTGTGATTTAATAGCACTAACTCGTCCACTAACAGGTGGTATGCAGGACATTTTTTGCAAAAAAAGCCTGTTTTTCCGGAAGTTCACTTTCAAGTAAATTATATATACACTACATGATTTCACTTTGCAATTCAATGAACTCAGATAAGACGAGCTAATTATAATATAGAGTAAATTGTGATAAATATAGAATATCAGGAATTTGTTACTTCTCTAAACAATTAAAACATTGGACGCTTTTGTTGTTGTTATTTTCAATTATGTATTCTTTTCATGGTTAATTTTAAGGTTAAATTATTTGTTATTTAATTATAGTTAAGTAATTAGAGATGGTTTTTAATTAATGATTGAATGGCTATGTATTTATTTACAAATATTAAAGTAGAAAAATTGTTAGAAACTGTCGCAGTTTACAGTCGAGTCAAATCCGAGATGACAACCGCGTTTGACAGTCAACTTTCTCCACTGTTCGTTCCTGCTCCGAAAAGGTGAAGTTGAATTTCCTCTTATGTAAAATTGTTCGTACCCCATGATAAAAAAGCAAGAGCAGAGGAGCTGCATTTATCTGAATTAAAGGCTGCTTCAGAACCTCATGCAGCGCTGCGATCACAGGTATTTCTATTGGCTGAGGTTGGTAAAATGACAAGCAAAGTAGCGCCAGAGCAGCGTGCTGCATGTTCATCTCATGTCTTATATTTGCAGCACGCTGCATATTTTGGGTTCAACAGTATACATTTTATTTGCTAGCTAAACCCTAGTATGCTGTTAAAGTGAAATGAATTTTGTACAAATTCGAAATAAAATGTCCGTTCATTATAAAAATATTAATTATTTCAAAGGACAATAAATTCATTTGAGGTTATGTTTTACTCGTATTTACTTCTGATATCAAAAATCGCCTTCCATTGGCCATGTACTCCGGAGTAATACACGGAATTCCGTACACCAAATTTTTTAGTATGCTTCTTGTTTTATAAAAACATCGCTCGAGCGGAATGCTAGCCGTAATATTTCGACATTATACATCTCCAACAGGTGGCTCTGCAAGGAATTGGAATGGAATAATGGATCTGTGTAATTTTTTATATTTATGAAACTAGTTTTGCTGCTAGGTATTAGATTATCTACAGATCCACGGGTGAACATTGTGAGTTTATTGTTGTTGAGGTCAAAACGCTAAGTGACGTGCGTTTGCTTGTTTCTGTGTACTGCCCGCCCAAGTTGTTCAACGAAGACAATGCTGAGGAGCTCTTTAACGTTCCCTCTAGGCTTAATAGGCAGTATAGCGATATTCTTATTGCTAGAGATTTTAATGTTGACCTACTTAAATCAAACCGGTGAATGCATTAAGAGACTGAATTGTGACCTGCGCAATATTTCAAGCTGGGCGTCTAATAACTATCTTCGACGCAATCCTAATAAATCCGTGGCCTTATTTATTAGTCGTCGCTCAGTTAGTACCCATGAGCTAAGTCCTATCACAATTGATAATACTCCACTGTCTATTGTGAATAACGCTACGAATTTGGGTATTGTGTTGAACTTGAGGTTGACTTGTTGCGACCATGTCTCGCGGACTCTTAGTAAAGTTTATAGTTGCCTTCTTAGGTTATGGCTATTTGGTAAACTCCTACCTCAGCAATCACGCCTAAAACTGGTAAAGAGCCTCATTTAAGCTAGCGTCTGCACTTGCCATATTTTATTGAATTGCTTATGGCATTGCTATCAAATGTCTGGTGCGGACAGGGTAAACTTGGCCATATTTTATTGAAAGCAATATATGGAAAGAAATATTTTTTTCCATATCTGTTTCCATAAAGTTGGCAAGAAATGTGACATTTATCGTTACAAAATGGCGGAGTTCAAGTTAACATCGAAATTTTGCCTTCTTCCTAAAAATGGACATACCCAAAATGATGGCTTCTTTCTTAAATTACGCATTTCTTCAAATTCCATATGCTCTAGCAATTCTAATGTTTTTTAATTAAGCAAAATTTGTTGAAATCTTTGTTGTTGTCTCCTTAACGCCATCTTTTCAACTGAAATGTCCGACATAATTTGCCCACTATTCAAAATAAGCAATAAATCGTTGGCCATAACTGACAGCTACTTTTCAATAACATATGGCAAGTGCAGACACGGTGTAAGAATTGTGGATTTGTCTGCCTACGCAATCTTTCCCTTGTAATATTTCCAACAATATTGCATAATTTTCCGGAAATGACAAAAAATTACCAACGGTAATGCCTGAAAATCGCTCCTGAAAACTCCAGCTACCGTTTTTTTATTTGTTATACGACTTGAAGTTGTACTCATTAGAATCCAACTTTTCCGAAATAACAGATTTTTGACGTTTCTCCCAAAAGCTTCCCGCCAATCAGATTTTAATCAGCGAAAACTAGAAGTGAAGCGAGGATTTTTGAGCGTCTTTTGTGTAACATTGATTAAATTTGTATTACATTAATAAAAAATCTTCGAAAAATTGTGAATATATAACTAAATCGCTATGCCTTCTACTTTAGAACTCTGTGAAAAGTATTTCGGAACAAGGGATATTTATACACTTTTAGAAATTAATAAAGATTCACTCGAAAAAGAAAGTAAATTGATATCAAAGTTTATCAATGAAAATTATTATTAATTTTATTTGTTTTTAGTTAAGAAAGCGTATTATAAGTTATCGCTGAAAGTACATCCAGATAGAGTGCCCGAAGAGGAGAAGGAAATTGCAACAGAAAAGTTCAAAGTATTGGCACGAATCCATCAAGTGTTAGGAGATAAAAATAAAAAGGCTTTGTATGATGAACAAGGAACCATCGGCGAAGATGAGGATGAATCGAACTTATCAACATGGCTAGAACTCTGGAGAAAAATATTTAAGCCCATATCAACTGAAGATATTAATAATTACCAGAAAGAATATGTCGGTATGTTTTGGTCTCCATTTTTTTCAAGATTTTTAACACATTCTCAACAGGCTCAGAAATTGAAAGAACTGATATTAAAAAAGCTTATCTTAATGGAAAAGGATGTATTAACTTTATGATGAATTCTGTACCATTCATGAGCGTAGATGATGAACCAAGAATTCAGAAAATTGTTTTGGGTAAGATTTGACTAAATGGTGTAAATATAGTCTATAAACATTTTCAATTGCAGAAATGATATCATCTGGAGAAGTTCCAGAATATAAAACATTTACCAAT
The DNA here is from genome assembly GCA_949987705.1 of Thereva unica. NCBI lineage: Eukaryota > Metazoa > Arthropoda > Insecta > Diptera > Therevidae > Thereva > Thereva unica. The sequence continues at coordinate 223,390,300 of OX465281.1, read as the reverse complement.
GAACCAAATAGTAAACGTATTCGTCGTCATAAAAAATATGCTAAAGAAAGTGAAGAAGCTGCAAAAATCAAGGTTGATCTTGAAGATACGATCGTAAAAAGACAACAAGAACGAAGTTCTAATTTTGAATCATTTCTTGATAAGTTATTAGACAAGTATGGGGATGATGACGGAAGCGATGAAATCTCAATTAAAGATATTGGCAAAAGGAAGAAAATCAAGACCGCAGGCAGAAGGTCAAATGGCGAATCTAGACCTAAAGAGAGAAAAGTTCGAAGTTGTCGTGCTCAAAAATCTTAGATAATTTTTTCTATTATATAAAAAACTTTTGATTTTATATATTTAGTTGTGGGATTATTTCTTTCGTGGAGTGAGTGAAGAAATTTATTGAAATATGGTTCAACGATAAGAAACAGTTATAGTATTGTAGCTTGTAGAAACATGATTTATTTTGATAATTTATATTGAAGATGTTGGAGCAACTACATACATATGTACTCTTTTTCGAATATATATAACTTAATTTTTTTACACTTGATGTGTTAAGTCGAAATTAAAACAACAAAATTAATTTTTTACTTTAAACAAGATTTTGCAATTACCTAAAAGTCGCTTAACACGCAATGATTTGCTGGGGCAAGTCAATTTGTGCAAATAAACTGAGTGAAAATGACTGGCACAAGTCAATTGGAACAAATAAACTGGTTGTTAATTAAATAATGGATAGCAATATTGCATACCCTCAAACCATACAACACTTGATCAATAGTTTCGAATGTAAATAGGATACATCAGCTTGAAACCTTATAGCACTATAAAGTTTTAAATCATCGGCGTAAAAGAGATGCGAAATGTCATTTAATTTTTCAGATAGATCGGAAATGAATAATGTTGAATGGACGTGGCCCCAGCTGGCTGCCTTGCGGTACACCTGAGGTTCCATTGATTTCTTTTGAAAGGAAACCCTGAAGTTCTCCCGTTAAGATAGGATGTTATCCAATCCGAAAGGGGGTCGGATATCCCAAATCTTAAGCGCAACGGGTTTTGATCGGTCGACCGGCTCACAATCGATAGTTTTCGTTGTACATCCGCACTTCAATGTACATCCAATTTGACGTGTGTGGGGGGCCTTAATGTTGTCATGGCTAAACGGCTTAAATGTATGAAATCAAGCTACCTGCTATATACCACCTAATTTTTGTTTACTTTTTCCTGTTTGTTTTTTACTGTCTCTAATAAAGTTTTAGAGAAAACAAAGCGGTTTCTTAGCAAGACGGGTTCATACCTGGAATATATTTAGGAGTATTCTCGTTGGCGAGTGACGACTACGAGGGATGTGGTGGAACGAAATTGTCGATACCTCTAAGCACGTATCGAGGAAAATGTCACCTCGCGACAATTAAATACGAGTTTTGTCGATTTGCTCGTCAGAAATCGGTTAGATTGACTGTAAGAATACCAATTTAAGGGCGAAGTGACACATTTGTCACGTCACTCGACAACGAGAATAAGGCTGATTATTTTTATCTGAAGAGGAGCACCATATGAAACGCCCGTCTTTTGTGCGGTCTTATAGAAATTAATGTTTTCAGCTAGTTTTGTTTCATTAAACGTAAAAATACGAAAAGAACCGCGCTCACCGTACGTTTCTTGTGGGGTGCCAAGGAAAAATAAATAAAACCCGAGCGGAACGGATTGGTTCTGTTTGAGCCTTTATACAGGTGTATTCCATAAAGTTACAAAGTGGCCAACTGTGCACTACCAATCACATTTCTTGTGCAACCGTGTTCGCTGTGGTACGAATTCCATGCGCCGTATTTCCGTGTAGGTGAAAATACATGATATAGGGAGGTGGAATTGCATAAAATAGTGCTACCGGCTGAAAAATACCCGCAAACTTCTTATCACGGGCACGAAGCACGAAACCTGAAATTTTTAGTCCAAAATGCCCTTTGAAAACTTCGATGTAGGTTTTTGCCTCTTTTTTTATTATTTTCCATCGAATTTTGAAAAAAAAAAAAAAACTTTTTTTTACTTTTTTTATGCAAAATATTTATTGTGTGTGTTGAAATATGATATTTAATGCATTCAAGCGACAATTTGATGGAAAATAATAAAAAAGAGGCAAAAACCTACATCGAAGTTTTCAAAGGGCATTTTGTACTAAAAATTTCAGGTTTCGTGCTTCGTGCCCGTGATGACTTTTCATCAGAAGGGTACGAAGAATCTAAATATCACAATATCAAGTGATTTGACGGAAACCGTTTTTCCATAAGAAGTTTGCGGGGTCTTTTGGTGAATTCTTGCTCCCGCGGGACCCCACATTCGAATTCTGGAACAGAGTTATTACAAGACTGGCTCCAGTACTTGAGCAAACCTATAGTCAGTGGCGCTGAAACAAGCGTTGAGAACCTCGACCATTTAAACATAATAGGGGTATTCATGATCTGTGTTATTTGTGTTATTCGTGTTATTTAATGATATAGTTAATGTACGAACAGGACATCACGTTGGTCAAAAGGAAATCATAGCAATGGAATTGTTGAAATGCAAAATATCAATTGCTGCGCTATCGGAACTACGGCTTACCGGATCCGGGATATTGACAATCGTCCCGCCAACAATCGACGAAACGATGATGCTTTACTATTCCGGTGGTGAGAAAAGAGAGGCCGGCGTCGGCTTTATGGTCGACCGACGGGCTGCCAGCAGCGTTATCGCATTCCAACCGATATCCGAGCGTTTGGCGGTTATAACCATCAGTGGAACGATCAAGACCCATATCATATCCGTTTATGCGCCAACCGAGACCAGCACGGACACGAACAAGGACGAATTTTACGATCAGCTTCAACAGACGCTGGATATGATACCTCAAACCGAATTAATAATTCTCGCGGGGGATTTCAATGCACATTCAGGAGTAGATCGAACCGGCTGGGAAACCATGGGCAAATTCGGACACGGAGTAATTAATGACAACGGCTTACGCCTGCTTTCATTCGCATCGTCAAACAACTTGATCGTTGGCAACAGCATTTTCCGCCATCCACTCAAACACCAACTCACCTGGCGAAATCCATCCGGCAAAGACTCGGCGATGTTAGACTACGTTTTGATCAAAACAAGATTCCGATCGACGCTTAAAGACGTACGTGCAATGCGTGGACCCGATTGCCGATCGGACCATTATCTCGTTCGAGCGAAATTGCAGATGCGATTGCAAAGAGCGAAGAAAACGGAGCCACCACCAGCCAAGAAAAATTGGGCGTGCCTACGGGACCCGGCCATCGGGCGAGAGTTTCAAATGGCATTATCCAACAAATTCGCGGCGCTCGCAATACCGGACGATATCGATGTAGAAGAAAGGCAATTGTCGGAGTCTATTGTGGAGTGTGCAATGGAGTTGTGTCCAACTATCCGTAAACGGACGCAGCCATGGATCTCGGACAGCTGTCTGGACCTCGTCGATCAGCGGAAGCGCATGAAACACGTCGACTTTGAGGAATACCGAAGATTGAACAAAGAAGTTCGGCAGAAAATGAAATTGGAACGAGAAGCGTACTGGAATAACGTTGCGGCCGACATGGAAAAAGCGGCGTCGAGGCACGAGTACCGGACGCTGTACCAGACAATCCGCCGGTTAGGCGGCAAAACAACATCAACAAACGACAACATCAAAAAATCGGATGGAACTTTTGTGACTTCTGCCCATGAACGCCTGGAGCGGTGGAGAGCATTCTTCCACCAGCTGTATAACCACGATCCGCCGCAAGGTCCAGCACCCGAACCACCGATTATCGAACAGCCGATGAATCAGTTTCTCGATACCGAACCAACAATTATCGAGGTGAAGACCGCAATAAAATCGCTGAAAAATGGAAAAGCGCCGGGAATAGACCAAGTAACCGCCGAGATGATCAAAGCTGGAGGTGATGTCTTATCCCAACGACTTCATGTCCTCATAACACACATATGGCATTCGGATCGTGTCCCTTCGGTATGGAAGAAAGCGATCGTTGTCCCAATTTTGAAGAAAGGCGACAGTCGGGAATGCAAGAATTATCGCGGTATTAGCCTTCTTTCGATCGTCGGTAAAGTATTTACGAAAATAATACAATCGAGGCTACAGAAACTTCGAGAGCAAACGAGCCGGGAGGAACAAGCGGGATTTAGACCACATCGAGGATGCATTGATCAAATATTCGCCCTCCGTCAGTTAATGGAAGAAACGTGCCATTGAGAATCATCCAACTTCTCCAAGCGTCGTACGATGGCTCAACCAGCAGCGTTCGTATTCGAAACGACTTATCCGAGGAGTTCCCGATTCAGACGGGTGTCCGACAGGGAGACGTCGCTTCGCCACTTCTCTTCAACGTTGTGATCGACGCGATTATGCGTGAAGCATTCGATGGACGACTCGGAGTTCAATACGACGACAACAACTTCGTAACAGACTTAATGTTCGCCGACGATAGCGCTGTTTTCGCCGACACGGATGCCGAAGCAACGGACATCTTATACGATATTTCCCGCATCGCCCAATCATACGGGTTAAAAATCAATGCGGAAAAGACCAAAGTGCTCACACGGATGGATCAAGAGCCAGTGTTCACCTCGATGGAACCCAAATCGAACAGGTTCCAAGGTTCAAATATCTGGGATCATTGGTTGAGGAAACGAAAGTAGCATCGACGGCCGACGTTCACAGCCGTATCGGCCAGGCAACAGCAACATTCGCCTCGCTCAAGTGGTGCATATGGAAACGAGCAAATATCTCCATAAAAACAAAACTACGTCTTTACCGAACGTTGATTCTTCCGATTCTTCTTTATGGATCTGAAACGTGGACACTGCTCAAACCGGACGTTAAGAAGCTCGAGGTCTTCCAAATGCGATGTTTGAGGCAGATCCTCCGTGTCTCACTCCGTGATCGCCTTCGAAACGAGGTTGTCAGACAAAGATGCGATCAGCAAACACTGATCGAAGAAGAAATGCAAAAACGTCGACTACGGTGGTTTGGACATGTTTGCCGAATGGATGATAACCGCTTGCCACGTAAACTTCTCTGGCGAGACCGTCCTGCAGACTGGAGAATACAGCGATCGGCACCGAAGAAAACCTGGTTGAAGAATATCGAGGGTGACTTAAAGAATCAACGATTATCAGTTACCGAGGCTCGAGACACCGCCAAAAACCGAGAAGAATGGAAGCGAGTCGTGAATAGAGTTCGGGACCCAGCGGCACCGACAGCAGCGTATCCGTTGCGGGGACGTCCCGCTCGGACCGCCAGCTAACGGATCAAAGAAGAAGAAGAAGATTCGTGTTATTTATACTAAATCGAAAATAAAACTCATAGTAAATGACATTTGTTTAACATGAATAACACAAATAACTCAGATCATGAATACCCCTAATGATTTGTAATTAATGAAAAAAAGCATTTTAAAAGGGGGACAAAATTAAAATTGTGTTTATTATTTTTTTTATTGTCTTGTTTCAATCTTCGAAATACCAAGTTAAAAAAATGTAATTTACAAAAGTCAGCAGTCCATTATATATGGCAGTGATCTCAACCGATTTTTTTTTTCGAAATTACGGATTTTTGAAGTTTCTCCCACAGCTTCCCGCCAATCAGAATTAATCCCCGAAAAATAGGAGTGAAGTGAGTTTTTTTAGCGTCTTTCGTGTGATAAAAATTGCACTAAATTAATAAAATATTCATAAAAGTTCTGAATATATCACTAAATCGCTATGCCTTCGACTTTAGAACTCTGTGAAAAGTATTTCGGAACAAGGGATATTTATAAACTTTTAGAAATTAATAAAGATTCACTCGAAAAAGAAAGTAAATTGATATCAAAGTTTATCAATGAAAATTATTATTAATTTTATTTGTTTTTAGTTAAGAAAGCGTATTATAAGTTATCGCTGAAAGTACATCCAGATAGAGTACCCGAAGAGGAGAAGGAAATTGCAACAGAAAAGTTCAAAGTATTGGCACGAATCCATCAAGTGTTAGGAGATAAAGATAAAAAGGCTTTATATGATGAACAAGGAACCATCGACGAAGATGAGGATGAATCCACCATATCATCATGGTTAGATCTCTGGAGAAAAATCTTTAAACCTATATCGATTGAAGATATTAATAATTACCAGAAAGAATATATGGGTATGTTTAAGTGCTCAATTTTTTACAGGCTTTTAACAAAACCTTTTCAACAGGCTCGGAAATTGAAAGAACTGATATTAAAAAAGCTTATCTTAATGGAAAAGGATGTATTAACTTTATGATGAATTCTGTGCCATTCATGGGTGTAGAAGATGAACCAAGAATTCAAAAAATTGTTTTGGGTAAGACTTGAGTTTGACTAAATTTTATTATGAATTTACATGAATAACCGTTTTCAATTGCAGAAATGATATCTTCTGGAGAAGTTCCAGAGTATAAATTGTTTACCAATGAACCCAAAAATAAACGGAATCGTCGTCACAAAAAATATGCCAAAGAAAGTGAAGAAGCTGCAGAAATAAAAGCTAATCTTGAAGATACAATCGTAAAAAGGCAACAAGAACGAAGTTCTAATTATGAATCGTTTCTTGATAAGTTATTGGATAAGTATGGGGGTGATGAGGAAAACGATGCTATCTTAATCAAAAGTATTGGTAAAAAGAAGAAAACCAAGGCACCAGGAAGAAAATCAATTGGGGAATCTAAACCCAAGGAGAGAAAAGTTCAAAATGGTCGTGTCCACAAACCGTAAATTTTATTATTATATATGTTGAAACGTGTTGTGTAAAAATTATGGGTGTTTTATGGAGTGGATGTTAAAGTTAGACAATGGGTTCAATCATAAGAAATACCTTCAAGGTTGTAAATAGTAAAACCATTGTTTATTTGTTATAGAATTTGTATGAAAGTATCTCAAAACTAAATATATATGCACCCCTTTTTTTGATTTTTAATAATACCGTTTTTTATTGCCTTTATGTTTTAAGTCGAAATTGAATCGAGATTAATTTTTAGTTTATAATAATGTTTGTAACAACAACCTTGCAGTCGTTTCATGAAGATGTCCATTCACCTTTAAATTTTGATTTAATGAATTAGACATGATTTAAAACCATTGCCAATGTGCCTGGAATGGTCAAGGCAAGATTCATCGTTATGTCCTCCAGAACTCCCGAATCGCCCTAATCTCTCCTATCTTTCTCTTTCATGCAAATTTATTACCTATTTATTAGTTACAAAAATACCGAGAGATATGTAAACCTCTACCAAAAAAAACTTCAAAACGCCCTAGGGGAAAACCCGATTCGATTCCCCTACCACCTCCCATAGGAATTTTTTGCTCGTCTGTCCAAAACCAATCCACAGCCGGCCGCCGTAAACTTAACGGATACACCATAGAGCGCATAGAACAAAGTACATAAAACATAAGGCAGTGTCTATTCGCACGACACCCGTTTACCCGTGTACCCGTGTCGGGTACCCGTGTACCCGTGTCGGGTTTTTACCCGTGTGTACACTCGGGGGGCTCGGTTTTACCCGTGTGCCCGTGTACCCGTGTAAGGGTGGTTGGGTTTTACCCGTGTAAGGGTGGTTGGGTTTTACCCGTGTGCCCGTGTAAGGGTGGTTTACCCGTGTACCCGTGTAAGGGTGGTTTACCTGTGTAAGTTCGTGTACCCGTGCAAGATCGTTTACCCGTGTACCCGTGCAAGTTCGTGTACCCGTGCAAGTTCGTTTCCCCGTGTGCCCGTCCGAGTTAGTTCATCCGTGTGCCCGTGTAGATTCATTCGCTCGTGTCAGCTAATTTATCCGTGTGCCCGTGCTCGAACAGTTTCACTTGCCCGTGTGCCCGTCTAACTAAATTCATCCGTGGGTTCGTATGCCCGTGCAAGTTTGTTTACCCGTGTGCCCGTGTGCTGTTCAAGTTAATTCATCCGTGTGCCTGTGAAGATTCATTCGCCCGTGTGCCCGTGCCAGATAATTCGCCCGTTTGTCCGTGTCAGTTAGTTCGCCCGTGTGCTCGTGTAGGTTATGATACCGTGTGCCCGTGCAATTTTAATAGCCTGGTGCAAATTGATTTGCTTATGGTTTATTTTCATTGTTTAAAATTTTTTAAATTAAATATAACATTTTTTAAAAATTTAAAATTAAAATTATTTTTCAGTTTTAAATCGGAATGCCCTTACACGGGTAAACCACCCTTACACGGGTACACGGGTAAACCACCCTTACACGGGTACACGGGTAAACCACCCTTACACGGGTACACGGGTAAACCACCCTTACTCGGGTACACGGGCACACGGGTAAAACCCAACCCCCCGAGTGTACACACGGGTAAAAACCCGACACGGGTACCCGACACGGGTACACGGGTAAACGGGTGTCGTGTGAATAGACACTGCCAAAACATAATAGTAGAATAAAGTGCACTATAATATATACCTATACATACTACTACTAAAACCCTCAAAAGCAAATTTTTCCACATGGTACGCATAAAAGGTACGCGTGACGCGAGATTTTATTTTCTGTCCCAGGCGTATAGAACGTGCTTATAGAAAGTTTCACTTCAAAAATATCTGGTCGCCCGAAGACGGAAAAAATTGAAACCATTTTATTTTTAGCTACTTGGTAGCGCGATATCCATATTTATTTTGCATAATAGGTCAAAAGTTACAAATGCAAAGCAGTACGAGATTATCGTCTCTCGTTGAACCTCTTGTCTTCGGGAGCACAGACCCTGAGCTCGCAGCTGTACTAGAGTTATCATGTTGAAAGTCAGGAAAGCATATATAACTACCCCGTGCTACCCCATTTTTGCACTTGCCATATGTTATTGAAAAGTAGCTCTTGGTTACTGCCAGCGATTTATTATGTCGGGCATTTCAGTTGAAAAGATGACGTTAAGAGAGTTCGTGGAATAAGGAGGAATATCTTACGGAAGTCAACATGTTGAACACTCGTGAGGCATTCGCTGCTTATAACTATGTTCGTTTCCTTGATGGTCGAAAGTCGACAGCTTGAGTACTCGAAGGCTTGAAAATTTCAAGAGCTCGAGCGCGTTTATGTTCTGCCTACTTGAAGCAGCATATTAGCTTTAAATGAGCTTGTGCCTGTTTAGACCGGTCGCGTCCACCACCTTTCAACACGAAATTTATTGTTGCGGGGAGTGTCGGGTGGGAAGGAAGTGCGTCTCGATTTTAAAGCGACTCACGTTCGCCTTTTCTGATCAGCTGTTTGTTTTAATTCCATTTTGTATCAATTTAGTGCTCCATTTTATTTTTGCTTCAGCGCCGTGATGAGCAGACATGTTTTTATGAGGAAGGAGAATTTTTTGACTCTTTTTTGTTCTCTGGGGTGGGCTAAAACAAAGCAGTATTTCAAATAGAAGTACCACAAAAAATATGCCTTTGGAAATAATTATTGAAAAGTATGAGCTGGAGCAAAATGTTAAATTAAAAAGTGTCCAAAAGGCGTGCGTTTCTTACGCTTATATACCCCTTGCCCTTTAATTCTCTTTATCATTTACATTTACTGTTCAACTAACTGTCATACTAAAGGCGGCTTTGAGGTCAGGGTAGAGTGATGGATAGTGTAATATAAACCCTATATCTCTCTAGGCAGAAAGGCGAGAGGAGTTATCAAATAAATAAATGCAAATGTCGACAATCGTCATATGCAAAAATTTATTGAAGATCGCGAAAAATTAAAGCACGTATGTGCGATCGCGAAAAATTAAAGCACGTATGTGTTCTTAAACTGACCCAAAAATTATCTCAAGATTGTATCTACTCGAAGAATCTTTGCAATAGCTGACTGTCTAAAAAATAAAGACTATTTAAAAAATAAAGATATATTATTCATATTAATTATTAATCTAGACTTGCTTGAAAAATATTATATATTAGACTCTGGAAGTAATGAATTTAACGGTTTTTGATTTGCTTTTCTTTTTATTTAATTTTGTAAATATATTAAGATAAAATAAATTATATCCTTTTTAGAATTTATAAAAACCTTCTACAGATGGATTTTAATTCATATATTTTTAATTTAATTGAGTTTTCCACTTAATTATTTTTTTCAAATATCCGCCATTATTTTTTCAGCGCCATCTAGATTTTCATCGCAGCATAATTCGAATAAAAAGGCTGATGCAATCTTTTTCGACAATTTCGTGACCATATTTTGTAAAAATTCCATTCTCAGTACAAATTAGAGCGCAAAGGTGAAAAGAAATAATTATTTTGTTGTGATTACAAAGCGTATATTTTGAAGTGAATTATTAACGAAAAAGCCTACGAAAATAATAAATAATTATAAAAAACAGTTATCGGGACTTGAATTGAGAGAAATTATTTAATTTCAAGTGCGAAGAACTGTCAAATAAAAGTGAAATTTTGTGCGACTATAATTTTTTTTTTATTAGCCGAAAACAAAAGAATTTTCGAAGAATCGATTGTGTGAAGAAATTTATTGTACTTTTGTGAAATTTTAATTAAAGATTTTTTTGGATATTTTAATTCGGTTTTGCAGATGATGTAAAGACTTTCTTAGAAAGACCTCGTCGATTCGAGAATTCGCTAGCTCATTTTCGAAAAACGTATTTCGCTTCTTTATCCTTTCGAATGGATAATAAAAAAATGTTCTTGATAAAAATTTCAACGTCAAAAATTGAAAAAGGGCGCGATTTCAGCATTTATCGAATAACAAGAAAGAGATATTTTTCTTCTGTTAAATAATTTCGCTGCGATTATTTTGTATAAAAAAAAGTAAAATCTACGTGCTAGTTGACAGTAGATAACCTTGAGATAAAAAAAAATAAAAATTTTGTTAGTGACGTCGGAATGTTTTTCAAGGTTGATAGGGTGGATAGCAACTTGCAACTTGATTTTATTTTATAATCAAAATAATAAATTAATATATGTAATACAACAACTATGCACGGCTATTTTGGACGGAATAATACTGGCAGTGCGCCGCACTTACATCAACCCTATCAACAAACATTTGGAAGTTCTTGGTGGACAGGAAGAAATTCTACAGATCATTCCCGTAATTATAGTACAGGCTTTCAGTGCAATAATAAGAAGCCCACAATGGATTCTCAACGAAAAAGCCGATGTTACCAAACAACAGAAAATAAATTTATAAACGGCATAAAGAATATCGTAAACGGTTTTATTTATCCTGCATTACGTTACGATTTTTACTCAGATCATCATAAGTATTATAATCCAAGGTATAGAAATAATTTCGGGCGGGATAGAAACAACATGGGTAATCCAACAAAGCCTGAACAACATTTGAAGACTGTTATATTAGACTTAGGAGTAGGATCTTGTTCTAAATCATCAAATCCATCTGGATCTGATAAAAATACAATGGATAAACAAATGGAATCTGAGGTTGTTGCCATTTTCACTTCTGAGGATTTTCCCGAGCTACCAGCTCCTCGGAGGTCAACGTGGCAATCTCAACCCAAAGAGAAATGTTCCTACTTTGAAATAAATATAAAACCTGCGAAAAAGAAGAAAAATCGCTGTAAACGCAAGGAGTCTTGTGGTAGCGAAGACAGCTTTATCATATTTGCTGAGTCTCCACCAAAGTGTGCTGCTACGGCGGAATGTTCAACGAAAAAATGTTCACCGTCGAAGGGAGCACGACCTTTTGTGCCTAGGCAGAGACAAATTTCTGAATGTAGTGATGACAGCTTTGTTATCTGCTTCACGGATGATGCTGCCGAAGGAGTCATAGAATTTTCTGATGTTACTGATGATGAATCAGAATTCACAGATGATAGCGACGGGGAAGACCAAACAGATGATGCCTGTAAGAAATTTAATAAAAAGACTGAAATATGCGACGTTGCCTCTGATGTAACAAGCCAGCTAGACTCGGGATTTGACGAACAAAAGGAGAAAAAGGTAAATTTTATTTTAATAACAATAGAATTTAGAGCAACATTGCTTATATTGTACCTCACTTTTTCCCTCATAACATTTACTTGTTTTTATCACACACAATTAAAATTCATTGTTCATTTAAATTGCATTCTGTTTATTATTTTAGTTTTTTAAAAACTACAATATTTTCCCTCGCTATCAGCCAAACAGCAAGCAAAATCAGGAAAAGCTATATAAAACTGGTTTTTGTCGCTATTTGAAAGTAGCTCCGATAATATATTTCATTTATGGAGCATGCAACAGTTGTTTATGAATTATTATTAACGACGTTAAAGTCATTTACAACTATGAAACTTTTAATTGCATTCACGTGTACACGAGCGTTAGTTGACGATAAAAGCATTATGTAGAAAGAATTTAAACATGCAGCCATGTCAAATTGATTTTATACCCTTGATAAAAGTATCCATCCATCAGTGTATAATTTTCATATCTATCAGCTAACCAAAATTGTCGACAGGAAAACTTCTGTTTTCGGTGCATTCGTTCAATGATAAAAATGTTATAATCATTATGCTAGTTCTGTAATAGAAAAGAGAATATTTGCAGAACGTTAAACTAAATCTCTAAAACTTATGCAATTGTCTTTTGTGGCATTGAGATTTAATATTTTATAGAATATGCATTTTCATTAGCTTATCGTGAATTTTCATTTCGCTTACAAGTTTCGCTATTTAACTTTCTGTGACGCACTAACCGATAAATATAATTACTTTAACTATTTATCACTGCAAAATATTCCAAGATAAGCTTTAAAAAATGACGAAACAATGGACTATGACCCACGGAATAATTTAGTGGCATGGTGATCATCTGTTGGGCGTAATCTTTTCGCTACGTTGTTGATGCGGGTGTTTTTTTTTTTCAATTCCATTTTTCGAAGGAAGGATATATGTATGAATTGATTATTTTATTTCATAAGGGGTCGTCCATTAACCCTTAATCACTCGCGCCCTACTTCTTACTGTAGTTACTCGCGCGGGGTATTTTGTACCCCATCCGTTTTTTACCAATAAATTAGGTAAATAAATGAACAGTGCTTTAAGAATTATAAATATAATGAAATATTTTTATTTATTAAAAAAAAGGAGTAAATAAGGTATTAAATTAGGTAAATAAATGAGGTTTGAAGAAGCGCCAAAGCCCAGACTTGCAGTAGTGCCAAGTATTGCAAAAAATTCCCATTGGGGTACTCAATCACCCAATGCGAGTGATTAAGGGTTAATTACGTGAGACGATTTTGGGGACTTTTCGTCCCTCCACCCCATTGGTGAGATTTGGCTTGATCCCCTCTCCCCCCCAATCTCACGTGAGATTTTTCAAATTTTAAAAAATATCTAGTATTTACGCATTTGTAGTGTAAATACGTTTATCTGTCGTCTATTATTTTAAAAACAGAGTTTGTCTTACCATAAAATCATCCCAGCACCAACTCAACATGCACCCAATATGTTATTTGATTTTTTTTATGTGGAAGAGTCTAAGCTTAGGTGTCACCCATTATACTACCAGTCCGCCATATTGTTTACTTCATGGTGCAATGTCTGGTAGTAAGCTTAGATCGAAGATAGAAAAAGAATATGAAAGGTTAAGGACAGTCTGGAGGATTCATGAGGAGAAGCCAGTGGAGGAGGTTCAGGAAACAGCTCCGCCGGAGTGTTCTGCAGCAAGAAAATCCCGCTAACCAGCCGACAAAGGCTGTGACGCAGGCAGTGAACAAAGAGGTGCACCTCCGCTAGGTGTAGACACGACCTAAGCGGAAAATGGTGCCCTCTTATTAACCGGTTAAGTCGGCGGAATGCCTTATTAGCTCAGCGACTTCAATATAAACAATAGTAAAATATCATAACAGCACCAGCTCGACACGCACGCGTCCTATGTCTAATATAATAGAACACAACCGATCGAGCACAACTCCGACTTAAAGGCACAAACAGAATGGCGCGACGCGGGTGACGGTGGCCGCCTGCGACAGAATTCCCCATACATTTCATTTCTCCGCGCCGCCTGTCCGTTGTTAGTACATATGGTGGCCCGTGTATTTTAGACGTTTTTCCCGTCAGCGTCGCCGTCTCCGCCATTCACCGCCGCGCTGATCTGTTTGTGGTTTTACTAATTCATTTTTAGAGAGTTACGGCTTGACTGTTTGAATAGTAATGGTAGAGCAATTTATGACTTTAAAAATATACAAACTTCGGAGCATTCTTTTATAGGTGTCATCTTAGGGTAAAAAACCTGTGAATTGACCCAGGCCTTAGAAAGGCGGAGTCTGAAGTCACAGCCAGTCTCCCAAACTGGCGTTTGAGCCACCTCTACCATCAAGCGTCCAATGTCAGAGGGTTTTCACAGCATCGTGCAGAGCCGGCTTTAAGAATCGTGTTGAATTCAACCCAGTAAATACGAAGTATTGTTTCATTTCTTATAAAACGTGTTCTACAAGGATCCGTCCACACGATGCAGCGCAAATTGCGGAAAACTCCTTTGTTATGGCTTTTTATGGCCTTTTTTTTATCGCCCACACGACCACAAAAATCAGACATCAGAAATCAGTTTTTTTTTTCAAAATCGGGAATTTTTAGAAATTTTTTAGTTCAGTTTTTATGGCTTTCTTATGAAAAAAAAATCAGTTTTACGAGTGCTTTAATGACGTTATGCTCGCGCCCTTAAAACATTACATATTATTCTTAAGACGGTCGAATTGGATTTACATCCAGATTTTGATCAAACCCATGCGCGCAATGAGTTTCACAGTCCTTTCACAGTCGGTATTCCGAATTCCACAATCCAAGAGTTTAAACTCACTGTTCGTCGCTATCTTCTCCAACATCCCCTTAATCCACATAATCTCTCCTCTCCCGTTTCTTCGAGATAAGCTTCCTACTAGACATTGCACAGTGACATGGGCGACATGACAGATTGGTAGTACAAAGAAATTAGTCTTAACGGAAAAGAGCATCCAAAAAGAGAAATAAAAATTTCGGTTTTGCTTAATGGAAAGTGGTCATTTCCACATTTGTTTGTTGGTACAAACGTACTACATTGTCTAATCATAAGTTTAAGGTTGGTGTTTGTTTTTGAGTTGCGACGACTATTAACCGCAACAGTTGCCAGGAAGAGTTGCTTTATAAGTTCTAAACTCCAACATTCCGTTTTATTAAATCTATTAGTTTTCTATTCTGAAATTCAAGGAAGTAACAAAATTAATGAATTCCATATGAACTAACCAGAATGTCATAATTTTAATATAACCTCATGCGATAAGGTTTTATGTTGAAATTAAAAATCAAATTAAAATTTATAAACGCGATAATAATCCGCATAGTTATCAACAAAGCTATCGTGGAGTGTGGCAAAAAAAATTTCCACCTCAGCGAAACCGCGATTCGTTGACAGTTTCTTAACAGCTGTTTCAACCCATTACGGCCAGGTCGATAAGTAACCGTATAAATAACACAACTGTTTTCTTTGTGTCTCTTTATCTATATTCCAGTTGTTTAAACAAAAGATTTTAAACAATTGTACACCGACAAAATTTTATTAAGTGAAATCCTGCAAGAATATTTGTTGCTAAAATAAAAACATAAACAAAAGTTCCTCAAAAAATACTCGAAACTACCAATGAGGTCAAAAGCATTTGTATATGAGAAATCTTTTCTATTTCATCCCGCCTACTATGCCTAGGTCATCTATTTTTACATGGCACGAGTATTTCAAGGAATGATTCATTCATTACTTTCCTCCTCACATTGGAGTCATCATCATCGTGATGATTGCGTGTATTTGCTGCGTCATATTTTTCACAGAACAAAATTTCATTGAGGAAGCACAGGGTGATTTTGTGTGTATTTTTTCATTTTAGTATTTACACAATTTTCTGACTATATTTCAATATGATTACTGAAAAGTTCCCATTATTGAACCTTCACTTAAAACTTGTGGCATTTACTATTTTATATCGCAGTTTCAGAAGCTGATTACGAAATCATCCTCATGAGATTAAATGCAATTAAATGCAATGCAATCTATGACACGTGATGGGCTTATTTATTTTATTGAATAGTGAAACTTGAGCCTAGTATTAAATTAGAAAAGCTTTGCACAACTGGAAGAATCACGTTTTCATTCTGTCTACAGTTAAACTTGGAAACCTCGAGTCGCATGCCATAGCCGCCGCCACATATGTGCATATCTCTTTCCCTAATAAGTCATGATCTTGAAGTGATTGTCTTTTGTAATTCCGGTTTGATTAAAATGTTGACTGAAGCTATTGGATCATGTTTGCGAGGAGTGATCTTTATACATATAGAATTACATCACTTGGCCTGGTGTTGCTGGTCATCTTAAATCTTTATGTGGTAGTTTTTCTATAATATTTTGCCAGCGATTATTTAACTAATTAAATTATGCATGTCTACGAAAAAGGCATTAATTGGGTCTTAATTTTTTATAAAACAACATGTACCTTTTGCCTTTTTTTATACAATGAATCGTTTTTTCATTAAAATTTTAAAAGGGGTAATTTGGGGCAAGTAAATTATTTTATTTTTTATTTTACATTTTACATTACATTTACATTGCGTAATAACATTAACGTAAAAGGAACATTGCGAGAATTTAAGTATTAAACTAAGATCTAGGTCTATAGTGTTGGTAAGAAATTAGGAGGACAGCAGGGAAGTTAGTTTTCTTTTATAGGATATTTTTGTAATTGAGGGAGAGAATCAGGCTGCGTAGGTATTGAAGGTACTGCAGCACCTGTTAACGGGCTCGTTTGTAGCACATTCAGTGCGATGCGGGTATTGGTCTTTAAGTAGTTTGGAATGTCTTGTTTGTCGAGTATCGTTAAATTTGATGGTGTCCGACAGGAACTGCATCTTGAGGTTATTGTTCAAGACATCCACGGTAAAACAAGATATGACTAATTTCCATCTAAGGAATAGAGGCAAAATATCATGGGTTTTTAGCCTGTCCGTATTGGGAGAAAGGTCGTGAAAGTCCGAAGGATTATAGAGGTTTCTAAGCGCGAAAAGAAGGAACTTTTTTTACAGATTCTATTCGGTTTACACTAATTTGAAATATGGGATCCCAAATCTGGCAAGCATATTCAGGAATAGGACGGACTAATGCGCAAAACAAGGCTTTAGTAACCCGTTCATTGCCGAATTCTTTAGCTCTTCTCTTAATAGAGCCCAACAGCTTGTTGGATCTGGCAATAATGTTATCATAGTGTAAGTTAAAGTTTAATTTGCTGTCGAGGACAATGCCTAAATCAGCAATGTGATCGAGATAATAATTTTGCAGCTGTTTGTTTCTTTTCCTGCAGACACTTGCTGGCACTTACTGGTGTTAAGAAGATTATTAGTGGTGCACCAGTCTTGTAGTGCATTAAGTTTTGACTGTAAAAAGGGGACATCAGTTTGAGACCTTACTATATATCACTATAAATTTTTAAATCAGAGGTGCGAAATGCCATTTAATTTTTAAGATAGATCAGAAATTAATATGTTAAACAGAACTGGTCCTAGATAGCTGCCTTGCGGTACATCTGATTGTGAGGTTACATTGATTTCTTTTGAAAGGAAACCCTGAAATCTTACCACCTGAGTTCTCCCGTTAAGATAGGATGTTATCCAATTCAAAAGGGGGCCGGATATCCCAAATCTTAATAATTTCATAAATAAAATGTGGTGGTCTACTAATCAGTGTAGACAGCATCAAACCGGTGGCCTTGTTCCATACCGCATAGCAGTTCGGAGGCGGAGATCATAAGATTGGAAGTGGTGGAACGACCTTTTCTGAAACCATGTTGCTGATAGTTTAAGTTCGGAACAATTACAGGGGCAATCTTGTCATAGATAAGTTTTTCAACTAGTTTAGGGATAACAGATAGGATAGCAATGGCCCTGTAGTTGTCCACCGCATATTTATGACCTGATTTAAAGATTGGTGTGAATAGGATTTCTTCCATACCGAAGGAAACTTACCGGCAGAAAGGGACTTGTTAAAAATGAGGTGAAGAGGGAGAAGAATGAGTTGGACGTGGCTCTGCAAAAAACTTGCAGGTAGACAGTCCACACCGTGACCTTTATTGACCTCCAAATCTATTAGACCTGTAATTATATCTTCGGGCGATAGAGATATATTGTCTATAAGGACCGCAGTTTCTGGATGTTCTCTTGGGACAGTATACGCAGTCGAAGAAATGGGGCAGAATATTTCACTAAATCTGTTCGCAAACTTGTTCGAAATTTCTTGGGAGGAGAGAGGAGTGGTGACACCGTTTGTCATTGTTGTCGGGTAACCTGATGTTTTTCGCTTTAGATTAACAAAATCAAAGAATTTTTTAGGATTGCGTATGATATTTTCATCGACAGTCTTTGCGTAAGTAGTATAGCCCTCCCGTGACCTGATCCTGCGGCTAAACTGGCGTATTCAGATTTCTGCTCAGCATTACAAATAGTATAAATTTATATCTTAATTTGTTTCTAAATATGTCCCAAACTCCCGTTTCTTTAGTTTTTATGTATGTAGTTTTTAAAATATTCTTCATAATTTGAAAGTAATAAATTTTGTTGTTATCCTGTTTAATATGGAAATAAAGTTTTTTTTTTTTGTAAGAATTTTGAGGCAAATCAATTTTTTTTCGTTAAATAAATTTCGATCCGGGTAGATATATGGAATTTAAGATTTTTCGGTTCGAAAGAGAAAGTGTAAAAAGGTGGAACTACTGCTTGTGTTATTCGATTAATTAATTAGGGTAAATCGCACTATTCATTACTCTGTCTTCACCTTAATCAGGTATTGTATTAAGTAGTCACGTATTTAACTAAACTAATTATTTTACTGACTTTACTATTGTATTTTGAGTACTGCTTACTCACAGTTTTGCCTTGTTTTGTTCATTACTAGGAGTAAATCCGGATTTTGTTGTTTTTTCTTCAAATATGAGGGGAAATGATTTATTCATCGCTAATAATGACCTTCCTTGAATTTTAGTGTCGTCAGCATGATCTGGACACATCTATTGAGTGCTATACATTCTGTTATAGTGAATTCCCTCTCGGTAGCTTTATGTAGTACCTAACGGATACGAATACGATAGGGCGTTTCTTTACCGCAGTCCTTTAGTGGTTTTAAATTCTGGTTCTGTTTGTTATCTTATTTAATTGTACATAGTTTAGCGTTATTGCAGTACATCTTCTTTAAAGACTCTACAAACGGGAACCGGTTCTGGTCTCTCGCAATAAACGTGTCGTTCACTGCAAAAGAGTGCAACTCCACACTTCAACACTAGAGGTTGACCTGCTTTGGTCACATTCCCTCACATCCCCCGCTACAAAACCAATGCAATTCCAGATGAGCTCTATAACTGTATTTATAGTGCAATTCTGGAGCCGCTCCACCCCCACAGAGGAAGATATGAAAAAATTCGACTCCAAAGCAAATCAATCTCCAGTACTCTAAAATACGGAGCCACGCCATTCTTACAATGAACGACAGAAATGTTGCTCGTTCCGTAATAATTCCTTTTTTCGGATGAGGTTATTAGCCTCACGCCAACCTTACTTGGAAGGGACTAGCCTGATCATATTAGCCTATCCTCTTTTATAGGATAGTTACCAGTGGCCATCGCTAGGATGTTATGATCGCACTTCCTTCAGTCCCAAATATGTGGTTGCGGCACGTGCAACTATTCCGCTGATGACTGACCATTTGTTAATTGTCGAATTTTTCGTTTTATATACAGCGCTTGTAGATCTCGTCATTGTAGAGAGTCTCTGGAAACCTCCTCTATCATCATTGTATTTTTACTATTCTTAAATACAATCAACCATTACAGAATGCAAATTCATTAGTTCATTATCATTAAAAACCATTCAAAAATGCTTTTAATTTGAACAATTTAATTTTTCAATAATAAATTTTTAGTGGTTAATCATCATCACGAGGCACAAACTTATTCTTAAGAATGCTTCCAACGCCAATATTCGTCATTTCCTCCTAGACTAAACCTCATCCCAACTGGAAAATTTCCTACCTATATCCTGGTATTTCAACTTTATAACTTTTTAGATTGATATATAATAATAATAATAATAAATATATTTACATTTAAAAAATCCACAAATCTTAAATTAAAAATATTTTTAGGTTCGATTTAATTTGAAGCCCGATGTTCATGTTATGCATGCATGGAAATTTGCATATAAAGCGGCCCGTAAAGGTCACTGGGAAGACTTTGCACGTGATAGGCAGCGATTTAAGCACCGTATAGAAAATTTATCAACAATTTTAAATCCAGTACTTGAAAGCCAACACCGAGACCGTATATATAAAATGCGATTCTGTGATAACAACAGCATAGACGAGAGCTTAAATGCCACATCAAATGCAACAACAACAACAACAAATGAAATCAATTTGCAAAGTGCATAGAAAATTTTAAGTTACACAAAAAAACATAAACAAAAACATAAAACATTCAAACAAATAGGAATAAACCAAAAAAAAAAAAACAAATTACGAAAAATATATATAAATCAAATTGTGATCTGTAATAAAACAAAAAATAGCTAAATTCTGTACATATATATATATAAAAAAAGAAGAATAAAACATAAAAAGAAATGTATTTTGTAATAGGAAACAAATATCACAAAAAACAAAATTAACTTCTTTACAAAATTTTTGATTTGCTTTTATTTAAAAAGGCGCTTTTAAGTTCGAATAAAATCGGTTTGAAAGATTTATTAAGAATTCTATTTTTCTCCTCTTTTTATTTTATAAATAGATACTTTATTTTCTCAAAAACAAAAAAAAAAACAAAAACCTCCCAGCGAAAGGCTGCTATATAAATTCCAGAAAATGTTTTCTATTCTGTTCGAGAAATGTTTTTATTATTTTCTTTTTTATTTCAGATGGAAACTTTTACGAAATATATATATTATTTACTTTACAACAACAGTTCTAGCGCATTTGCTATGTTCTATTGTAGGTTAATTTAACTTTAAACAAATAAATAAAACAAATTAATAAAATATTGATATTAATATATAATTTCAAATTCTTTAAGTTTATATTAAATAAAAATATTGTTATAACGTAAATTTTAAGGCTCGTATAAATATGTAAATGTATGAATTAAAATTAGAAGGAATTTATAAAAAAATTATTTAAGTGCTTTAGGAATAGATTTTATTTAATAAAAAAAAATCATATATTTACAGAAATTAATAGTTTTTATTGCCTTTTTTGTCGACATTTTCTTTTTATTATAAGCAAAACCTGAAATCCTTGTTTTAGCTCTTAAATTGCTACCTGGATTTGAACTAGGTTATTGCTATTGCAGTTACTACCTGCTTTCTTTTCTGTTCTACGTTAAAAAATATACTCTTTATAAAAGGGTCAGACAAGGTCTAAACTAAACAGTTTCTTGAACACATGTAGATCCGACCTTTTTTTTATTATACCTATTTTTATGGCGTGAGGAGGGTAATGCTGAAAAAACATTAGTATGTCTAGCAAGTAATTGCTGCACTTGATGAATATGAAGATAGTGTGATAGAACAGGACAGCAATATTGAAGGTAGAACCAAAAATTACCCACAAAGATACGACGCTCTCGAAATTTCGCATAAGCTCCCTTGCGAGTGAATATATCAATCGACAAGGTGCAAGCGAGACAAAATTCAATTTAAAAACAAAACAAAAATCGAAGAAAGAGAGGGTAAATAAAGAAATGTTATTTCACGAAGTGCGAAAGAGACGCACTGATTTCTCTTCTCCGCAATTTTTTGTGCCGTCTGGACTTTTATTTTGCTTGTGTGAATTCATGTACCATCTTCGTGTACTTCCTGCTCTGCATGTGTTTGTGTAGTTTGCCGTTGCTCCGCCCTCTCGCCATTCCGGAGCGCGTATATGAATAGACAGAAGATCATAGATTTTTACTTTCCTTTTTCTTCGCACAGAAAGGATTACATTGTCGTATCTTTCTGAGTAATTTTTGGTAGAACCAAAAATTACCCACAAAGATACGACGCTCTCAAAATTTCCCATAAGCTCCCTTGCGAGTGAATATATCAATCGACAAGGTGCAAGCGAGAC
Organism: Thereva unica; assembly: GCA_949987705.1. NCBI lineage: Eukaryota > Metazoa > Arthropoda > Insecta > Diptera > Therevidae > Thereva > Thereva unica. Next base: position 223,368,214 of record OX465281.1, on the reverse strand, counting down.
AAAATTCAATTTAAAAACAAAACAAAAATCGAAGAAAGAGAGGGTAAATAAAGAAATGTTATTTCACGAAGTGCGAAAGAGACGCCCTGATTTCTCTTCTCTGCAATTTTTTGTGCCGTCTGGACTTTTATTTTGCTTGTGTGAATTCATGTACCATCTTCGTGTACTTCCTGCTCTGCATGTGTTTGTGTAGTTTGCCGTTGCTCCGCCCTCTCGCCATTCCGGAGCGCGTATATGAATAGATTAGAATGAATAGATTTTTACTTTCCTTTTTCTTCGCACAGAAAGGATTACATTGTCGTATCTTTCTGAGTAATTTTTGGTAGAACAATCAATTGACTGACTCGAGATTCTTTTAAGGGTAGAACAAAAGAATTTTAAAGCGTAAACTCTTGGGAAATGAGATTTCTAGAAAAAATATACCATATTTCCAAAGAAAGGTTAGGTACTTTAATTTAGGTATAACGAGTCACCTGTCAACGGAGGAAAGGCTCGTAAATCATCCAAGATTTACAATACCTCATGGGTTAAGTTCATCTCTCAGACGCGAATGGGTGAATTTAAAAACTCAACACTGCCGCAAAACAGTAGAATTTAGCTACAGACTTATGGGCCGTCCACACTACGCGGACTTAGATCCTACGCGCTTTTCGCTGTACGGCCTCAGACAAAAGAGCGCATGAGCTTTAAATCGTGAGCAAATTGAGAAAACAAATCAATTTTCATATGAAAGGCCGTACGCGCTTCTGAAAAGCCCGTATTGTGTGGACGTAAAATGTACCTTTTTAAGCACAGCCTTTTGTCCGTGCAGTTTGATCGTGCTGCCTTTGCCATTAAAAATATCACAAAAAAGCCATTAAACTCTATATGAAAAAAAGAGGCAAAAGCGCGTATGACCTAAGTCCGCGTAGTGTGGACGCACCATTATGGTGCATCAAAGTAAAGTTCAGCAAAGTCCACCCCGGTTCAGTATCTTAACCCCAGTATAACAGGGTTGTGAGTTTTGGACCAAGATCTCAGACCGCTCCTCCGCGAGCTTGTCCTCAGCCTCATTGACCTCGATACCCAGTAACAGAGGACCCCACAGAGCGAGGTTCTCTGGAGAGCGTGAACCTAAAGCTCCTTTAACCCCTCATGGGACATAGGGCGGAAACAGTTGCCCTCCAGCAGACTCCGTTTTGCGCGACAGCCACTGATATATAATAATGGACTGCTCATCTGAAATTATTCCATACAAATCGATGGCACCCAAAAGTATTTGTCTCACTCATCCATAGACCCCCAAACTGACAGAAACACTCAGAAGTAAAATCAGACTGACAGAAATAAAATCAGGTTAAATCAATTAGGAAAAAATAGATGGGTATAGTGATGTTTATGAGTGTGTTCCGTAATATACTGGGAGCACTGTGATTTTAGACGTCATGCCAGTGCACTGCGAAGCACGTTCCATTTAAAAAAGTTATACTGAACTAAGCAGTACATTTTTGTATACGGAACGAGCGCACAGTATACTGGCTCCGCCTCCATATTTTACTGCTCACGATTAAATTTTTTTACAGCCACAATGCACATCTGTCAAAACCTGTTGAAACTACTGGGAGCACATTACCTCTTTCAAAGCAGTAGTCCCAGTAGTAAAAAGGGGAATATTCATGACGTCATGAATGTTCCCAGAGCACTGCGACAGGGCACTGTTTCGTGAAAACGGAAAGACAAAACTACCACTGGTAGTACTGGCGCAGTGCTCCCAGTATATTACGGAACGCACTCTATATCTTTTGCTCTTTTCCCCATAGACCCCCGGATTTTGACATACAGAATGTCAGTTGCTAAAACAGGCGTTAAGAATTTAAATCAGATACACATAAAATTTCAAATTAATGAAAAAAAGGCATTTTAAAAGGTGAAAAAGTGAAAATAGTGTTTATTAATTTTTTTAAACAAAATATTTGTGTTGTTTTAATGTTTTAAGTAGGTACGTATTTAAACAAATGTAAATTTCAAAAGTGATTCCGGTGTTTACATGGAGTGAAAAAAGGTTTGTAGCCTATGGAACAAATTGGTGCCATGAAAAATTCCTCATGAGCAGTCCATTCTATATGTCAGTGGCGACAGCCCTCAGCTCCGACCAGGATCTCCCAGTTGTTGCGGCTTCTGCTAGTAGAGTTCTCCTAGGGTTCCTTGCGGATTCCAGTTTATGGCCTGTTTGGCTAGATTCTCGTCTTCGCGTCGCAAGGCATGGCACCATAGTTATTCATTTGAAATTGCCAGCGAATTTTTAGGATACGAAGTAGGCATCTGTTGATGAAAACTTGAAGGCGCTATCCATCGTACGCTACCGTAAAAAAGAACTGCCTTGGAGTTGAACAGCCACAATTTGGTATTAAGATCTCCGTTGATCTCCATATACGTAGCATGCATGCATATACGTTTCATGCTTTATTCTAGAACTGATATCTTCTGCCCAGCCATTTTCGGTAATAATGCTGTCCGTTCAAGGGTGCATTTACCCGCATTTTTTTAGTCGGATTTAGCCTCAGCCAGCTGAACTACAGTCTGTTACCAAATTGACGGAGGCGACGACATAAAAAAAAGTTCTATATGCGACTGAATGAGGGGTTTCGCTCTATTCCAAGGGGAGACATCATTGTTTTAAAGGGTGGCCTAAACGCACAGATCGGCCCCAGCAACACTGGCCTTGAAGACAATTGGAAATCAAGATATAGGCCAGGTCACTAACAGCAACGGTGAGCTTTTCGTAGACTTTTGTAGTTCTCATAAACTTATGGTAGGTGGAATTTACTTTTGTCACAAGAAGATACACAAGGAGACCTGGGTATCGCCCGATAGACGAGCGAGAAACCAAATGGTCACGTTGCCATCAGCCGTAGATGGAGAACTATTCTAGAGGATGTCAGGAACTTGCACCAAATCACTAAACCGCTCTCGAGAAAGCACTCTACTAAAAAACATGCCGCTAAAAGTGCGAATGGAATGCTGCTGTGCAGTGACGAGGTGTAACTCCAAAGATGGAGAGATTACTTCTTCGCCGCCCTGAATGATTCACTTGCACAGGAACCTCAGGAAAACAGCAACAATGCACAGCCAATAAGAATCACCATCCGGGCTCCATCCAAGCCGGAAATAGTAACCGAAATTCATGCGATGGCCAATGGTAACCCAAGTAGACAAATCTAGTTGTAAAACCGTTGCTAAACAGTTGCATAACTTTAGTTGCTGGAACAGATTTGGTGTCGGAAACGTTGCTGTACCAGTTGCCAAAACTGTCACCGTACATTGATTTGTTACGTATTTTTGTAACTAAAGTGAAAATTTAACTAAAATGAAATGGTATTATAACCGTGTTATGTAACGTTATTGAAAGGTTACCATTCAACCTTAGTATGCTTTAAACCGAAAATAAACGGTTTTGAAACATATGTTTGCAAGGTTGCGAAAACGTTGCGTATTTTCGAGTAAATTTGTAACTTGGAAAAAACCAAGAATATTTATATCGTCGGTGAGCTACTAATGTCTCGTAACTGTCATTTATTACTTTATATTGTAGTTACGAGGTATTAGTAGACTACACCGACGATGTGTAGATTCGAAAGAAAACTCTTCTTCATTATTGGTTCCTTTATTTTTAACAATTCAATACACTATATAAACCAATAGTTATGCAATAAACAGTGGTTATTAAACTTAAGATATTCTAAATGAGTAAATGTTTATTAAATTATAGGAATGAATATTAATGTAGCAATTACAGCTCGTTGGCATTACTCTGGAGTGTAGTACTGGTGCATGGTTCACTAATGGGATAAATAGAAATCAATGTGTTAATATTTTCACATAAATGAAAAGCAAATTACCATCGGCGATTAAGTCTTGTCTTGCAGTGTTTTAGGTACTCTTTCATGATGTTGCTGTGGAAATGTTCTGTGTACTCTATATGAGTTTTACTTACAACAGAACATATAACAAAGTTTATTTCCTTAAAAAATTTGAAATTTGATTTTGTGGCCGTTCCTCCCCAAGAATATTTTATTAATAAGTGATCATCAAAAAGAAATGATAGTATAGTCCTGGCAGTTTTCGTTGCATTTACCCTGGGTCTCGACGTGCAATTTTTCCTTGCATGAAATATGTTATTGCTATGCAATTGCTTATCTAGACCACACATGGCAGCAAGAATTTACTTGCATGAAATATTGTAGTGAGATAGCATGCCATTTTTGCATGCTATCTTTGCTACAATATTTAATTTGACATATCAAGTAAAAATGGCGGAACGCAAGTGGACTAGAGAAGACATAATCAAATTAATAAATGATAAAGAGATTCTGTGGAAAAACATAGTTATATAGAAGAGAGGATCTGAAGGAAAAAGAATGGGGTTCAGTTTTTTCTTTTTCCAGACACTCTAATTCCCTCAACACTAATAGGGAACCTTTGAATAGAGAAGATAAGGAACCGAAAATAGCGTACATGTACACGGATTTGAGGGAAGCACTTGGGATCAAGAAATTTTCTCTCTAATTCTCTCCCTCCACTTTAACCACAACAACAAAATACATTGACTTTAACCACAACAACAAAATACATTGTCTAACCCGGACATAGGCGTAGTGAAATTTGTTCAGGTTTTGCGAAGGGTCTGCTTCAAACATTTAGCCAAGTGAAGCGTTCTCACCGAGATGGTTGCTGAGAAACGATATCCCTCCCGGTTTTTGAATAAATATGACACAGCCACTGTCCGGGATTGACACAAATACGTAAAGAATGCTATGCATTAGTGTTGCCAAAATGCTTCCCCGTGTTTAATAAATTGCACTTCCTCGTCTTCTCTATTCAAAGTAGGGAACAAGCACACATGAATTACTGCCTTGTCAACAACATTTTCACAATTAAAATTTCATGCAATCAAATGCCCACTAAAATATTTGTTGGACAGAAATGACGTCATGCAAAAATATTTTATGCAAGGAAAAATTGTACGTCGAGACGCAGGGTTAAGCCTCCAAGCCTAGAAAGTCTTCGTACTCGTACCTGAAAAAGTGTTAAGTTAAAATAAACCTTAGTATTAAATTCAATTGTGTAAAATATTTACTATTAACTGCTTACAATAACCATCTGTTGATAATTTTCTTTCGAAATCTTCCATAAAATGTGTTTCTTTTAGGAGAAAAGAAAAGGACTTTGCAATGAGGTCGCCATCGTCTCCTGATTGCACTGGCTGTATTTTACTTGATAAAATTTCCAAAGTAACTTTAATCTCCGCCAAGGCTTTCCTGCTTTCCTCCCTGAATGATTTCAACTGCTCTCTGAGGGTTGTAAGATCCTTTTTAATGGCTTCCATAATTTATATGAAAATACAGTTAAATCGTTTTAAAATACTATGTATCAATCAAAAGCGTAATAATTAAAACTCGATATCAAACAAAATTTGAATGTAACTACTTACGGCAATCCGCGCATACGTAATTATTTTCTCCTGACATTGGGAAAGGTGTAATGAACACTTCTTGCGCATCTTCTGATATGTTGCTAATTATCTGTATTTTTTCTGCAAATATGCACATAAATTATATAAAATACCTACAAATAATTTTATTATTTTATCTTCAGTTTTACTATCGCACTTATAATATAAATTAAATAATTTGAAATACAAAATAACCGAATCACCAAAAATACAGTTGCGCACTTAATTTCTTCACGTAAAACTCCAAATAGGCAACAGCTTCTGAATTTTTAAATGGAACACTTTTAAATTGGTATAATAAAGTTTCACTAAATATAATTTTTAATCGTAATTTTTCCACTTCTTTTTGTTTTTTAATTTTCAACAATTTTCTGTACAAAAAAATATTTAAAACAACATTTTTAGATTGCATTAAAACCTTCTTAACTCCTTTACAAGCGTTCTGCGCACTGCTAAAATGAATGGCGAAATTGGAACCTAACGGTATTTTTCAGACTTCTATGTAACCATGAATAACACCCCAATACAACTAGTTTGAAACCACAGTCTTATATGCAGGTTTTTTCCGAGCTACTTTGTAACTGGAAATAAACTTGAACATTGCAAATATACCCATGTAAAACTAGTCTGAAACCACGGTTTACACTCGGTTATTAACTAGTTTCTTCGAGTATTAAAGTTTCATTTAGGGAAAATGGAAACCGATAATTTAAAACAATAGTTAATTTCGAGTTTCTCTAAAACTTCCTTGAAACAAGTTTACAACTCACTGTTTGGCAACATCTGTGCAACTTAGGTTACATTAAAACTTAAGTAAACTTGCAACTGCGGTTACATTTGTCTACTTGGGAAAGCAGATGGTAAAGATGGCATCCCGCCAGAATTGTTGAAAGCCGATTCAAGCCTCATAGCAGAAGCGCTTCAACCAACCCTGGAAAAAGCATGGTACACCTGTACCTTTCCAAAGGATTGGACGGAAGGTATCATAGTCAAAATACCAAAAAAAGAGGGACCTAACAATATGTGACAATTGGAGAGGCATCTATCTATTATCTTGTCCCACATTATATTATCAAGGATAAGAGAGGCAGTAGACCGAACGTTTAGAAGACAGCAGGCTGGATTCAGAAAAACGAGCCTAAACACGTTTCTCTTCACTGTAAGCTTAGCATATGGGTGGGGATGGCGCTATTTTTAATTTAAGCGCATAACAATATATAAAATCATTTGGTGAAAAATATCGCATGAGGTATTTTTCGCATTACCAAGACCCTATTTTCACCCTATTTATTGGACTATCATGAGGCGATCATTTCCTATGAAATTTAAGCGAAAATTGCCGAAAAAATTGCCAGCTGAAGACTTGGAACCTTCACCCTGCCACAGAACAAGAAAAAACGATTCTTGTTTTTCCACTTCCGACAACCCAACTACTTCCAACTTCAAACCACACTTGGTGTTTCTCGCCTGTCAAAAGTTTTTGTGTACGGCGGCATATTCCACCGGTGATTTAATTTTTGTAAGAATTATTTGAGGATTTAGCTTCTTTTTAATATATCTTTTAAAAGAGCAGCTTTTCGAATTTCTTAAAAGATTTAATCCCTTCTCATTTCGTATTCAAAGTAAGTATTTAATGTATAAATCGGTTTCACCCACCCAGTGTTGTTATGACGTGTCCAAATTTTAGATTTTTAATTTTGATAAATTAAGTTAAATATCATACTGTATCATTTTAGGATGATTACAGACGTGCAATTAGCTGTTTTCTCAAATGTGCTTGGCGTTTTCCTCTTCCTGTTGGTAGTTGCTTATCACTACATAAACGCCAATATGGGAAGGTAATTTTTTTAATTTAAGCAATTAAATTTATGTTATTAATGATAATGTAATGATTTTATTTAATTTAAACAAATAAGGATACCTGTTTTGTTACGTGAGTGTGGTTTGATTAAAAATTAGTTGGCTCGTAACTTACAAAAGGAATTTAGATATGAACCTGTTGTGCCCTTCATCTGCATTATTTAACCAAAGCTAGTATAGTGGTCGTTTATTGAGCGTAGAATTCATATCACTATTAACCATTAGCCTAGTAAGCATACAATTATATTTCGCATTGAGTATATTATGTATTTTAACAAATTTTTACATTAATAGTTTCATTCCAAATTGTAAACTAAAATTTTTAAGAAATTTTTATCTAGAATCCAACCAAATATTAGACGAAAGGCAGTACGGCAGTGTTTTGTTTGTCCGAACAGTTTAACCAAAGTATTTATTACTTCTGTGAATATGGTCTGGTTGCTCTCGATGTTTCTAAGCCTGTGATAGAGTGCGGGACCCTACTCTGCTGTCTTTAATTGCAGTTGTTGATATTGAGTCATTTCCATAGAACTAGATTGGGTGCTTTCGGTCTTGTCGTTCAATCAAAGTAGTATTTGATAGCGCCGAGTTGAAACCAACTCCCTGATGATCTTACTTTGCGCTACTCTCACATTCCAAATCTTGTCTTTTTGATAATGAGTTTATGTCAGATTCATGTTAACAGGAGCATCAAATTCATTCTTGACTTGGGTCGTAAGAATTGTATCCAATTTAATACGAAACAAGCATACCCATCGGCCTGCGGATAATGTGGGTATGGTGGGTAGCAGTATCCATCCGGAAAATACCCACCCGGAATTTGAGAATAACTGAACATATGATCATTTTATTTTTTTAAATAGCTACCTCCCCTTTCAACATATCCCGATTTACCTTCGTACTTGCCCTTTTATTGATTGTTATTCTATTAAATTTCCTCCATTTCAATTACCTGCAGGTTGTATGAGATCCGAATCCACTTAAAACAAGTCCTGGACTTCCATTCTCCCCGTGTAGACCAGCTTTAATATATTTGCTAATTATCCTGGTGTTTTTTTTGCTTCTCTCTCTTTCCTTCGGTTATCCAGCCTGAATTCCTCACGCTGCTTCGTAGCTCATCTGTCTATGTTTAGGATTAGTCTGTGGGTCCACCGACCCTTAAAAGACACGTCGCACTTCCCTTGCCATTCCGTTACGGCCATCGTTTGCCTCCGAACTAAATTTTGCTCCCCCATTCTCGATCATAGATACGCATGCCTTCTTTCGCTAGTATGCCAATGGCGATCATGCATGCAATCGCGAACGCCGTATCATTTGGACATGATGTTCTCATAGGGCACTTAATCTGCATGTGGCTCTCCACTCTCCAGTACAACGCTGCTGACCACACTCTCCTTATAGCTGGACTGAGGTAACCATCCGCGCCATCAGGGGCGACGGCTTGGTCTACGGGCTTCACGTTGGGCAAAAATGTGCTGGAGTGCTGAGAAAGCGTTATCCGCCATACTCTCCAAGTGTGCTTTAAAATTTACCCTCCAATCGAACATCACTCCGGGGTGCCTTAGGGCGGGCTGCGGGTAAATGATCTGCTTCTGTACCTTGATCTTTACGGCCACTGATTTTCCGCTTTTGCTGCTCGGCACAGCCTCAGATTTGTGCTCAGTAAGCAATAGACTAGCGCACTCTAGCCATACTAGAATCTCCCAGGTCACTTCGTTCGCTCACGTATGACGAATTTTACGAGTCCCTGATATTCCAGGTCAAGGAGCCCATCTCCTTGACCTGTTTCTTACTTCCCACCCGACGCGGTACTCCATCAAGGTTAGCTCACCTCTTGGCAACTCGGACCATAAACTAATTAGCGCTTATTTCCCATATCCATCCTCGACCACAACCACCACAGCTCCTAAAAGAACTGTGTGGCACTATGGGAAAGCCAACTGGTTGGGTCTTATTCGCTTCTTCCAGGCCACTGACTGGGATTTGTGTTTCCGTAATGCCAATGCGAACTATGCGGCCCTCTGTGTCACCAAAATTATTCGAGCGGGTATGCGCTTGTTCATCCCTCACTCTACCAAATCTGTGAAGCCTAGGCCGAACAAATGGTTCAATGGGGAATGTATGAACGCAATCAAAGCTAAAGAAGCCGCCTATAGAGCATACAGACGTTCGCCTAATGAGCCACTTCGTCGTGAGTACGTCAAACTTAGAAACTCCTGTAACTCCATCATCAGGAAAGTCAAATCATCATTTGATGATAGACTGAGAAGTAAGATTCTTAACTCCACTACAGGCAGCAAAAACTTCTGGTCCTTGGTAACTGCCATCAAGAAGAATTTTACTTCCTCCTCAACACCTCCTTTTATTCACGACAAGGAAGTGATAACAGAAAGCAAACCCAAGGCCGACCTATTAGCTTCTCTGTTCGCCGCAAATTCTTTAACCGATGCTGCTATGTCACCCCCCACTCTCGAGAATACCACCAATTCAATGGACGGAGTTCACTTCAGGACTCGCGAGGTGTTTAGGTGTCTCAAGGAACTCGACGCCAATAAATCCACTGGTCCCGACAAAATCCCCCCTATGGTACTTAAAAAATGTGCCTCACCTTTGGCTAAACCTCTGCGCAAACTTTTTGCCCTGTCTTACTTCTCCGGAGTGTATCCCGACTCTTGGAAACTAGCTCATGTTCAGCCAATCCCAAAAAAAGGTGAAGCCAGCGACCCCTTAAACTACCGCCCAATAGCAATTACTTCTGTTCTCTCCAAAATCATGGAGACAATAATCAATAAAAAGCTGATGAAATATCTAGAATCCAACCAAATTATACACGACAGGCAATACGGCTTCAGATCTAAACGGTCTACTGGCGATCTGCTTGTGTGTTTAACCGAGCGTATCAACCAAAGCATTCACAGCTTTGGTGAGTCTAGCCTAGTTGCTCTAGATATATCAAAGGCTTTTGACAGAGTATGGCACCCAGCTCTGTTGAATAAACTCCAAGCTATTGGTTTACACTTAGTTCTAAGGAACTGGATTAAGAGCTTTCTTTCAGGCCGTTCAATCAAGGTAGTATTGGATGGCGTCGAATCCAACCCCCACGCCATTTCGGCCGGAGTTCCCCAGGGGTCAATTCTCTCACTTGCACTTTTTCTAATCTTCATTAATGATCTGCTCTCAATCCCCTCCAACCCACTTCACTGCTTCGCTGATGACGGTACTCTGAATTTCTCTTACTCCTTCGACAATATAAGACAAGCACGTGCCAGACCTTGTCTTTACCACCGTCAACTGATGTCGGCTTCGATCAACCGGGATATATCGAATCGATTCTTCATTGGGGCGAAATGAACCGCGTCGAATTCAATGCCACAAAAACGAAGCACTGTCTGATCTCCAACAAAAATTGTACCGACCTTCCCCCTGTCTCGGTGGATGGAGAGAATCTAACGGCTGACTCAACTCTCAACATCCTAGGGGTAACTTTAACGGAGCATCTGCGATGGAACGATCACATATTCCAAATCGCCAAACAAGCCTCCCAATGCCTTGGATTTCTCAAGAGATGCAAGTTCCTCCTCCAGCCAGCCGCATTGGCTACAATATACAAATCCTACATTCGACCGCGCCTCGAATACAACTCAAATATCTAGGCAGGCGCCCCAAAAACCACCTTGGCTTGTCTCGACAAGGTGCAAAATCGTGCCCTCAAACTCATTGGTGATGGCCCCTTTCGCGCCTCCATAGACATAGGAATGTAGCAGCCCTCTCCATACTTTATCGCTATTACCATGGCGACTGTTCCACCGAAATTCAGGACCTCCTGCCTGCACGGCAATACTTTTCCCGCAACACAAGACTAGCCCGCTCGGCTCACCCCCATACCTTACAGTGCTACCACCACAGACTCCAGTTTAGAAGTTCGTTTATGAATAGAACAACTCGACTGTGGAATGATCTCCCACAGTCAGTATTTCCGAACTCGTACAACATCTTAGAGTTCAAACGTGAGGTTCATCGTCATTTTCTTCTACACCCTCCAGACCCCTTCTAACCTTTCCTATTCTCCTCTATTCTTCAAATCAAGCTACTACTAGACATTGCATGAACTGAACGACATGACGGACTGGTAGTACAAAGGGTTACACCTAAGCTTGGTTTTTTATAAAAAAAAAAACGACCACTACCCCTATGTTATCTGCGAACCCGAACTGCTCCTTTTGGAAGAGACGTCGCCTCAACACACCTTTATACATTGTGATCCACAAGAAGATCCAGCACTAATTCCAACGGAACTCCGCATTCCGCTTTTCCGATTCACAATGAGGGGTGTGTTTGTCCATCTACCCACCCGGGCTAAACAGGATCCGCCGGCACTGTACCCATCAAGACGCGCTTTTATCTGCAAGCCCAACATTTGGTCTCGTCTGGAATACAATTTTCTACCATAGCGAATGTTCTAGTGAAGTTAAGTTTAAATAGAACAATTTGCTTGTGGTGCAATCTTCCACAGTCAGTATTTTCGATATAGTATCCTGAGTTAAATGGTAAAATATATTCATGGACATATTTTCGCGAGTCAGACCCCACCTAAGCTATAGCCTCTTCTGTTTTTGAAATTAAAATTTACTAGTAAATATCGAGGGCAGTCGAGGACCTGTTTGGCTAGATTTTTGTTTTTGCGTCGCAAGGTGTGGCCAATCCAATTCCATTTGGTCGTCTATACTTCCTTGGCGGCACGGCGCCTTAGTTCTTCATTTGTGATTTTATCTTTCCAGCGGATTTTTAGGATATAGCGTAGGTATCTGTTGATGAAAACTTGTAGGCGTCTTGTGATAAATTATGCGCTATTTGTAAATAACTACCTACGTCCTCCAATATCCTACTACTGTAATCGGCAACCTCTTTTTGGGTTCATTTTTAAGCTATACCGAATAAATTGCTTTTTTCATATAACTTTAAACTAATTAGTTATAATTAATGAACATTTGTATCTTTCAGGGCGGCAACATCTATAAAGCACAAATAATGGCGGAACAGGAAATTATTTTACGTAAATTTAATTTGAATTAATATTTGTTTGAATAAATAATTCTTAAGAATTAAACAGATTTTCATTCTTTTGAAGTTCATAAGAGTAAGGAGGTGGAATCTTATCTTCGCGAACTAATTAGATGTCGTAGGAGCTATAAGTCAATAAATCCACTAGTAATATCAAGGCCTCTTATGATCCTTAAAAAATGTACCTCACCTTTGGTTAAATCTATACGCAAACGTTTCGTATTATTATACTTCTTTGCAGTTGATCCAAAGTAGCACGTAGGTTGTTTCAATCGACCTCTTCATACAAAATTTTTTGTAACACTCGACGTTTTGTATGGAGAGGTCGATTGAAACAACTTATGTGCTACCACCACAGACTCCCGGAAACTAGCTCATCTTTAATCTTTCTAGAATTGAATTGTACTGCTCAATAGCAATTAATTCTTTTATCTGCAAATAATCAATGAAAATTTTATTGAATAACGAATGCAATCAAATATTAGACGACAAGCAGTGCTGTTTTAAACTGAAAAGATCTGCTGGCGGCATTCTTGTATGTCTACCGCAACATCTCAACTAAAGTAAACATTGATTTGGTTTTTGGCTTAGTTGGTCTTGATATATTGAGGCCTTCGATAGAGTTCTGTTGACTAAACTACCAACTTTTGGTGTCTACCACTGACATATATGTAGGTGTCTAGTATATGTCAGTGGGGTCGACTCTGTTTCAAAATACTGGATTAAGAACTTTCACTCTAGCCCTTCAGTGAAGACAGTATTGGATGGCGTCGAATATTCCGATTTTTTCCAGGTCAATTCTATCACCCCATCTTATCATGATATTTATAAATGATTGCTCCAATCCTCTAACAGCTTTGGCGGTTATTCGACAATATAAGAAAACGACGTGACCGACCTTGTATTTTAGATCACATCCAACTTTTTTTTCGATGGAGCCGCAAGAATGGTGTCGAATTTAAGACATCCAAAACAAAGTTCTACCTCATTTCTAATTACACCTACACTTACCTTCCTTCTGCCTCACTGCATAGTGGCTGACCCATCATTTAACAACCTACGCATGATTTTAACCAAGCATCTTCGATGGTAAACATGGTGTATTGCTGAAACTGTCGAAACGCCGTAAACGATACGACGAGTCGATAAAATTTGCAGGGGAATTTCTCAAATTTTTCGTAGACTCCTAGTGCGATGTTATATTTGTCTTGGTGAAACGGATGGGTGAGTCTAGAACATTTTGTGGCTCAAAAGTGAGGAGACATATGACGCATGACATATACTTCCCTGCGACATCTTGCCTAAAAAATCGGGTTGCGTATAGGGGTAATAAACGAAATGATGGATAGTGCAACTTGCATCAATTACTCGCATGAAGGCAATCATGTAATTGCTCGCATCGGGTCTTAAGAGATCAATCAATGTAAAGTGCGCTCATCTCTTCTGAGAAATAAGAAAAAATGGGCTCGAGGCTTATAAGAACAGCGAAGTGTCTTACCACTTTTGTGATGGCTACTGAAGCATGAGCCGTTTTTTTTAAAGTGTCATAAGTCATTTTACCATAATGAAAAGTAATGACCATACGAAATTATTTATACTGAGAAAAATATATTTATCCTGAGATAACAAATACAAGTAAATCTTCTCGAAAGTTAGCATCGACATTTTTGAACGTATTAAAACGCAAACCCTTAAATATATCGATTTAAAAACAAAGTTACTTATGCCTTTTTGAAAATAAATGGATCACATCTTCTTTGTCATGTTACATAGCCATCATAGCCACCTGGACAGGTTTCCAGAAAATCTAGGAGATATGAGCGAGCAGCATGGTGTGCGTGGGGAGAATTACGCGTCATGGAAGAACGTTACCAAGCTTTTGGGGATACGAATATGATGTCTATTGCTGATATGCCATTTTCCTAAGTCTACATATAATAGACAAGCTTTAAAGCGAAGTTTTTTAGAACTGAATGATCTTTTAATAATTTTTTTCTTAAATACCTGGATTTTTTTGTTTTGACCGTAGATATCTAAAACTCCAAAACCAGAGCTGATCCAAAAATTCTACTTATTTGAACTTAGCATACCATATGTAGTCAGAAACTGCAAACATTTTCCCCGCAACAGATGTACTGTAAACTAGTGCAATTGTTTGTCTACTTCTTCTTCTTCTTCTTTAACGGCTCTACAACCGGGATCCGGTCCTGGCCTCGCGCAACTGTTCTCTCCACCGGTCCCGATTCTGAGCCGATGTCATCCAGTTTGGCATCCCTAAACTCTGAGCGTCCTGGTCCACGCCATCCTTCCAGCGAAGGTTGGGCCTCCCTCGCTGTCGCACCCCATAGGTCTTACCGTTTGTCTACTATCTAACATTAACCGCTTGGACGGGCCACGCTCTATTTTAGTATACCTATATGACAATTACTCCACTCGGAATTTTTTTTGTGGGCCCCCAAGAAGGTGGGGGCCCTAAGCTACAGCCTTTGTGACTTATTAGTCCATGGAAATGGTACTTTAACATTGCAAAAATGCAGGACAAGATTTTATTTTTGGGATGTGTAGGGGGGGTCAGTGTGAGCTTAAGTTTGAGTTTTCGGGATTCTAGCCCCCCCCCATTTGGCCACCATCTTGGAAAACGTGTGCAAATTATTTTTCCACTATATCTCCGAAACGGTACATCTTACAGAAAATTTACAAGGACACTTTTTGTTTAGAATTAAATTATCTACAATTGACTAGTATGAAATTTTGTGGTAAAATGAATAATTAAGAAGTTATAAGCCTTAGAACACAAAAATTAGTCACAATATTTTCTTTTAAAGGCTATAACTTTTTTCCTTCAACTTTAACAAAAAAAATAATAACAAGTTTTTTTTTAGAGGGTTTCATTACGAATAATTTTCATTCATACTATTTTTAATTTCGTTCACTACGAAGGGTTTTACAGCGCCCCGAAAGTATGAAAGTGAGAGATTTTCTGAATATTTTTATTACGATTTTACGTCCTACTTTCCTTAGATATTAGCAATAACTGGTAGCAAGTAATAATAATGAATGAATGGCTATACGTTATAAGAAATGCCGATGTTTGAGTAATGTAATAAAATTGTTTCGCAGTTTTTTGCGGGTTTTTATTGTTGGTCTGCTGTCTTACAAGGTACGATATGGTTTAAAATGAAATTCTTTGAATAATAACATGTATTAGTTACTCCATTTTTTAAAATACAACAAAAAGAATAGAATGTCTCTAGAATCTTTCATAATAAAATTTTACGTAGTTCATCCTATTTTTATTGTTTTTATTTATTACGTAAAACAAAGATTATAAGATGTTTGTTTTTATGGAACATTTCTTGAAGTTATGTAAACAAGATTTTAAAGCCAATGAAAGGAATTGCGGCACCATCTACCTTTTGAAATGAATTAATTAGTATAGATAGGGGCCTGTCTTCTTTCATCTTCTCAAATACCAGGAATACTAAATCAAGATGCCAACGTGGTCCTTGATCCATTTCAAAGAAAAATCCAGCAATTTAAAATTGTATTCGGTTAAAAGATAAATAACGGGATGATAAGAGCGCAACAAGTTCTGCTAAAGCTTGTGTAGTTCGGAAAGCTCCGACCAAGTGACGTCACTGTCAATAATACAACCAAAACCGCTTTTCCCTACCTCCTTTTTCCCATTCATAAAACGCGCTTTATCGATATTCATCCCCAACGTGTAGCTCAGTCGTGATAAGGCCGACAAAGCGAAGTGTTGATACTATCTCTCTTGAGAGCTCCTATTCTGTCCAGTAGTAAATTTTGAATTTTATCCGTCGTTTTTCCAGGCTGTTGCCGCTCTTCACTATTTTTTTTCGTTCTGTAGAGGCGAATATACGGAAAGGTCAAAACTCGTATGGAAATAGTTAAAATGGATTTTAAGCAAAGCGTTGAAATTATGCAGTTTGTGCTGAATTATCATCGGCTACCGCCTCTGGATAGACATGCTTGTGAATAATTCTAGCTTGCGAGTTACGTTGTTATTTTTTTTGTCGTAAGTGAGAAGTCAAAATACATATAGCCTTAAATACAGATTGCGCATTTAGTAGCTTAAGGTTTTGTTTTTTATTTTGTGGTGAATATTAAAGCAACTGAATTTTAAATTTGAACAAAATATTCTACTATGTGATAAATAACGTGCTTTTTCGCTCAAATATTTATATGAAAGATTTCAACATTCATTCAATGTAAGAAAAAAACAAAGGTCTTAGCAAATCTGAGAAGTGGATATTGGATATTGCAAGCGGTAAGTTTCTGCATTTTTAATATAGTTTCAAAATAGTTGAACTTTAACAATGTTTTAAAATAGTTTAATACACCCTTTGTATTATACATACATATATATATATATATAGAGACCTTTAGTACGAAAGCAAAAAACTTTATTCAAAGAACAGCATTTTAAATTGTATTAAGAGCTACTATTTTTTTCTTGGAATCCATCAGCCAGTCTCGAATCTGCAAATTTCAAATTATATCTGCTGCGCCAACCTATATCCAGTGATGGATAATCTATTTTGTGACACACATTAGATATGCTAATCAAATTTATCTTACCAGATTTTCGACATTCCTAGCTTAAGCGATTGGAATATATTGTATTAAAACATACAGCTTTATTTAGGAACGATTTAAGTCGAAATAAGACAAACTCTTTAAAGAATTTAATCTTTTCGTTAATACAGATTTATTTCTATACTTTTTCAATTTCAAATTAGGACTAAACAATTTCAAATTGGGATTAAACAATTTCAAATTGGGATTAAACAATTTCAAATTGGGATTAAACAATTACAAATTGAGAATAAACAATTTCAAATTAGGTCCAAACAATTTCAAATTGGGATTAAACATTTTCAAATTGGGATTACAATTACAAATTGAGAATAAACAATTTCAAATTGGGAGTAAGTTAGAATTATCAAAAAAAAAATTCTTTAACTTTAGATGGTATGTTATTTACATTAAAAGATATACATAAAGAACCAAAAAAAGCGAACAGCGAGGAAAATAAAATTATGCTCAGCAACTTTTAGAATATCAAGCAGAAAACATTCCCGACTTAGACTTCGACCATATAATCCAAGGATTAACTATCGAGCACGCTTGGTCAAGCTTAAAAGCTAACGTTAAAAGAGAATTGGCAATTTGAATGCTACAAATTCTAACCGGTGAAGTCAGGGCTAAATATGACTCAAGAATATCGCTTACAACGGCTGCAAACCATGTTAATTAATGATATAAGAAACCAAACCGTTGTGAACTGCACAAAACTGCCCATGTTCAAAGGTTCATACCCAATGCATTAAATATGGTGGATGTTCTTTTTTAAATAATGTTTTTATATTGTTTATCTGTGTTCATATTTATTCCAAACCTATTAAAAATAGTTAATACTTTAATCTTTACTAATAGTTGTTCATTTATCACTTCAAATTATTTGGTCCCAATTTGAAATTGTTTAGTCCCAATTTGAAATTATTTATTCCCAATTTGAAATTGTTTGTTACCAATTTGAAATTGAAAAGGTAAAGATTAGAATTATGAATTCGAGCAGGAAAGTATTAAGTTTACTATTATATTTCTAGGATAATATTAGTCCAGTGGATAGCGGTTAAAATAGTGTATTACCTCCGAATTCTTTCGGACAGTGCCGATTTTTGTGAAATATGGTAATTAAGCTTGTCTTACCCTCCTCTTCAAAAGTTATATGCTCCTGATGTGTGCTTTTTGTTTTTAGGCGGTGAAAACTATCCCTTTTGACAAGAAATTTTAAAAACAATATATTTAAGCTATATTTCGATTAAATTATGCTTAAATATGTAAAATAAACTTTCTTTCATATACTGGAAGGTAATTTATGATTAATGTTTCAGTGCCCCCCCCCCTCCAAACCCCCTGTGACGAAATTCACAACAAAATTAGCAGTTAACGGTTTAACATTTTTTAATTGTGCATTTATGATAAATTAAAACCCCCTCTTTGCTTATATTATTATTTCTAATTCATTGCAACGTCTAAAAATTTCAACAACTTAATATTTAGGAATGGTGCATTTATATTGAATTAAATTTCCAGTAAATGTTTAGAATTGGGGCTCCAGAGTAAAATCGCTCCAAAATAATTTTTAGGCATTAAGAGTGATTTCTGAGTGCCCCAAAATTGGTTTCATGGCGGGAAAGGCATATTTTGTTATCGGCGGAGTGGGGGTGAATTAGGGCTCCAGGCTAAAATTGCTTTCATTTTTTTTGGAGGTATTCGGAGCGATTTTTCAGTGCTCCAATAGTAATTCTAAGACGGGGGCACATATATTTCTTATCGCTACTTGGCGCGGGAGGAATTGGTTCTCTAAACCAAAAGTAAGAGCCATCCACTGTCATACATTTACGCATATCTCTTATACATATGTACATATGTTTATATAATATATAATCCTTCCAAATCACTTCAAATTATTATGTGTTCTGTCTTCTAGTATGCATTCAAGTTTACTCAATGACACTCTGTTTGCAATAGAAGATTATGCACTTAGTCTTAAGTTGATATAATAATAAATCTGCTTGATAGATTCTTGATGAAAGTGGCAAACGAAGAGCTATTAATTATGTTAGATTTGCCCTTGGCAGAGGAGTGGAGGATTGCAAATTATCAGTGCTTGATAATATGAGGGACTATTAATATCCTCTTGGGGTCCTCGCCTGTTCCATAAGATTATTCTAAAACTGTCCCATAATTTTTTTTGGATTTCTGGGCTATTGAACGCCATTGGGACTAACTCCAATGCGACATTGAATTCCTTAGTGGTTGGCACAATATCGAATGAGAATTGTTTGTTTTATGCAGTCTTTAATTTTCTATCGTGACCAATGAGAAAGGATTAGAAGTTACTGCTGGCGACTGATAATTGTAATAAGTAACACTATTTATATGTAATTCCATTATGTAGTACAAGTGAAGAAAGCTATCCAATCATCATTCAATTTTCTAGGTTATTTTAAGGAAAAACAATTTGGACGAATCTTTCTTGAGTTATTGTCGCGTGTATTTATTTAAAAAGATTTCATGCTGTCCCTGCGTTAAATTATAAATGTGCAATTATGATGAGGCATTTTATAAAAATGGGACAACGCGTGTCTATCTATTATTTTATTATGGTTAGTGAAATGGAAAAAATCACGTAATTAACCCGATAATTTTAATTGCTTTGTAATATTAATTACTAGCAAAAAAACTTGGTCAAGCTAGCTAGCCGAAGAGTCATGCCACACACGGGTCTAGGTCAATAATTAGGGTCGCTAATTTGTTGCTAATTTGTTACATCAAAAATAATATTGTCGCTCATCCCATTGTTTAAATAATAATGAAAATGCTAGTTTGATGTTAAACTGACTAGCCAGTATATCTTTCGATCTGAGAAAAATAACCGCCATTTTGTATTTGCCGCCATTTGAATTTGGAATGACGGCAACACAGCTAATAGTATTCTACTTGTTATACTCATTTGCTATCCATACCGAGTGGCATCTAAAGAAAAGGGTAATCCGCCATTTTGTGTTGGCCGTCATTTTGAATTTGGAAGGATGCCACACCGCTAATTGTATTCAATTTATCATGCCTTTTCATTTGATGCCCATGCCGGGGGTCGGAGAACACAATTGCAAAATGCGGGGACTCTTGAAACCGCCATCTTGATTTTTTTTACAAAAGTGTTGTCAGGCGAATTATACATATGGGCAAAATTTGGGGTTGATCGATTACAAAAAGTGAGTCAAAATCAAGTTACAAGAGGTGTAGAACGAAGAAAATGGTGAAAAGTTGTAATAATTAATTAATTAAAAAAAACTGATTAAAATTACGAATTACGAAAACTTTTAGTCACCTGTTTGGGCATTCATACATCTACAAAAAAAATCAGGTTTCACTCTCTTCTAGTTTGGCTCCAACGCGTGACGGTACTCACAAGTAGACAGACAGACTGACAGATAAATATAGAATATAAATATAGATAAACAAAATCATAGAAAAATATAGGATAGGTTAGGAGGAGTCCGAAGATGCACGAGAAGGAGCCGATGGCTTCTTGGATCATGAGTTTTAATAATAATAATAACTATATTTTAACAAAGTACACAAGATTTACATCTTTTAGAGTACAAAATTTATGGATATAAACAAAATGAGTTTACTTAAAAGGACAATTATAACTAAAACTAAAATTAATATTACAACTAGCATAATAAAAAGAATTCAAGAGAAAAAGACAGAGACAGAAAGTAGAATTAAAATTGAGATTGAAGTGGGGAGTGATAGAGGTAGTGAGAGAAATATGAGTTCGGGAACACTGACTGTGGGAGGTTGTTCCATCGTATAGTTGTTCTCTATTTATAAATAATTTTTTAAACCAGAGTTTGCACGAAAAAAGGGCTGTAGATTGTGCGATGAGCTGAGCGGTCTATTTTTACGCGGTCCGGGGCTAAAATATGATAGAGGGCCCCTTAAGGATAGATTGAACTTTCATACAATCTATTGCTACAAATAATATTTAATACTAATTTTAAAAGCTGTAGTAATAATAAGTTCATTGGCCCCATCTACAATAGTACTCCTAAAATATTAAACAGTAAGCAGGATAGTTAGTCCCCTTATCTAAGACCTCTGTTTTCTTCAAAGGACACCGATACATTGCACTGTATTTTTACTCTGTTTAACACTCGATTTTAGTGAGTTGAATTAATTGGTCTGGGAGGTTCAGTTCCATCATTGCTTCGTAGATTTTTGGTCGCCAGCGCAGCTGTATTAAAGTCAATGAAAAAGAGGTTTGGGTCTCTATATTAAGAAGAAGAAGAAGAAGAAGTATGAGGTGATGTGTTTGTACTTACGATAGCCACACGTATTAGAGTCCTTTTAGGCACAGGAGCTGCATTCGAGTAGCGAATGAATGTAGGATTTGTAGATTACAGCCCCAGGATCTCAGGCTTTTCTAGCGATTAAGAATAAGAGGTCGTTAGTTTTATGCTGTTCATGGGAAGAAAAATCATGGTGTTACCGGTTTTATTAAAGGCAAGATTATGCTCTCTTTTGAGAATCATTGAACTCGACATATTCTTGGTATTTCGTTGGGGCATAGGATCGAGCCCAGTGGATTAATAATTTCAAGCTCCTAAAGACTTTATAATTCTGGAAGAAGTGTGCGATATGTTGAAATACACCAGATGAGATGCCAGTGGCCGATAATAGAGGATATGTGGCCGTTGCTGCGGAAGGTATTTGTTATCACATCTTCCTTTAGAATATTAAAGGTTTTACGTCTTGGATCAATTTTAAAGGAGAATGCAAATTTTGGTATCCACCTCCAATAGCTACATATGTGTAATATGTCGTTGGATAGGTATTTTTGGGCTGAATATAAGTTACTATGTCACCTAGTTCGAAATCTTTGTCCGTTTTGAGTAATACGGTCAGAACTGTACAAAGATAGAGTTTTACATATCACCCTGTATTTTTATAACCCTATAACTTATTTTCATGACTAAGACACCAATGAACGCAGAGCTCCTCCACCTATCTAAGATGGTAAAATTGCTGGTTCTATCTTCCCAACTTTAGGAGTTATGAGTCCAACTTTTGGGGTTTTTTTTTACAAAAATGGCAACTTCACCTACCTCTTTCTCCAAAAAAATAAGGTTGTTGTGATAATTACTTCCTTCTCTTCTCTCTATCTTCCGGCTAGAGCTGTTGTTCGACATTCACTCTATACGAAAAAATAGATTGTCGACAGTACAAAGGGACTTTCCCTAAGCCTCTAGTCTGTCACATAAAAAAAAGTAGCTGAAGTTGGTATTTTTGTTAAAAGCCCCTTAAAGTTCGACTTTGTCGACTCATAACTCCTAAAGTTTGAGAAGATAGATTCGGTAAGTTCCTGTACGAGGGGAAATCAAATTTCCCCGCTTTTTGTTGCTTGACAGAGTACTGGGACAGAATTTGTGTAACTTCTTGCAAATTTGTGTTCATGCAATTTTAATTTTTTTTTAAATCTTAATATCTGAAATTGCGCCCCGTTCAATGGCGCCCGGTGCGAGTGCACCATCTACACCTATGAAAGTGCCGCCCCTGTATGGACCCAATATCTCAGCAAAGAAGAAGGAGCTTATATTCGAAGTTACTCACCTTAAGCTCTCTTCACAAGCGTTGTGAGGAGGCCGATGTTGTTTTTATACATCAGCCCCTTAATGGAAAGGTTGACTCTGGTTTTCTAAGTCGCCGTGCGTTGTTTAGAGAGAGTCGTTATAATTTGATATTACATTATTGTTTCCTTTAGTAGAACTGTCCCCGAAAGAAAACAAAATGAGTACAGGAGGTTTCAATTTTGTCGCCCATACCTAAATTGCTTGATTACCCTTGACCTTTCGAGTGAAAATCTGACAATATTGTTATAGTTTCGAGTGGAATTTAGTCAAGGGCTCGGCGCTATTGCCCAATTTGTTTCAAATACTTGGGTTCGACTTACATAAACTCGTTTCAACTTGCACTTTGTATTATGTAATTTGAAACGAATTAGAAACATTTCCCAATTTATTACAATTTACGTTTCTCAATTTATTACAATTACTTACATTTTCACTTTGCTCATTCATCTTCTCGATTACAACTTGTTCTCTACTAAATACTTTGCGTTTCCACTAGTAAACGAAGTGTTTCAATTGTTGTAAATTACCAATTTTTTTGGAAACAGCTGTCAAAGGGGTTGAAACAAATTACGTTAAAACAATGACTATGAAATTTGAAACAAGTAAATTGAAACAAATTAAGTTATGCCACTCCGGTTTTGTAATACAGAATACGATTTTGGCAGTTTTAGAAGCAGCGAGTTATAATGTGTGATGAGTGATGAGGTAGAACAAATTTTTAAAAATGTTTCAGTGACCTTGAGATCAGCTGACAAAAAGTTCAATGCGAGTGAAAAAGTAATATCTATGATCAAGGATGCAGCATTACTTTCAGACTACAAACATGTGCGGAAGTATGAGTGCGCAATAACCCACTAGGAAAAAGTACAAGTACTTTGCTGCGAAGCAAATATAAAGCAGTAAGACAGTCCGTCTGCTTCCTACAGCAACGGTATCAAAGCACTATCTCAGCAGATGCATATAAATCTATACAATTGCTGCCTAATAAAAGTGCTGAGCTCTGCGGACATGCAATGTTAAAATACCATGAAGCTTCTTACGGAGCGTAAGCGCTTTACTGCTTCAAAATAGCGCTTTAAAAGGCCTTTCGAAGCATTTTTTTCCTACTGGGAAGGGACAATCTATACCCACACGAATTTTTTTTGGCATATATACTAACATTCTATATCATTTCAATGTAAACATTGTAACGAAACACGATTCGTTACTAATAATCCCTCTCCCAACAAAGCTTAAGGAAAATAAATATTCACCCAGCAGGCTGGGTGATTCTCCTTTGAAAGCTTCAATTAGAAGCTTTAAAGCTTCCTACGCCGACGAGCTTTCTAGCTATAAAATAAACCGCTTCAGCAGGACAAAATTAGTCTTTCACCAGGCTCGTTCAGGAGAGGTCACCTTCTCCGGTCCTTTACCGTGTGCTAGTGTATGATCCGGCAAGGTAAAAACACGAACTCCGCCGTCGCCTGGTCCCAAGTCCAGGGTGTGAAAGGAGGAAGGTGGTCGACCTGCCGAATTGATCAGAATCGGGAAATCGAAGAAACTATGCTAGAAACCGCATTTTTGAAAGCGGCGCCGACAGCAGCGTATCCGTTACGGGGGCGTCCCGCTCGGACCGCTAGCTAACGGACCAAAGAAACACATACCGAATACCTGAGGAATGTTGCCTAGGCCTTGTCGTGGTGTTTGATCCGACAATGTACCGAAGCAGTGTCCGGTGTCCAGCAGTCCTATACCATGTCGTAGTGTATAATCCGGCACGGCTACACTATACACATTGCCTGAGGAATATTGCCTAATCCTTGTCGAGGTGCATTATCCGGCACGGTTAGACCAGAGATATAACACATACACAACACATACCGACCGCATACCGACTGACTACCGATTACCTGAGGAGTGTCTCCCGGTTCAGTGGCGAGGTGTATGATCCGACGCTGTTCCCGGCTGTATTTCCTATACCAATGCCGACTGGAAGTTATCGTCCCATGTCGATTTGGTACATTTCCCTCCATACACAAAGTGCCGAAAAGCTGCATATGACGCCTATGCAGCTTTGGTATACGGCCCGGCATATGTACAACTAAATTTTCCACATAAAACATCAATTAGGTTTCATTTACAAATTCTAAATCTGCCACGAGACATCCTGTATTACTAGGTGTATCCCAACAAAATGTGTCACTTTTGGATGTTTCCTTATTTATCAAATAACTTCCGTCGTCTATAGCAATAAAAACATTAATTTACTATGGTTTACGAGTGTTATTAGAAACATGATAATTTTCCATTCCCGACAATTGATCAACTTTCTCAATTTGTGGAAACCAATCTATCTATTCCTATCCCTAATACCTACTTTTCTCATTTCATTGTCTCACACTCAGCAAATCATATTATATCGACTATACCGTTTCCACGGTGATAAAATTGTGTTTGCCTGCCATGAAAGAATCAATTTTTATTCGGAGGATATGAAAGGTTATCATTAAAAATCCTAGCACAATGTTCCACACCCGCTCCAAAAAAGTCTCCCCCGCCTTGATACTATCCGTATTAAAAAGTCGAGATAAGTTCGCATTTCGTCTGAAAACAATAAATCCAACTGGGGACCGGCCGTCTTATTTGAATATCTGATTAGTACCTCTATGGGAGTAAGACGTTTTTAAGAGGAAATCAAACAAATCCAGAAAGCGCTTACTTCTTGGAAAATCGTTCCCAAGGTTAACAAATAATATCTGTGTTCTGAAGGAGACCTTGAGAAATTACCCCATATAAACAATATATAAGATTGAAGGGAAAACTTGAGCTGTTATGAAAGTGGTCCATTTTTTCATACATATATGTATGTATGTATATCGAGATTTTAAATCAATTTAAAATTATTGTCAAATGTTAAATAATTCAGGTGATGTTTTACACAAACAAGAAATATGTTTAACTTTATTAAAAGGCTAGTCAGTGAGGCATTTTGATTGGACAGGCTAGCGGACTTTTGGAATCGCTTGGTTTTAGGGTGTAGTTGAACACCCTGAGTTTGTCCACAAATATCTCAAAGGCTTTGAATAGAGTTTGGAACTCAGCCCTGTTAACTAAACTCAAAGCTATTGGAGTCGACTCACTTCTGCAGAAGTGGATTGAGAGTTTCCTTTTCGGCCGTTCAATCAAGGTAGTATTGGATGGCGTCAAATCTAAATCCCACACAATCTCTGCGGGGGTCTCACAGGGGTCAATTTTATCACCTGCACTATTTCTTATTTTTATAAATAACCTACCTTCAATCCCATCCAACCCACTTCTCAGCTTCGCTGACGACGGTATCCTGCGCTACT
The DNA here is from genome assembly GCA_949987705.1 of Thereva unica. Lineage (NCBI taxonomy): Eukaryota > Metazoa > Arthropoda > Insecta > Diptera > Therevidae > Thereva > Thereva unica. Next base: position 223,342,241 of record OX465281.1, on the reverse strand, counting down.
CTTACAACTTCGATACAAGATAGCCACATGCCAGATCCTGCTTTGATGACCGTGAACTAATGTCCAGCACTATTAATAACGACATTATACCAATTCTAGAGTGGGGAAGCAAGAATCGTGTCTAATTAAAGCCGATCAAAACTAAGTGCTGTCTCATCTCCAATAAAAAATGCAACTTCTCTTCATCCGTAACAGTGAGTGAAGTTGGTCTAATGGCCAACTCATCTCTACACATCTTAGCGTTACATTAGCCAAGGACTTGAGATGGAATGACCACATATTCCAAATCGCCAAACAAGCATCCCAGTGCCTGGGATTTCTTGAGAGGTGCAAGTTCATCCTTCAGACATCGGCCCGTGCTTCGGCCTCTTCTCGAATATACCTCCCCAATTTGGGACGGCGTTTCGATAACCACCATGGCGTGGTTAAATAAAGTGCAGAAAGAGCCCATAAACTAAGACGACACCAGTTGCTCCACCATCGACCCCCTGAGCCACCGTAGGAATGTAGCAGCACTGACAAAATTTTATCGCTACTACCATAGTGTCTGACTATCGAAATAAATGCTCTCCCTCCACGTTAATCTTATACCCGCAACACCAGATTAGCCCACTCGTTTCACTCCCACCACTTGCAGCCCGTTTTTTCACGGACTCAATAAGATAACAATTCGTTTCTAAATAGAACTACACGACTGTGGAACAATCTTTCTCAGTCGGTATTTCCGAGCTCCTACAACATCCAAGAGCTGATGTTCATCGCCACCTTCTTCAACATACCTTCGAATTCTCATAACCCTTAACCCTTTGTTTCTCAATCTGTTGGTCGCGACCCATAAGGGGGTCGCCATTAGATATTAGGGGGTCGCAATCAGTTCAAAAAAATATTTTAGTAAACAATGTAACGTAACGGTTACAAGAACAGGTGCAGGGTGATACGTAAAACTCTAACATACAAATTATAACGCGCTCTACCGGCTAAACCGCTACGACTTAACTGCGCCCCCACCCATAAAATTTTTGCTCGTCTAGCCAGAACCTATCACTATTTGGACGCTTGTTAAACTTAGCAAATACACCCCGTATCACCATGTTGTAACAACCGTATAAAATCCAACAATTTTGCCAAAATTTTCCCGGTAAAGGTTGATCCACATATATCCGTGACCTGACGGTGACTTCAGTGTAATACCGGCGCATCAGTGAACAAAATTTCGGCACGATGTAATTCCATGGAAGCAAATTGGGCGCGGCATGTTCCCACGCATCTGACCGACCGACGCGACGTCCGTGAAAAAAAAAATACGGTGCCACTCATATTTTTTAATTTATCCCAGAGTTGAAACTGAAATTTAGGTAAAGTTTATTTGAATGGTCAAATATATTTAATCCTCCCACGACTTTTATTTAGCAAAATTACTAAATGCGTTTTGGCTCATTCTGAATTATTCGAAGAATCGTGGTCCACCAATCCTCATGTCGTGGTCTACCAATCCTCAATATAAAGTTGCGGTCTCCTATTTCTCGAAGGGTCCATATGAGATAAACCCAAACTTTTATTATTCAATTCCTCCTCGTTTAAGAGCAATGCTAGATATTAAACACTAAATTCTTTTCTTTGAATAGAGAAGATAAGGAACCGAAAATAGCGTACATGTACACGGATTTGAGGGAAGCACTTGGGATCAAGAAATTTTCTCTCTAATTCTCTCCCTCCACTTTAACCACAACAACAAAATACATTGTCTAATACCCTTGACACACTGCAAAAACGAATGAGCATTCTTCCAACTTCATTGGCTTTCAATGATCATTCATTTTAGAAGCGACACACTGTATTTCTCAATGTTCATTGGAACTGTCAAAATAGAAACTTTACACAAACTGCTAAATATATGAACTGAAAGTGATTACATAGTGATTTACATATACTTTTAAATTTAATAAAAATTATTAATTGAGGCCCAGCAACAGTTATTTACAATGGAACGTACTACTTTTTAAAAAATTCTGAAATCTGAATGACAGTTTGACAGTTAGGTATTTCAGTTGGAAATTTTACTGGAAATTTTATGGAAAGTTGTTCGATAATTTCCCAATTTCACTTCCATCTTCATTGAATGAAGTTATTTTGACTTCATTCGATTGAATGACGAATGAAGCTGTTGAATGAACATTGGACATGACATACTGGGCGCGAATGATCATTCATAGCCGAATGATACTGCAATGTTCATTCGATGCTGCAGTGTGTCAAGGGTATAACCCGGACATAGGCGTAGTGAAATTTGTTCAGGTTTTGCGAAGGGTCTGCTTCAAACATTTAGCCAAGTGAAGCGTTCTCACCGAGATGGTTGCTGAGAAACGATATCCCTCCCGGTTTTTGAATAAATATGACACAGCCACTGTCCGGGATTGACACAAATACGTAAAGAATGCTATGCATTAGTGTTGCCAAAATGCTTCCCCGTGTTTAATAAATTGCACTTCCTCGTCTTCTCTATTCAAATAGTGCGTTTCCATGACAGCTTGAAGCTTACTTGAAGCGTACTTCAAGTACAAATGTAAACGCAAGCAGCTCGACTGGAGTCGATCAAAAAGATTTTTGTGATCGGCTCGAGTGCTTGTCATGTAAACCGAGCTTGAAAGCTTGAGTGCTCGAAATTGCGAAAGTTAGGCCTGTAAATGTGTCTAAAGGTAATGTGTGGGAATATGAGAAGACAAAAATATTTATGAAGAAATAAAAGCACCATAAAAGGAAGAAATAAAAGAAATATAATAGTAACTTCAAATGACAGCTAAAGAGCTCAAGCTCAGTTCAAGCTAATATGCCGCTTCAAGTAGGCAGAGCATATACGCGCTCGAGTTCTTGAGATTTTCAAGCCTTCGAGTACTCAAGCTGTCATGGAAACGTAGTAAAAGATTCTTTTATGCACTTGAGATCACTAATCATTTCAAAACTAAAAAGTAATTACAGATGCCATTGAACATTGAGGATTGATACGGAAAAGGTGGTGTTGTGTGCAAGACAGTGAAATATTCATCACGGAAGCTACTGACACGGGAAACGTCGGTGCCGCGGTGCGGTGGCGTGCCGTCACGAATATGTGTGGATCGATCTCAAAGAATTTTACGACCGATTTGGGGAAGAGGAAGATGGAAACCGATCGAACATGTTTGTTTTACCTGTCGTCTCCATCATATTTAATTTTTGGTTTCTTACCGCGAAAATCGCTCAAAATGCTTGGATTTTTATCTTTCAATTAGTATTATAGTGAGGGGGTCGCAGGATTTTTACAGTTAGAGAAACGATGCCTTAGCCTATCCCCGTACTAAGCTTGCGACAGGCGACATTACAGACTGGTAGTACAAAGCGTGATTGCTGAGCTTAGCGCTGTCATATTTTTTATAAGTTTTATTTAACTGGTTTTCACCATTTTTTCGTTCTACAATTCTTGCAACTTGATTTTGACCCACTTTCATGTAACTGATCAACCACAAATGCATAGTTTACGTGACAATGCACTATGACATTTTTGTAAAAAAATCAAGATGGCGGCTCCAAAATGGCGGCCAAGTGAAAGGGTGTTACGAGTAGAATAATATCACCTGTGTGGTATCATTTCAAATTCGAAGTGGCGGCCACACAAGATGGTGGAAACATAACAGAATAAAAAGTAGAAAATATAACCTACTAACCTGAAATTTTGCACATATGCATAGTTCGCATGACAATGCAATCGGACCACTTTGTAAAAAAATCAAGATGGTGGTTCCAAGATGGCGGCCAATTTTTACAATTGTGCTCCTCGATCCCCTGCGAAATTCAAATGGCGACAAATACAAAATGGGGACCAACCTTTTTCTTTAGAATGCGCTCGCCATGGATACCAATTCAAAGGGCGTGACAAGTAGTATACTGTAGGTAGCGTCATTCCAAATTAAAAAAGGCAGCAAAAAAATGGCGGATTCCATTCCTCTTTACAAGCCACTCGATCGATAAGTATCAAATGAAAGGGTATAACAAGATGAATACAATTAGCTGTGTGGCGTCATTCCAAATTCAAAATGGCGGAAAACACAAAATGACGGCCAACTCAAAACGGGGGATCATTTTTTTCCTTTCAACGCGCTCGGCATGGGTATCAAATGGAAGGGTGTGACAAGTAAAATACTGTTATCTGTGTCCCCCCATGAGATGACTCTGTTGAACCGTCCCCTGGGAGTGAGATCTTTTAAAAGTTGCAGATCCGGTGAATTGGGTCCCGCAAAAGATTTGTTTTACCCATCTCTAATTACTAAGCTTGTAATTCCACAATTCCTGCTAGTATACAAAGTATTCCTTGCGGTATGTTTAATTAAAACCCAGGGGTGGTAGCACGTAAGTCGTTTCAATCGATCTCTTTATACAAAAATTTTTGTAACACTTGAATTTTTGTACGAAGAGGTCCTGAACTTACGTGCTACTACCCCAGGACATTACACCTGCTTGAACGGAAGTCCACAAATGATAAAGAACTTTCAGAAAGGCTATAAATATGCACAAATATTGAAGGGTACAAAGACATTTTGCGTGATTTTCGCACAGGTGTAAACTATATCTACCAGTTTTAAATCCATCGTATTCGAATTCCTTCTGGCTATGTATGTTACAAAATTGACCAATAGCCCTAACTATAATGATCTTAAGACATCATAAGATTCTTCGTCAAATTCTCTTAAGACTAGTTAATTATCTGTCAAATCTTAAGCTCAGCTATAATAGCCTTAAGACGTTTTGACATTTGTAAAAGGTAAACAAATCGAGTCTGGGAAACCGTCCAATAAATTAAAAAAATGGAAATTAACAATAGTTTTAATGAAGAACTGATTGAATTAGTTCAAAACTGTTTTTTTATTGTCTCTATTTATTTTTCTTACACAACACGATCTAAGTTTTTTTTCACATCTTCTACCAATTTCACTAATAACGCCAAATAACTCCAAATTATTCATTTTGCAAAAAAACGTTTTCTGCAACTAGAAACACTAAAGAAAATTACACTTTTCTTATGGTTGCTTAAGATTTGTACGCTCGTTACCGTACATTAAAGACTTGACGAAAGATTGGAAAAGTTAACGAAAGATTGCTTAAGGCCATTATAGTTGGTATTATGACATTTCATAGGAGCGTAAAAAATCTTAAGGTATCTTAAGACCATTATAGTTAGGGCTAATGTTATTGATTGCCTACTGAGACGTCGATTGTTCGCTTTCGTAAGCAAGTGATTTATTCCTTGTAAAATCTTATTCGTCCTGAAGCTAAGCAATATATGTGTGCTGAATCGAATACACAACAATAGAAGAGTGATAAGAGATATTAACCAAAAAATGCCTACGCTGAGAAGCTCATTAAAATGTCCTTTGTATCCAGGTAAAAGGCTTAAGCCGAGTATATCGAAAGCAACAGAGGACTTGTAACTGAATATTAATCTTCTTATCGTTGAAAATAGAGCGTCTATCATTTTGAACCCTCAAGACCCAATTTCCATTAAAGGATGTATGTTAGTTGGTCTTTTATATTGATTTGTGTTGCTAGATTGCAACCATTTTTAACCCTTTCTTATTCACTGTTGGCATACATATGTAAATGGCGAAGCTGTGAGTATTTTTGTAACAAACACAATTCATTTACATCTTTTATCATTTCACTTTTGTTACGGCAGCGGCTTCCTTGTAACTTTTATTTATGAATTGCCTCCGGCTTAATTCGAAAAGTATTTTCCTGGTATTCTGAAACTTGAGCCAATTAATCTGCAATGTAGTAAATAGAATTTGTCCTAGTAGGTTCAACACTTGTGAAATTGAGCTACTCTCCACGTCATTTTTAGCTACAAGAATGGGGTTTTGTGTCTGTGGAGCCTTTTTGGAAAGTTGTTGAAGCTCGATTAGTGAGACAAGATGTGTAGGTGGACGGATGGATGAATATTTTATTTTTATTGCGGATGCTTGTAACGAATATAATTGCTTCCTGCGCTGCTTTGGAAACAACAAATTTGGTAGGATATTATCTTTTGTTGTGGTGCGAGGTGATGTTTGAAGTGATTTTTTGTTTAAATAAATTTCAATTAAATCTGAAATTTATTAAATTGATTTTTATTTGTTTTATTTTATTAAATTTCGTGGGAATACATCTATTATACTACACTGCGAGTACATCAGTTTATATTACACTGATTTCAGATTAAAACTTTTATGTATTTCCAGATTCATTCCATATAAAAACTTTAGTAGGTGTATATTCAGACAAATACCCATTACTAGGCAAAAGTTACTAGTGCAAAAAACTGCATCGCCCAAACTCGACTCTGATTTGGGGACATTTATGTATAGAACCATGTCATAGCTTTTGTCAGGTTGCATGTTTTTCCGTACCTCTCTATTGGAGATCGTGGCTTCAGGCCCGTGCAAGCTACCTGATATACAGATCAGTTGGCAATAGATCATAAATTACAAGTTACACTATCCATCATTTCATATATCACCCCCATAAGCAAACCTGTTTTTAGGCAAGGGTTTGTAAAGAAATGTGTGTTTTTTCCTCACTTTTGCCTCAGACAATTTGTCAAACCCATCCATTACACTAACACAAATATAACTTCTCCCTCGGGGTCTGCGAAAACTATGAGAATCTAGCAGGAGTCCGGTGCGCCTCGCTGCACTCATAAGCCAATAGTATGGCGTGCGCCAAAACAATTGGGAATCTCAAAATCGCTTTTTATATGTGCAGTGAGAGTATCAAATCCCACCACGAAAGCGCATTCGAAAAGAAAAGTGTCACTCTGTTCGTTTATGGTGCATCCACACTACGCGGACTTAGGTCATATGTACGCGCTTTTGCCTCTTTTTTTCATATAGAGTTTAATGCCTTTTTTTGCGATATTTTTAATGGCAAAGGCAGTACAGCCAAACTGCGCGGACCAAAGGCTGTGCTTAAAAAGTTACATTGTACGTCTACACAATACGGGCTTTTCAAAAGCGCGTATGATTTTTCAAACAAAAATTGATTTGATTTCTCAATTTGCTCACGATTCAGAACTCATGCGCGCTTTTGTCAGAGGCCGTACGGCGAAAAGCGCGTAGGATCTAAGTCCGCGTAGTGTGGACGGCCCATTAAAAACCCAAAGCACCCGGTTTTTTGTATTCCCAATCACGATTCGACGGTCTCACTGCCACTCTTGCCGTCGTCAGATGCTATGGCGGAGTGTTGCTGCCCTTAAACGAAGGGGAATTTACAATGCACGTTCCCTTGTATTTTATCCATACACGAAATGTTAATTATGTGGAATTGTAATTTCCCCGCCTGTGTTTAAATTTCCAATTATTTTGGTGCGCACTATAGCTTCCGTTTATTTTGCAGTTGAGGTTATTAAAATTTTAATATACAGTAGGAGACATTAAAGCCATTCCGAATAATCAAATAATGAAATGTTCTGCTATTGGTTGGAATTTCGCCATTTACAACGTCTAAAAGTTGTTTTGAAAATGTTTGAGCAGAGGCATCTTGTAGCAAATTCGTTGGATCGTGATTTTTTAAAACTGTTCTAAAGATATGATGCTTTTAAGCATGCGTTAAGCTCATTTGTAGGTGTTGATCGAAGTATAACAGGCAAAGTTCACCGAAAATCCCCTGCAAGTAGTGTTAGAGCACCATCGGTTGCTTTTTCCTCGGAAATCTCGCAAAGCCCTGTCAAGCGCCTCGAGCGATTTTTTTATGGACCGTGGTGCATTCGTCCCAAATACTATTTTTGCACGTTTTGAGGAATGTGGCAATACTGGAGTTACAAGTAAGGTGTTTCTGCATCAAGTAGCGTTGATGCAATTCTCGGTGATGCCACTGCGAGTGTAATCTCATTTTGCATTCGAATCGACGCCAATATGAAATTGATGAGAAATGTTTTGCCTGTACCGCCTGGAGCATCTAGGAAAACTATCTTGCTATTTCCATATTTACACGTTGCATAGTGATGAGCAAACGCTAGAACAAGACAAGACCAGTGGTGTTGTGCTATTTTTTTTTTACCGGAACGCGTATATATATAATTATATAGAAAGGGCCGATCCTGGGTAGGCGGCCGCTCTGTGCGGTGTCATGTCCCAAATTTACTCACTTACATATTCAAATTCTTACACTAAGGGTTGGAAATGTAAAAACTACAAAGATGGGAATTTCATCACCAATACAGAAAAAAAACGTTCCGGACTCCGGTTCACGGTTCGGAAAAATAAGCCGGTTCGTTCCGGTTTTTGTTCCGGTTCGGGTTTGGTTCAAACCCTTGTTTATTATAATACCATAGGCAATTAAAAGGAAAGACGTTCCATTTCATATAAGAAAAGTGTGCACTTTCTTGATGAAAGAGCTTTCCTATTTCCTCCATTTAAGCTTCCTCCAAACGAAAGCTGCCTCCGCTAAATCATTATTTTCGGTGGCGCTGTCAAGAGACTTGAGTAAGTTTCATATTTGGAGAGAGTAAAACTAAATGGAAAGAAAATGTTAGGGATGGATGGGAGCATGGGAGAACGGTCGAGTTGTTTGCGTTTGCGCTTTTTTTACAGTTTTTCTTATTTATGAAATATCGCCATACGTACATTATAAGAATGTTTATATTTTTTTCTAGGAAAATTTTATTAAAGGGATAAAATTGTTGGCGGGAATCTATTTGAATAAGAAAACAGCTGTTTGATTTTTGTTTGAATGACAGAAAGCAATTGCACAAAAAAAAAAAAAAAAAAAAAAAAATTTGCAGGCAGTTACAATTTTGTTTTTTCAGGTCAGACTTTTCGGTTTTTACTACTTTGCAAAAGTAAGTAAAACCGTTTGTTTTGTGCGAATTTTGATTTCGTTTTGATTTACAAAAAACATTTCCGCAATATGTTTATTTTTCAGATTGGGAAATGTTTAATTTTCGTAAAGATTCAGATGAAAATTATTGGGTTTTGCAAGATTTCAAGATGTAAAATAGTAACAAATTTGAAAATATGAAGTGGAAATTATACTTTATGTTTATTAATGGATATTCTCAATTAATAGTGCAGCTCTCTCGGCAATAGGAAAGCTCTTTCATCAGGAAAGTGCACACTTTTCTTATTTGAAATGGAACATCTTTCCTTTTATTTGTCTATGATAATACATATAAAAATTCGTCAAAAATAAGAAGAAAAAAAAATCAGCAATTCTTTTTAATTTTTTTTCAATACGTCAGCCAATTCTCGTTATCAGAAATCATCTTTAGTTCCGGAACGCGTTCCTGTCCAAAAAGGAAGTACCGGAACGACGTTCCGGAGCGTTCCGGCTCGACAACACCACTGGACAAGACTAATATAGTCTTGGTCTTGTCTTGTTCTTGTTCAGTCTGTCTTGGTCTTGTTCTTGCAAGTATAGCTAAGTCTTGTTCTTGGTCTCGCTAAATGTGCAAGTACAAGACAAGACTGCAAGAACGAGACCATTTTTTGCTCATCACTAACGTTGCATGATTTTGTCGTACGATTTTTTTGATCACCAACTAATATCTAGTCTTATTTGAGCGTCTTGTTGAATTGCTGTTCTCGCACCAAGCTTCTGTTTTTCGGAGCGTTACTTAAAAAAACTCAATAACCTTTTATAGAGGATAGGGGAGAGGTATACAAAATGACATACTAGTTATAAAATCAGTTATCAAATTTATATTTATTAATAACTTTAAGTAACTATGTTTTTTTTTTGGTTCATTAGATTTAGGGTGGTGCTTTCATAGGTGCAAATGGCGCACTTGCCCCGGGCGCAACTATAGAAACTACGATTTAAAAAAAATGTATTTAGAAAATAAATTGAGAAAGTGTTTGCGTGACTTAATTTTCATTTATTAGAGGAATTCATTTTTATTAACACGATTGATTTTAATAGTTTATTTTCTCTATAAAATATTCTGTACGTCTGTCCCCAAACTCACATGGATCCATGTAAATTTATTCAATTCTTTCATGCAGGAATTTACCCGAGATTTTAGCTTCAACATTTTGATAAAACGCAAGTTTTTACTTGAAAAGATTTCACTCAAAAAATGAAGGAACAGACCCTAGTGATTGATATCATACTTCAGGGCCCTGTTGAAGCACTTCTGTTTCGAGAAGGAGTTCCGGGGGTTTCCGAGGAAGGATTTGATGGATCTGAAACGAGAATGAAAGCACCAAAAGCACCACAAAAAAGACACCGTACTTTTATTTACTTTAATTACTTTTATTTTTTCAACGACTTTTTCTATTTATTTCAATTAGGTTTTATATTTATTCAAATTAGTTTTTATTTTTACTCGAGCTTGCCTCGCTGGGTTCTGATCGACGACTGATCTTTTTCTCCTCTCACGATCGCCTTCTCCGGTCGGGCTGCCGTTATCCTTCTTCTACGGCGTGGGGGATCCCGCTCGGGATATTTGGTGTTGCAGTGCTGTACTTAGGGGGCGGGTAAATTCCAACAACTTCTAAATCTTGTTAAAAGAGATAAATGAACCAAATGAGAACAAAATCTCTTCTGGCGAGAATCCCTCTTCTTTGTTCCTTTGTGGTTCGTTCACACGACACACTCTTTGGCTGCGCACTCTTTTTTCCTATAGTATTTTACACAATTTTGTTAGTGCAACCACAGTTGCGCAAGCAAAAGTCAGTGCTAAAAAGGTGGTCCTGAGATCATTATAATTGCGTCCTAACAATTCCTTGACCGTGTGAGGAGACAGCACAGGAAGGAACCGCTTACATTTTGCCAGTCCGTTTAGTATGTTCCATCAAAATTCAATCGGCCAGGGATATTTTAAATACAACAACAGGATTTTTCATAGATACACAGCAAAATTTTAGGAATTTATTGAAAAAGCAAAGTAAATTGTCACTAAGTTAGAAGTGCCTTGTGTATTTCCAGCTTTTTCGTCTTGCGATATAGACGAAAGAAGTCTTTTCTTTCATAAGATCACCTGATGGGGCGCAATATCGCATACTGCACCGGGCACAAGAAAACCAATCGCCAGCTCTGACTATCTATTAGAATTGTAGAGATAAATCAACTCAATACAAAAATAAGAGAAGTACTACACATTTTTAAAACTTGAACAAAAACCGGCTTGTCCGCCCTAGGCGGTTAAAATGACACACGTGGTGTGGACAAAATGACACCAATCTTTTTTATGAAAACCTTTTACAGCTCAAGCACTTTAGCCAGATATCTTTTGGCTCGGACCTGGAGTAGAGGTCATTGTAATAAATTTAAGAACAATTTTGATCTCCATCTCCGGCTTCAGTGAAAGCTTGTTTAGAAGAGTTCTCATATTCACTATCGGAACTAAAATCCAAAGCTTTTTACCGTGTGTTTCTTTGATACAGGTAGAGGAGCAGATTTGGATTTTGCCTATTCTATATTTGGCGTGGAAGTTAACAAAAATACTGTAGGTTTCTTGCATGGTTTTCTTTTACCTTGTCCAGTCACATATGCTCCTCTCGGTACTGCAGATAGCACGGTGACTGGAAAATTGATATCCATGTCTTGGAGGATCAATTTAGATGATGTGGGCGTCTTAGGAATTGCAGCAGCTGTGTCTCTAGATTGGGCTACTGAGAATGGACGCGGGTTGTCTCCGGCTGATGTGCTTGCAATTATTAGTGATGTCGAACTGCCTGCGTATGTTTTTTTGCTGCCGTTGAATCTTCTTCGGGCTCTACCCGATCCTGTTCCATGGGGGTATTTGTTGTCTCAGCCGGCTCAAACTGGAAATATGTTTGGATCAATAGGCCAGAGACTTGTTTTTTGAAACCCATTGACGACAGCTTGAGCCGTTGCTGCTTTACAACAAGCTATGTTGAGTATTGCACATATTTGAAAGTGACTAAAATAAGTCTTCAGTAGACCATAGAAAGATACGTGTAGTGGTTGCATGCCGTGCGTGCAGCAAGGTGGCAAGCACATCATAATGATTCCATGCTCTTTTGTGAATGTTAAGCCATCAATACATTTGTGACTGATATGTCAATCAACTACCAAAAGCACTTTGTCATCAAGACTCGCTTTTCCATGCAACTAAAAGTTCAACAACTAGGATAAATTAAGCACGACGACGGGATGAAATGGGCATTTGCACTCATGCAACAAACAACTGTCACAACGTACCAAAACAAACCGATCTTTATTTTCTCTGATTGCCAAGCTTGCGATAAGGTCCCGTAGGACCAAGTCTAAATTAGTTTGGGACTGCTAATGTGCTCTTGGTGAGCTGCACATTTTCAATCAAGTTACCCTTGTCTGGGTTCATGGTCACCGGGGCTTCAAATGCAATGAAAAAGCACCCTACTTAACGTTAGAGATCCGTGCTTGGACCGGCCAACTCTAAGCGGTTCCTTTCTGTGGCGTCGCATAACACAGCCAAGGAGGTAGTAGAAACGATGTCAGGATACTTGTTGGCTTGATTACCGCACTCTGAGAATTTAGAATTACCACTTATGAACCCAACTTCCGGCTTTGCCTTGACGAGGATAAGTCTGCCCTTCACGTTTTCCGTAGGGGACCCGCGATAGCGAAGAGCAGACGACTGCCTGCTCGAGCATTCAAGTCTAAGCAACAAGCAATGTTACCGTAAGATGAATTTTGAAAGTAGTAAAATCTACTACCTTTTTGAAAAAAGGGGTAGCAACTTTTTTTGATTTTAAATCAATTTTAAAATACCCCATTGTCACTACGAAAATTTACGCATTTAGCTTAAATATAGTTATAGCTGACCCGGCGAACTTCATACCGCCTCAGAATCGATAAATGTTCTGTGAACTATTTAGCTGGGTTGCAATCGAGTCGATTCCATTTCATTGAAGCACATATGCGACATTTTTTGTTTTGTTGTCAGGTGCGAGAATGAACAAAGCGAATGGTTTGCCGACACGTGAACATGCTACGCACAATTCACCGTGAGAAAAATATTCATTTTCTAGATTCAGGCCACAAAAACTCTAGGATTCACCTAGTGATTTGTTGATCGTCATGGTGAATGCAAGACAAATCGGCAATTGAATTGCAAAAATTCAGCGGAAATGAAATCAATCCGCTCGATTCATCGACAGAAACATGACCATTACCATTGCTTAGAGAAAACTTCGGCAGATGGATCGTTTAGCAAGGCAACTAGCATGTTTGTTCTCAACTGTCGTGTCTTCATAAAACGCCACAGAGTCGATGATTGGAGGTAAAAGTTTATTTTAACGGGTGCGGTGGATCTTGGAATGACTGATAGGCGTTTGGCGGGGAAATCGCCAGACAGTAGAATAATTGCACCTGCAAAACAACTTGAGTCATTGTGCAGATCTTTCATAGTTTAGTTGAGTGCTCCCAATGTGCGTTTGTGCGCCATTGTGCATTCATCCCAGTTGATGATTTTACTTGCTACCAAAACTTTGGCCATTGCTTAATGTTTCGCAATGTTGCTTACCGTTTTTTCAGTCATTTCAAGAATTAACGGTAATTTCAACATCGGCATCCTTCTAGCAAAGCGGCCGTTATCCCAGAAGAAGCAACTGCTACAGCAATTTCGGATCTCGCACGAACAGTGGCGAAAATCAATGACCATAATCAATTGCCTTCATTAACGTGTCGTACACTTCCTTCTGTTGGGTGTTCAACAGTGGTACATTCGCTTGAACCGATTGGTTTAATGCATCACGTTCACGTTGCAATTCTTAATTGAAAGCGTCGATCATTTGACGATATGGAGTTGATATTCCTAACTTGACTAACAAACTGTTACACATGAGGTAACACATGTCTTCGATCAAAAGCAAAGCCTGGATATGTATCTCGTCATTCACCTTGAGAACACGATTCCCTGAACTGAACGGAATTCCGAATGTTTTCTGACATGTCATCTTTGTACTTGTTACACAATTCACATGGATTCGATGGGAACCATGTCAAATTAATGATAGCATATAATGTGCGTATCTGACATGGAGATGCAGAAACAATTTCTTAAACGATTATCATGTCCGTTATATCGTTTTCATCCAAATTTAGCTGATGCAGGACAAAATGTTGGAAACATCTTACCATTGACCATTTGAAGTGATTCAAATAATATCGGCCAACGAACATTCACCAGCAACAACCGCAAGTAGAAGCATTCGTCATTGTTCGGATGAACTCTGCAAATGTGACCAAGAGCATCAGTAGAATGCATCGCTGCCGAAGTTGAAATTTCTTGGATGAAGCGTTCCAAGTGTAAGAACGTGACATCTGCAAACGGATCGCTTTGGCAAATCGAAAAGAAACTGGCCCAAGTTCTCGCTGGATATGTTTCAGCACATTGAACAACGTACGATGCGTTGAAATAAACTCGTTGATAACTCTCAAGATGAACTGCAAAATGTGCAACAGTGGGATGACGCTCATAAATGGGAATGATATATTCTAATATAGCCCAAATCGCCTCATTGCAACTCACATATCGTAAGTTCTTCATAAATATTTTTTCGTCAAATATCCGATGTTTTAATAGTTATTCTCCAATTCGGGACGAAGACAAATCCAACAAATCAAAAATCTTAAAAATCGGTCCAGCCGTTCTTGAGTTATAAATGGTGTAACTAGTACTAGGTAGTAGAATGATAACTTGATGTTGTAGTGTAGTATATAATCATTTTTTTCTAAAAATAGTAAAACTACTACATATGTAGTAGAACGGTAACTCTGGCAACAAGCTACTAGGCAGACTGCTGAGCCTTTTCAAGCAGTCGGGTCTGCAAATATTGGTATAGGGGTGTAGTACAATAGGCGAAACGAATACCCACAATACCTTCGGCCCCAATAACTCACGCAAGTCCTAAAGCTCAGAAGGGAAGATTTGATTTATGAGACAAGCTTCTCGTGGTATTTAGGTATTTCTCTTTCGATATAACTTGGGATGGGTAAGTTGACTTTGAAAACCAAAGGTCTGATTATGCTGGAGTTTTTGAGTATAGTAAATCAACATCAACTATTTCTTATGATTTTACAAATAGACGCACTCAAGTATTATCTGGTTGTACATTTTAATATGTTTGCACGAGTCCTATTTGAATTCTATTGAAAGTTTCCAGGTTGTGTCATTTTTCTCACAAATTATCCTGTATCCCGTGAATCCCTGTGTCCCGGTATACCTCCGAAACTGTATACCCGTGATCCGGTTCACCGTGCTACAGTTCACCCATGCTATGGTTCAGCCGTGTCACCCGTGTATGGTGCGAATAGTGTGTAGCTCGTTTTTTGTGATTCTGAAATTGTTTTCTTAAGAAGTCACAAGGAAGCTGTGGACAAATTTTCAGGCATTTTGGAGTTTTGTCTCCTTTCGTGGGTTTTTTTTTATAGTTTCCCCGGACTAAAATAAAACCATTAATAAAAGAGCGATATTGTCTACGGCTCTTAGATTTTTTATGCCATTGGAGGTTAAGTAATGTTACTGCCTAAATCATCATTACAAAAATTGAATTATTAAAGTAAAGAATTTTACTTTAAAATAAAATTACATTTAAAATCTGGTAGGAAAATGTTAAGCATCATACGCGAGTAAAAAGGCAATAAATCTGGTTAATAAATCTTTTTCGAATGTCACCAGCAACACTCCCTCATCACTATACAATGGATCCCATTTCAAGATATCATCTATTAATGATTTTTTTCCTGAAATGCGCAAGAATGTAAGGCGCTCCAGTTGACGATACGGTTTGCTGTCAGTTTTGTCACAAGCACTGCTATAACTGACGAAAAACCTATCCTTTTTAAAGTGATGACTGAAGTAATTCTCTGTATATTTTGATTTCTATCAAACATGACTGATGGAATTGATTAGCGCGTTCATGAGCGTGTAATGGACGGCTAATAATCACAACAAATCACCATTAGTCTAGAAATCATTACATAGCATAAATAGTTGACTACACACCAGACTTTTAAGTTTTGTGGAAATTCTCAGATCTTTGTATCTTTATTTCCCCTGAAATTAACAACACAAAAAATTTGTGCAGAGTCAACTTACATTAGGGATGAGTGTTGGTCGCAACAATTAAGTAAACTTATCCCCTTTAGGTAATTTGAACATCAACACCTTAAATTTGCGTAACCTATACCAATACGCCTATTAAGGGCTACTCAAGAGCGCTCAACCATAGGAGCTAAAGGACTTAGGTATGAGAATAATTTCTATGGGACTCCTGCAGAACTTTGTTGTCTGGAATGAATTTAAAGCATGATATTAGGAAATGTCCTAAGACGTCTCTTGATCCGGAAAAAGGTTCGATGAAAATGACACCAAACCAAAGGTGTTAAAAATTTCGTAGGGCGCAGTTAGGATTTTTGAAGATATTTAGTCAGGTAACCATTTTTGTAAAATTATTTGTTGCTTCTATTGGAGTAGAGTTGATTTAAAATTAAAGAAGTATTTTGCAAGCATTCCACCAATTTTGACAAATTAGTTTTCTTTGCATTCTTTCTTAAAAGGTGGAACGAATTATAGGAGGGTTGACGTGTCCTAGGAACGAGAATGTATTTATGTATTAACTTACTCGAAAATTTATGAGCGCAATTAAAGCTGCTTACAGAGTGTACAGATATTCTAGATGCCTAGAGTGGTTTGTCGCTTAGACTTGAATGTTGAAACAGGGACTCGTCAAAAAAAGAGGCCATGCTTCCTGCTAACGCGGGGTATTTACAGAGAACGTAGAGGCCGCACTCACTAGAGGGTCTCGTTCGATCACGGAGGTCAAGCATCATTGGATGTGGTTAGTACTTAGTGGGAGACCACTTGGAAAACCGACACTTTTATTTGGAAGGAGGAAAAAGGCAATTCCAAAAGTTAATAAAAAATAAAAAGCTTTTCAACACCGCAGCTTATCACATGGAAATCCCCAAAAGGGGACACAGCAATTGGCTAGTCTTAAATATTATTTTTGTCAGATTAGACAATAAACTTAATGGCTTAACGACACAGTAAAAATATCATATGGTGGGTATACAAGGCCATTTCCATGTGGGTGGAAAGCTGGTGTACGAAGGTATACTTGTCACTTAAAAGTTGATGAAAGTAGGATTCATGTATCTCTTGAATAGCTACCAAAATATTTATTAACGGAAATGTTGTTTTCTTTGTAAATATAAAAAAACCTCCTAACGAATTTACACTATAGTGTTTCCTTGTTTGCAATTTGTTAAATTCAGAAAAGTTAGTACTAAACTCTTCCTAATTGTTTGAGAAAAGTTGGCAAAAAATACTGCAGGTGAATCTTTTCCTTTTTTTACTTATTTTTTAACAAAAATTTTTTCTTTGATGATTTATAATTTCCTCAATTGAATTTCCCTGGCTTATTTAAGATGGCATGAATTTTTAATAACCTCCTTTGTTTTCGAAAATATAATTTTCTTTGGGTTTCCTTTCCATTCTAAATACAAAAATACCCGGCAAACTAATTATGGTATCCTAGTAAGCTCTTTGTTGCTATCATGCGTTTATTTTTTTTCTTCGGTTTAGCCCACAGCCTACACAAGGTGGGCTCATAAAGGTGTGCTTGTTTAATTGATTATTGATTGACACTTATTTGTTAATTGATGGAATTCTTTAAATTTCGTACAGAAACGATGTAATGTTGTGGGGACAGACTCGTGTACACGTAGTTCAGATGACATTTGCCGGTCTCGATGATCTAGGACCTAAAACGTCCGACTACCATACCAGAGGCAGAGAACCGACGGACCCCGTTTAAGGGTTAGATTGATAACGCCAGCCCGACGTAATACCTTTATGGCTGGACCGTTCTGAACT
Organism: Thereva unica; assembly: GCA_949987705.1. Classification (NCBI taxonomy): domain Eukaryota; kingdom Metazoa; phylum Arthropoda; class Insecta; order Diptera; family Therevidae; genus Thereva; species Thereva unica. The sequence continues at coordinate 223,324,411 of OX465281.1, read as the reverse complement.
TAAACGTCATGCAAAAGGGTTGGTCAGTTTGGTCAGTAGAAATCTGACATTACAGTCTTCAGGCGGATTCCCTGGATCTACAAGATTCTCTCTCCCCCAGAGGTCCGAAACCACGGCATGGCATGGTCTACCGTCTTCCCATTTCTCCGAGCTAGCTAACTTTCCTTCTTTCACGTTTTCCCTCTTTCCTACTCCCTGGAAAGAGGTCCCATGTTTTCCCTCTTTTCTACTCCATAGGTAGAGGTCCCTTTTTCAGTTTTTAAAACGTTTTTATTAGCTTGCTTTTTTGTCTGTATGTTTGTCCGGTACAAATTTTACAATCGATTTTATGAATACTTACAGTTATCAATATGGTAATGCAAAATATCAATTGCTGCGCTATCGGAACTACGGCTTACCGGATCCGGGATATTGACAATCGTCCCGCCAACAATCGACGAAACGATGATGCTTTACTATTCCGGTGGTGAGAAAAGAGAGGCCGGCGTCGGCTTTATGGTCGACCGACGGGCTGCCAGCAGCGTTATCGCATTCCAACCGATATCCGAGCGTTTGGCGGTTATAACCATCAGTGGAACGATCAAGACCCATATCATATCCGTTTATGCGCCAACCGAGACCAGCACGGACACGAACAAGGACGAATTTTACGATCAGCTTCAACAGACGCTGGATATGATACCTCAAACCGAATTAATAATTCTCGCGGGGGATTTCAATGCACATTCAGGAGTAGATCGAACCGGCTGGGAAGAAACCATGGGCAAATTCGGACACGGAGTAATTAATGACAACGGCTTACGCCTGCTTTCATTCGCATCGTCAAACAACTTGATCGTTGGCAACAGCATTTTCCGCCATCCACTCAAACACCAACTCACCTGGCGAAATCCATCCGGCAAAGACTCGGCGATGTTAGACTACGTTTTGATCAACACAAGATTCCGATCGACGCTTAAAGACGTACGTGCAATGCGTGGACCCGATTGCGGATCGGACCATTATCTTGTTCGAGCGAAATTGCAGATGCGATTGCAAAGAGCGAAGAAAACGGAGCCACCACCAGCCAAAAAAAATTGGGCGTGCCTACGGAACCCGGCCATCGGGCGAGAGTTTCAAATGGCATTATCCAACAAATTCGCGGCGCTCGCAATACCGGACGATATCGATGTAGAAGAAAGGCAATTGTCGGAGTCTATTGTGGAGTGTGCAATGGAGTTGTGTCCAACTATCCGTAAACGGACGCAGCCATGGATCTCGGACAGCTGTCTGGACCTCGTCGATCAGCGGAAGCGCATGAAACACGTCGACTTTGAGGAATACAGAAGATTGAACAAAGAAGTTCGGCAGAAAATGAAATTGGAACGAGAAGCGTACTGGAATAACGTTGCGGCCGACATGGAAAAAGCGACGTCGAGGCACGAGTACCGGACGCTGTACCAGACAATCCGCCGGTTAGGCGGCAAAACAACATCAACAAACGACAACATCAAAAAATCGGATGGAACTTTTGTGACTTCGGCCCATGAACGCCTGGAGCGGTGGAGAGCATTCTTCCACCAGCTGTATAACCACGATCCGCCGCAAGGTCCAGCACCCGAACCACCGATTATCGAACAGCCGATGAATCAGTCTCTCGATACCGAACCAACAATTATCGAGGTGAAGACAGCAATAAAATCGCTGAAAAATGGAAAAGCGCCGGGAATAGACCAAGTAACCGCCGAGATGATCAAAGCTGGAGGTGATGTCTTATCACAACGACTTCATGTCCTCATAACACACATATGGCATTCGGATCGTGTCCCTTTGGTATGGAAGAAAGCGATCGTTGTCCCAATTTTGAAGAAAGGCGACAGTCGGGAATGCAAGAATTATCGCGGTATTAGCCTTCTTTCGATCGTCGGTAAAGTATTTACGAAAATAATACAATCGAGGCTACAGAAACATCGAGAGCAAACGAGCCGGGAGGAACAAGCGGGATTTAGACCACATCGAGGATGCATTGATCAAATATTCGCCCTCCGTCAGTTAATGGAAGAAAGAATTCGTTGCGGCAAACGAATTGTCGTCGTTTTCATCGATTTCAAATCCGCTTTCGATTGCATCGATTGGAACAGCTTGTGGAGAGTCTTGGTAACCGAACACGTGCCATTGAGAATCATCCAACTTCTCCAAGCGTCGTACGATGGCTCAACCAGCAGCGTTCGTATTCGAAACGACTTATCCGAGGAGTTCCCGATTCAGACGGGTGTCCGACAGGGAGACGTCGCTTCGCCACTTCTCTTCAACGTTGTGATCGACGCGATTATGCGTGAAGCATTCGGTGGACGACTCGGAGTTCAATACGACGACAACAACTTCGTAACAGACTTAATGTTCGCCGACGATAGCGCTGTTTTCGCCGACACGGATGCCGAAGCAACGGACATCTTATACGATATTTCCCGCATCGCCCAATCATACGGGTTAAAAATCAATGCGGAAAAGACCAAAGTGCTCACAACGGATGGATCAAGAGCCAGTGTTCACCTCGATGGAACCCAAATCGAACAAGTTCCAAGGTTCAAATATTTGGGATCATTGGTTGAGGAAACGAAAGTAGCATCGACGGCCGACGTTCACAGCCGTATCGGCCAGGCAACAGCAACATTCGCCTCGCTCAAGTGGTGCATATGGAAACGAGCAAATATCTCCATCAAAACAAAACTACGTCTTTACCGAACGTTGATTCTTCCGATTCTTCTTTATGGATCTGAAACGTGGACACTGCTCAAACCGGACGTTAAGAAGCTCGAGGTCTTCCAAATGCGATGTTTGAGGCAGATCCTCCGTGTCTCACTCCGTGATCGCCTTCGAAATGAGGTTGTCAGACAAAGATGCGATCAGCAAACACTGATCGAAGAAGAAATGCAAAAACGTCGACTACGGTGGTTTGGACATGTTTGCCGAATGGATGATAACCGCTTGCCACGTAAACTTCTCTGGCGAGACCGTCCTGCAGACTGGAGAATACAGCGATCGGCACCGAAGAAAACCTGGTTGAAGAATATCGAGGGTGACTTAAAGAATCAACGATTATCAGTTACCGAGGCTCGAGACACCGCCAAAAACCGAGGAGAATGGAAGCGAATCGTGAATAGAGTTCGGGACCCAGCGGCACCGACAGCAGCGTATCCGTTGCGGGGACGTCCCGCTCGGACCGCCAGCTAACGGATCAAAGAAGAAAAGAAGAAGAATATGGTATACATAATATACCGTTAGATCCCTGGCGGCCGTCTCAAGAGGACGGATTACTGTTTTCTTCACGGAACAAATTTTGCAATTCATTTTTCAAATACTTTCGGTTATCTTATCATGTTGAAATTTCGGTCACAGCTTGAGCACAGATGAAAATAGTATACCCAATATGCCGTTAGATCCACGGCAGCCGTCTCAAGAGGCCGGATTGACATCTTCTTCACATGGGTATCAAATCGACACTGGTATCAAATGAAGGGGAATGATATGTAGAATACAATAAGCTATGTAGTTTACTCAATACATCGTTAGATCCATTAGGCGGCCATCTCAAGAGGGCGGATTTCTATTTTCTTCACAACCCCCTCGTCATGGATATCAAATGAAAGGGTATCATAAGCAGATCTATTGGAGATCGAGTTTTTTCGTTGACAACGTTACAAATTTTTTCGTAGCTATTACAAATTCACAATCACAAATTTTCAGGACTATCTGCATGGTGTTAGGAATATGTATGAGGTTCTAACTCTGTATGGGGCTAGGAGACATTATTTTATACTTTTTAGTTCGTTTTAAAACGTGGTATATTAATAAATGTTTTTTTATCTAAATAATTTTTGTTAATAGCTCGGTTAATAACTATACATAAAATTCTCTACAAAAAAGGTTTTGTGCGCTTTTCCATTAGGATCATTTCTGAAGGAGACATGGAGGGGGGAACTGGGAAACAGGAAGACCTAATAACACACATTGATATCCTCTTTATCTCAGACTTAGCATATAGATCTCACATAGCTCGTTTTCTAAATTTGTTTGGTTATACCCCACTAAGAGTACGTGAAGCGTGGTAGTACAGCTCCTAGAGATTTCTTCTGCAAAAAAAATTGTAGTTTAATGAAATTTGGAATGGTGGGAGTTTAGCAATTGGAGAAAAGGTAACCGTTGGGTTCCGGGCCGTATTTCGTGAAAATCACGAGAAAATCCGATTGAAAGAATTTTCCGACGATTTCCCGACCGTAGCTCGGAAAAACGTCGAATTTTGAAAAATGTTAAGAAGACAAAATTGAAGCTATGAAAATTCTCAACAAAAAAAGTTATATAAGCTTTTCCCGGAAAACCTCACGTTTGGTCGGAAAATGGAGGGTAAGGAAAAAAAATATGAAAAATTATTTTGTTTTTATATTGTTTTCTTTATGCAGGGTGTTCCACCTCAAGTTACAAAGTGGCGGGCTGTAGATAGGCTTTGGATAGACGAACAAAAAATCATATGGGAGGGGGGCAGACATCGTAACGGTTTGGTCACTAGGGCGTTTTGAAATTTTTTTGATAGAGGTTTACATATCACCCTGTATTTTGGTAACCCGATGACCTACTTCCATGAATTAGGTAGCAGTATACGCAGAATAATCCCGCCTATCTAAACTGTAAAAGCGAAGGTTCTACACCACCAACTTCCAGAGTTATGAGTCTTGATCTATCTCCAGTTATTTCCGAAGAACTTTGTCAATTTTTCTAATATACTAATGTATATTCGAAATAGTTTTTCTGTGAAAAAAAAAATGATATTTTGACTCATAACTCTGGAAGTTGGTGGTGTAGAACCTTCGCTTTTACAGTTTAGATAGGCGGGAGTATTCTGCGTATACTGCTACCTAATTCATGGAAGTAGGTCATCGGGTTACCAAAATACAGGGTGATATGTAAACCTCTATCAAAAAAAATTCAAAACGCCCTAGTGTCCAAACCGTTACGATTTCTGCCCCCCTCCCATATGATTTTTTGTTCGTCTATCCAAAGCCTATCTACAGCCCGCCACTTTGTAACTTGAGGTGGGACACCCTGCATAAAGAAAACAATATAAAAACAAAATAATTTTTCATATTTTTTTTCTTTACCCTCCATTTTCCGACCAAACGTGAGGTTTTCCGGGAAAAGCTTATATAACTTTTTTTGTTGAGAATTTTCATAGCTTCAATTTTGTCTTCTTAACATTTTTCCAAATTCGACGTTTTTCCGAGCTACGGTCGGGAAAGCGTCGGAAAATTCTTTCAATCGGATTTTCTCGTGATTTTCACGAAGTACGGCCCGGAACTCAACGGTTACCTTTTCTCCAATTGCTAAACTCCCATCATTCCAAATTTATTAAACTAAAATTTTTTTTGCAGTTTTAGCGATTTTTTACTCTGGAAACTGTACTATGGAGATTGTCGACCAGTTGAAGAAGCTGACAGCTATTTTTGATAACCCAAGAAAGATAATATCGGGCCGAGAAACAGCTTTAACAGCCAATCTGTTTGAAAATAACTGCATAAAAGAAGGCTCACCACATTCGTTAATCACTGCTGGCGTCACGAGGACTTCTAGGTAGAAAGGATAAATCGCATCCTAATATCGATCCTAACCAAATTATCAACCGTGGATCCAAAGGCGTCAGGAAGTTTTTGCAATCGATCCGAAAATCGGAATCGATATTTTCAACGAATTTTTATTTTTCAAGGTCCCAATAGCATTTTAAGCATAAATTTGAGAATAGGTATGTTTGTACGTATGTAGCCATTTTTTGCTGCCGATATCGTGCGAACCAAAAAAGATATCGACTTGTTGAGGTATCGTTCGTACCATATGAACGGAAATATGATCTGAAAAGATTTTCATAAAATTCGGTCGGGCCGTTTTTTTTTGTTTCAATAATGTACGTGATTAGTGTCCCTGCTACGAGATCGCTTAAACTAAAAATGTTATCGGCTTCTCTGACGTGCTGATCAAAGCATTTTAACGAAAACATGCTTTGAAAAATATTTCATAATATTCGGTCGAGCCCTAGTACCGTGGACGACATGGTGATGAAGTTGTCAGGAATATTTCCAATCGGGTTTAATGCAATCATGCAAGGATTTTTGCAACTGGGCAGAAGTCTGTGATCTGACACTCGACCTAGGCAAAACTGAGCTTATGAACACTAGTGGAACACTTGTTGACTTTGTTGATTTTGTCTCAGAATTACGAGATCCGCATTTGGGAAACTTCAAAAAATTACAAGTGTTCAAGGAATCTAAGCTTTCATAAAATCCTTTACTTGATTCTCAAATTTTCTTCCGTCACAGTAGTACAAGGTTTTTGATTTTTATTTTTTAACTTTTAGTTAGTTAGATATTTTATTTAATTTTTAAATTATAACGAGTGAAATTTCCAAGAAAAATTTTTTATACTGCAAATGGAAAGCCTTGGAAATTGGCAATGAACAAGCATTCTCCTCCACACGTATGGAAGACCACCTGGTAAATTTATTGAAATTCCCTTCTCTTTTTCAGAAATATAATTTGCGTGAAAATATATTATTGGAAAGGAAAGGGCAAAAGTTCTATTCAAAGTTATTTTGTATATTTTTTCTTAAACGTTCTTGATAAAATCCCCGCAAGTTTGGGTTAAATGGGAAAGGTTTTCCTAGCAATCAACCTTTCTTTTCTTCAGAATCCATACAAAAACAAACCGGGTTTAATTTATAATCTTTAAAGAAACACGCTATAAAAAGATTCTCCCCCTCTGAGTATTTTGTATTGAAAATGTGGTATTAGTATTATTCCAGTCTGTTGCTATATGTATGTGCAAATATTTATGTAAGAAACCTCTTCAAGCAAAAGGGAAAAAATGCACACTTAAATGGCGGTTTATGCGAAAGGAACGCAATATTTCCCAGAATTGGACTTAATCTTTGGTTACGTTACGTAAGAGGATTTTTATTTTGCAAACTTAAGCAATCATATTCGGATTTCAGCGGTTGTTTAAATATTTAAACTTATTTCCAGATCAAAAATTTTGTAGATGTAAGAAAATTGTAGGAAAATAAAAGGCGCAGCCCCGCCCAAGGACCGAAGATGGACACACAATTGGCTCTGAAAAGGTGCCGTTTTTTAATAGCAGAGGTGAAAAAACTTTTACCTGCATTGGCAGTGTGTGTGGGTGGAATAACTTAAGGTGTAGCCTGCCATACATGAACCGGACTAGCCCAGCAGGAAAATCAGTAATTACTGAACACAGTAATAGGTGTTTTCTTGCAAGAATCAGTATGGTCATCCTCACGTATTACAATGTAATGCAAAAAGTAGTAAATCAACCTTTAAATCGATATTTCGAACATTTATTCTTTTATTTTCTCTCTGTTTTGTTTGCCCATTTGACACATTTCCTTTGGAGCTTGTTTGATCTTGTTTTCAATTGGGTGCGGGATTTCGTCATTCTACGTCTTTCGTCGATTACCGTCCTAGGACATCACAATGGAAATGTAATCGATTCCGTAACGCAAAAGGTAATGCAAAGAATTTTTCGGATGGATTACAACTTCGATGCCACAACCATTACTTTTCCTGCTGGGAGATCTTCTCTTAGAACATAAAACTACAGGAAGAACCCTCGCCGAATTAAAGCGTAGTGAAATTCGGTGACTTAAACGCACAGATCGGCCATTACAACACCGGCCTTGAACAAACAATTGTAAATCAAGGCCCAAGCCAAGTTACAATGGTGAGCTTTTCGTTGACTCTTGTAGTTCCCACTAACTCATGGTAGGTGGAACTTACTTTTATCACTAGAAGATGCACAAAGAGACCTGGGTAAGAGGCGATGGTAGAACGAGAAATCAGATAAATCACGAGGCCGTCAGCCGCAGATGGAGAACTATTCTAGAGGATGTCAGGAGCTTCAGGGGAGCAGATACTGGAAGCGACACCACTTGATAGTAGCAACTGTTCGCCTTAAAATCGCCGCAATCAGAAACGTTCAACGCGGTGTTATAAACCGTAGACAGTTTAACGTATACCTTCTGCGGGAAAGCGTTAAAAAGCAAGAATTTGCTGGAAACCTGCAACAAATATTAAACCAGCCATTCGTTTCTGACGGCAGAAATATTGAAGAACTGTGGAGCACGATAAAGGGCGCTATATTGGCGGCTGAGGAAACGAGCATCGGCTATGTCCAAAGAAACCAGCAACACTGGATCTCGGACACACCCTGGCAAAAAATAGAACGCAGAAGGGCTCTCAAAAATAACGTAAACTCTACAAGCGACCCGGAGAGACGTTACCAACTTGAACGGGAATACTCCCAATTACACCGGGAAGTATAGAGACACCAGGACCACAAAAACATGTTAAACAATTTGGCAACAGAAAGAAGTCCAGCAGGCTTAAGGCTAAATCCAACTAAAACTAAAGAAATGCGGATAAATGCAAACACCATTGAACGGACAGCGCTGAATAACCGTGACGTGGAACTGGTAGGCAGGAAAATGGTGGTGCAGAAGAAGACGTCAGTGCCAGAATAAATAAAGCACGAAGCGCATATGCATGCTTGTTCCGCATATGGAGATCACCGGAGCTCTCAACTAACACTAAATTACGGCTGTTCAATTCCAACGTTAAGACAGTACTTTTGTACGGTTGCGAAACATGAAACATCACAGGGCACCTACAAGTCAGGCGGAGGAAATGGAATTGGGTTGGCCATACCTTGAGACGCGAAAAGGCCCTTGACTGGAATCTGCAAGGAGAACCCTATTAGCAGAGGCCACATCACGTGGAAGATCCTGGTCGGAACTGAGAGCTGTCGCACAAAACAGAGTCCGCTGGGGACAACTATTTCCGCCCTATGTCCCATGAGGGATTAAAGGAGAATGAGAAGAAGAAGACAAATAACATTTGCATACGTTCGATTTCGTCAGTATAACATAAGCACAATGCCCTTCCGTTGCGTCGAGTATAATTGAAGCTTTTAGGCAACCATCTGGCAGACCATGGACTGCAGGGGACCTTAGGATACCCCACAGGCACACAGGCGAAGACGATAGTTTAGCGTAGGATATTGCTGTTTCAAGTGCATAAATGTTCATGGCCTTACGGGCTGATGATAAATACACACACACATAAAGATTGTTGTTAATTTTCTTGGACTGCAGGCCTCATCCAGTTGACGGCCGGTGAGTGTGTGGTTATACTAGGCCTCAAGACAAGAAAGCCAGGTCACGGCCTGCCGGTAAATGGAGCCTTTAGAAATCACCTCATTGGCTAAAAGGCAGTAAAATTGCTTTTTGTGAAATATAAAATTCCTTTCTTGTGTACAAAATTGGTCTATTGTTCCAATATTTTTTAATATCCTATGGAGTCCTTAAACTAATTAATTTTTTTAATACTATTCTTAAATATTCGCATTCATAACACCTCTAGTTCAAACCACTAATCTTTGACATTGACAATTAAATTTAAATTGAATTTAAGCAGTGATAGAACATACCCCAAAACTCACCCACTACTACAAAAAAGTAATGATAGTTCAAAAATCTACCTTTTTTGAGTTGAAATAAAAGGAGAATGCTGAGAACTTTTGGTACCACCTGAATATAAGTTACTATGGCGCCTGGTTCGAAATCTTTGTCAGAACTGTACAAAGATAAAGTTTTACATATCACCCTGTGTTAATCATATAACTTGTTTCCACGAATAGATACCAAAGAACGCAGAATTGCTCCACCTATCTATGATGATAAAAACGATGGTTCTGTCTTACCAACTTTTGGAGTTATGAGTCGTCAAAGTGGTACCAAAGTCCAGGGCCGGATTGGCCTATGGCCCATTCGAGTAAATACTCGAAGGGCGCGCCGTCAGCGGACCTGAGGGCCGGCTGGCCGGAGGTTGAGTGTACTATGGACTACATACTACGCTCACCAAGATCGGCTCAAATTTGACCTTTCCTATTCCTCACCTTTATTCCCTGCCTTGTGCTCACCTCCTACCGACCGCCTTCACCGCTTGAGAGAAGTATTTCCCAAAGCTAGCCTTAAGTCGAACGAAAAGGAGGAGGAAAAATTTGCACAGTCCCCGCCGTGCGCCTATTGCAAGGGCCGGTCCAGAGTCCATAGCAAATATACAGGGTGTATTACTGAAAATGTCGAAACGTTTAGCTGTGGATAGATCTTGGATAGACGAACAAAAAATGGGTGTGGGTGTTAAAACTGGCCTTATTTGGTGCTTATTTGGTATTCGTCGACAAAGCTCAGATGGAAAAGGACTAAAAAATTACGAAATTGAACCAATTTCAACAATAAAATTACTTATAACTTCAAAACCTTAAAGTTGTCCAACATAATTCATAGAAAATTGTCCCAGCTTTCCAATTTAGTAAAAAAAATATTGATTAACTACGTACTATTTTTTTTTGGAGAAAAAGGGGGTTGAAGTTGAAATTTAAGTGAAAAAAAAACAACAAAATTTTGATTTTGACGACTTATAACTCTGGAATTTGGTAGGTTGAAACCTTGACTTTTACAGTCAGATATTTTGGAAGTATTCTGCGTAGATTGCTGTCGTGTTCATGAAAATATCTAATAGGGTCACAAAAATACAGGGTAATTTATAAACCTCTACCAAAAAAAAAATCAAAACGCCCTAGCGGCTAAACCGTTACGATCCCCCCCCCGGAATAAACCTCTGCGCGGAATCCAACGCCAACCAATGTGATGGTAGTGACTGTTTTTGTTTCAACCAAAACTGACTTCCAGAAATATTTTCCAATTCGTTATGTAGTCCGGGGAAATTAGCAAAAAAAAAACGCACGAAAGGAGACAAAACTCCAAAATGGCTGAAAATTGGAACACCAGCTCCCTTATGACATTTTAAGAAAACAATTTCGGAATCCAAAAAAATACAACATGGCCGCCGGAGATTATCGCGTTTTCCTGAGTTTTCCATGTATCTCAGTTTCTATAGGTTATACAACCCCGTGCGAGGGATCAAAATGTTCACAAATTGTTTTCTTAAAAAGTCATAAGGCAGCTGGTAATTTTCAGCCATTTTGGAGTTTTGCTCCTTTAAATTCTAATCCCTCCTGACTAATTACAGATGTAGAGAAATTGTTTTATGAAAAACTCTCCCTACAGTTTTTGTTGTCATTTTTGCCCCTTTATGTTTAGTTAAGGACTCGTCAGATTGCAATTGCATTATCGGTTCAGCTGTTTACATGATCGGGCGAGGAGGCAATAATGCCAAACCCTATCCCTTCTATTATCCAATGGTTATTACTTCTAGAAAATAAGCTTCCATGCTATTTCCGTCGTTACATTTCTACCTAAAAACTCAACAACTCTCGACTTTTACTTTTGTTGTCAAACAATTCTGCATTAATTTGCTACTTCGCAGAAAGACACTGTATAAACCGCACTTAAAAATGTAGAAAACAATTCAAGTTTCTTTCGTTTCATTTGCAGGCTTACAAATAACACCAGAGGTCAGAAAGATCGCCGGCGTGTAAGAACGGAAACTAGGAACCAGGTTACCGCGCACCGTAAATTACCATTATTCCGATCGGCAGAGGCAGTCGCAAAGTCTAGACCCAGACCGCACAAAAATGTTTCTAATTGTTCTAAAATTACGGGAAAGCTGCATTCACTCAGCGGAACTTGTCGAAAATGCGTTGTTCGAACAGGGCCTTTGCATTCGGCGGTCAATTTGTCAATTAGAAATGCAACGGCGCTCGACTGCTTAATTTTACGATATTATTATTTATTTGTTTTCTTTTTCGTTTTAAAAGTGCCTCTCACCAATTATTTGATCGCGGGTTTTAAGTGATATTTTAAATTAAAAAAAAAAAATAAAGGTGAGAATTTATTTTGCTGTAATATACTAAACAAAAGCGATGAGAAAGTAATGCGACGACGGCGCAATTTTAATTATTTAATTCGGTGAATTTTTTTGCTTTTGCTATTTTGAAAAAAGTGAGATTACAGTGAAAATGCAAGTAATTTTGATCAAGTATTTACAAGTGTTTTGCTTTGCACTTTTTCTAAGCAATAATATCAGCTGCGACACGACATTGGTTGGCAAGAAACAATCAGACAACGACCTATATAAGCTATCGATATGCACAGCTCGATGTATGGAGAAGGCTTCGACTTTGGTGAGTGTTGTACAATTATAATTTTTTATTATACATTATTATTATAGTATAAAATTTTAGACCACAAATATGATGTTATCTGAATATTGTCTACACGTTTGTTCATAGTATGGTTTCACTTTTAGATGGTCAATCCATATAAACAAAATATTTTTTCAGTTATGGTAATATAATAGAAAACACACTCGAAAAAACAACTGCCAGAATAAATTCTTGAATATTCATGATGAATTCACTTATAATTGTATCGTCATTAAATGTGGCTTCAAGGGTCAGCAACACACAGCAAATGCCACGCCCAATAACGAGTACACGAGCGCAACCATAAATAGTGGGGTCTGCTAAGAAGATAGTGAAAGCAGGGCATTAACTAACTATAAATAAAGTTGGTAAACACTCGCAGCATTTTTTGGTCAAGTATCATTGCAAACAAGATAGTATAAAAGTATATGAAAGTAAGCTAGTATAAAAAATAATCAGATGTTAGTCGCAGTGTGACACCAGATATTATAGCAATTACTACCGTTCGTTATGATGAATTCTCCTAGAATTTCATGTAATGAATAACATAGATATTGAAAATAGTGGATGCAAACCCACCGTTGTCACTAGCAAGATACTCTTTGACATCCAAAACTGGTGTGTTCTGGATGAGGGCTATCGGACCATTTGTACATCAGGTTTAACATTTTTGGCCTCCAAGCTCCAACATACACGCGCCTCCTCCTGATTTCTAAGAAACTAACTGGTCCAAAGGCTCCCATACACGGTCAAATAGGATTTACATCGAAGTGTGGATGTACAACCAAAACTATCGATTGTGAGCCGGTTGGCTGATCAAAACTCGTTGCGCTTATGGGTTTGAAGCAAATCGTGATGTACATCCAATTTTACCGTGTGTGGGGCCCTTAACTTGTGGCCTCGACATCAGACCTGCTCGCTGCCTCTATTAGTTCAGTGTGTGCCCGAATAGAAATAAAAAATGGCCTTACAACGGGCGAACACCGGCCCTGATTGTAACATAGCCCTCGGCCAGGGTTGTTTGCTGGACTGTACAGTGGTGCACTACACACATACACCGGCGGATTATTCCCCAGGGGCCTTATCATGAAATGCGATTCGAAAATGAAATTATCCGAAAATCGAAAAAAACGATCATGCCATGCGAATTCGAATCGGTTTGATGCGATTACAAACGGAATTTTTTCCGATATCTGTGCAGCTGTCGCATTTGACGTTTCGATTTCGTGAGTGATTGGTGCACACTTTAGGAATAAAAAATGTAAAATCTTTCATATTTTCTTATAACTACATATTTAATTGATTATATAAATAAACAATTTTTCAGGGGAAAAGCCACAACACAAAAACAATACGTAATTGTAATGAAAAAACTAATAAAGTTTGTGAACTCATATTGCATCAGGGAGCCCCATAGGATTCGAATTATCACGAAGTTTTCTTCAAACCAATCGCATATTTTGAAGATTTTCTTCTTCACTATCAGATGATGAGAAAAACGCTTTGACACTAATCATTTTTATATAATTTATTTTACTTCGATTAAATTATTTAATTTTTGTAAAGAAAACTCACAAACTTTATTACCGCACTTATAAAATGTCAAATATTGGCATGAAGTTGCCTGCTTTCCCAGTATTGGAAAGAATTTTTAAGTTGCGTAGTAGACGGATCCTATTACTATGATTACATGCCGGATCGAGGACTTGACTTGAGATCCAACTGACAGTTTAATTCGCGGCGAAAGTTCACCAGCTTGAGAGCTTGACTTCAAGCCGGCTTGAAATATATTTGACACTTCGCATAAGTTTGCTTCGAAATGCGTGATGGAACAAACGATTTTTTCTCATTTATGTGCAGCTTAAATAAATAAAATAAATTTATTAAGTGAATTGCATCAGAAGTGAAATGTACAACCAACGGAGAACTAATTTCAAAACTCAAGCGCTGAAGCAGGGGTTACATGGCCAATTTCAAGTCGATCCGACAAATTTTTCGGATCTACTTGAGTCAAGCTTACTTGAAGTCGATCTGAGGTTACATGACTTTCAAGTCTACTTGAAGCCGACTTCAAGTATGCATGTAATCATAGTATATGATCGGTAGATTCATTCGTACCGCAAATTAATTTCGGTTCGTATTTACTTTCGTATCGCATTTCATGATAAGGCCCCTGGTGTTTATATATAATGCGATTAAAAAAATGTTTTTAATATAAATCTATATAGAGATATTTACACACAGCCTAATGCAATTGAGTTCTCCTATAATAAATCAGTGCATACAATAACGGAAATAAATAAAGGCTTTGGAGAGGAAAGCTTTGAAAACTGTAAGCAAACAGAAAGCTTTTAACAGCAAAGTATTTTAAAGCCAAAGCACTTGCAGTTCGAATCCGAACATTTAAAAATTTTTGTCGACGCCCGGACCAACATTTATTTATTTTTTTTTTTGCGTTTTCAGGCGTTTTCTAGCTCCCACTAAACTACGCACCACACACTTCACGTAAGGCGAGACTTTTTCTCATGTGTATCGGTAATCTCTAAGTATGATAACAGAAAGGCCGATTGCACATAACGAAAATGTTATGCACCTGGCCTTTATATGCCCGTCGTATGCCCTTGTGTACAGCTCTCAGTACCTGGCCATTTAAATCGTTTGGTCAATTTTGGCCGTACTAGGGCCGTATGTGCTTCCGTTAAAAAAGGTCAAAAACTCTACGACCAAGTAGTACTTAAAACTTAAGCAGCCGCGGTAACGAAAGATAACACTGGTCAACACTGGTTTTGTCACACGAACTTTGTAATGATATTTGTTTGTTTTGGTGTACCCACATTAAAAAAAAATATTATTTTGTTCCAGTCACATCCAGTTTTTTCGTGACATTTCTGATCCATTTACTTGTTTTTGTTTGAATAACTTAATTTAGGCGAGTGCATAACTATCGTGATCGACTAACTTACATTTTCTATTGACGCGTATTACATTGTAAATACGCCACGAAAGTGCTCAAATCACCCGGACCGTTTTTGTTTTGTATGTGGAGAATTAACTTTTGTACCTCAGCGCCGGAATTTTACAGAATTAATTGAAAAGTGTTATTTAGACTATTTTGGTTTTCCAGTGCGCCATCAAGACAAATCCTGGGTTCCACATATATACATATGTTGTGCTACGTGTGTGAGACTCCTATTAGGTTGGGCTAAAGGAGAATCTACACATTTGCTAAACCAATGATTGGAAGGGAACCTAAATATCACATAAAAAACTGTTATTTTTGTTTAACTCAAACAAAAGGCATTACAATCAAGTCCAGACACACTGTCAAGTACCCATCAGACTTGTCATCGGCAATCAGACCAATCCCACATAGTGCCGAATTGCCAGTGCCAAAGCCTCCAAGTCGACGAGAAAGTCAGGAATCTGGTGCTACTGAGGAATCTCTTCTTAGTCAACACGATATGGTATCTGAAGAGAGCGACCCAAGTTATGAGCCGTCTGTCTACTTCAAAAGAACCACACTTATTGACACCAAATGATCTAAAATTGATTTAGTACGTGATTTAAATTTGTCTAAAAAACAGGCTGTGCTTTTGGGGTCTAGATTAAACGACTGGAATTTACTTTCTCCCGATACGAAAATTTCTTATTTTCGTCATCGTGATGATGAATTGAAACCGTACTTTTCCAAAACAGATGATTTAGTGTATTGTAAACATTCCCGCAGTAATGAATCTATTAAATTTGAAGTATGATCCAAGTCACTGGCGGTTGTTTATTGACTACTCAAAAACAAGTTTGAAAGCAGTTTTGTTATACAATATAACGGAAATACACTTCCTTCAGTGCCTGTAGCTCATGGTTCTAATATGAAAGAGACTTATGAGAATATGAAATTCCTTCTCGAAAAAATTAAATACAGTGAACAAACGTGGAAAATTTGTAGGGATTTTAAAGTCATTGCTCTTTTGCTTGGACTACAGCTTGGATACACAAAATATTGCTGTTTTATTTGTGAATGGGACAGTAGAGACAGGAAAAGTCACTACACAAAGAAAGCTTGGCCCAAACGTGAATCACTTACTCCAGGGCATAAGAATGTTAAAAATGAACCTTTAGTAAACCCTGAAGACATACTTTTACCACCGTTGCATATAAAACTCGGCCTCATAAAAAAAGCTATGCAAAAAGATGGTAGTGGTTTTTCATACCTGAAAGAAAAATTCAAGATGGAATATTTGTTGGTCCACAAATACGGGAACTAATGAAAGATGAGAACTTTGAAGAAAAACTGAATGATCAGGAAAATATTGCCTGGAAATGTTTTGTGAAGGTCTTCCACAATTTTCTAGCAAACCATAGAGCGGAAAATTACAAAGATTTAATTAATGACCTTATAATCTCATACAAAGCTCTGGGGTGTAACATGTCCTTGAAAATACATATGCTGGACTCTCATCTAGATTTCTTTCCCGAAAACTTAGGTGCCGTGAGTGATGAACAAGGCGAGAGATTTCATCAGGACATTTCCTTAATAGAGAAACGTTATCAAGGGAAATGGAGTCCAGGAATGCTAGCAGATTACTGCTGGAAGCTTAAAAGGGATCTACCAGAAGCCAAACACTCACGAAAATCTTAACTGTATATTGTACATTAAGCAATAAGTGTAGGATTTTTGTACTTTTCATTAAAATATAATGTTTTGATGTCACAAAGAAACCTGATGTGTCAATTTTTTTTCATTGATATATTATTGTTTGGTTATAATAGTACATTCAAAATTTCATATAGGTTTTCGCGTGACAAAAAAAAAGTTTAAATTTTGTTGACCAGTGAATTGCCACAATATGGTGTTGCACATTGTGTTTAACCGGAAGGTTAAAATTGGGCGGTTTTGTTAAAGAAATCTACTTGGTTAAAAGCTCTTTATATATGTCGGTAATTGGAATTGTTTCGGGGTAGTAGTTAACTGTAGCGCACACGTTAATTCGAAAATTCGTGTGTTTGTCGACTAAATGTCGATATTCGAAATCGACGGACAATGGGAGCCTCGGTGGTCTAGAGGTGTAACAGCATAATGGCGCGATAAAATAGTGGGCGCCACTTATGCGAGGTATTACCCCCTTAGCCACAAGCCCGGAAGAGCATGACCAAGGAGCCAATACCATACATAAGAAATGAAAAGAAAATCCGGAACTCCTACGCCGGCCACACGGAGTTATCTAGCTCGCCGGAGGGGTCGTGGGGTGTGTGGCCGGGGCTTACCGCGGTTGGTTCACCACTTACCTGTGACTATGAAAAATCTTATTCCATTCCCGTCGTCCCCCGGTCCACGCCTGAGCCGTGTCATGTCTATCTGTTTCCCTGACAGCCCATAGTATCTACGACTATCAGCTTCAGGGAAAGTCACTATCTAGGACACCCTGAAAAGAAATATCACCCGTCCCAACCATTCCCCAAAAAAAATCTAACAACTTGAGTTCATCATTAATAGCATACAAATCTTTGTTTTGTTTATTTCAGATACAGTTATCAAAAACCAGAACACAATTAGGTAAAAACAATATTCAATGGAAAACGAAATAAGATCAATGTCATACTAGATCAACATATACATTTTTAAAGAAGAACCAACAAAAATAACTTACGATTTCCACTGTCGGGATACTTTCGTAAGATAACCGATTTAAAACGCGCCGTATTGGTACCAATTTCGCCTCGTTTTCTCACAAATGGTATCACAAATATCGTGTTCAATTTTAATTAATAATAAATTACTTGAAAAACAACAAGAAAAATTAGGACAACAAATGCCCCCTCAAAAATTTACACAAAAAAATCTCAATATAATTCAAATTACTTCCAACTGTATCATCTACTAGTAAAAAAAATTAATGTATTGTATTAATCAATTAACCTCTTAAACCATATAATGTGTATAATGTGTTGTGTTCTGTGGTGTATTCGTGTTTTTTTCTTTCTTTTTTTTCTTTTTTTATTTGTATAGTTATATTTAGTATATATATAATTTCTTTTGTTTTAAATAGTGGCGTATTCACAAAAGAAAATGTAACCATAGCCCGTATTAGGGATAACCTACGTCACCTTTCTATAATTCTGTTCCTCTTAATTATTAATTATTAATGCCTACTTACAGCCAGATAACCAGATTTTCTTAAATGTCGGTTGCTCTACATCCTTATACCTTATGTATCCAGATCCCATGTTTTTTTAGATTCATTAGTTATTTTTATTAAAGCTTTTCCGCCTGCGAACAGTGCACCCATATTCAAAACTTGTAAAGGGATGCCCTTCGGCAGCTACCTCCGGACTTCAGTTTTGCTGCTGGTCCAATAAATTTCGTGTATTTTAAAAAATCAGCTCGTTTCGCCGTGGCTCCTATTCTTATGAGGATAGTTACAGAAAATAAATCAGACAAAAACCTGCTTCCGCACTTCTTCGTCCCTCCTAACCCACAAAAGCCTGGACTGTCCTCAGCACCTCTCAGCGTTGCTCGCCAACCTCTGCACTCTTGTTCAGCGGATCCAGGATATTCAACTCCCACTTCCCAGTATTTTGATAGGGCTTCAAATTACTGCAATCAGTCCTCAAGAATTCAATACCACCAATCAGTTTTTTTTGACTTTATTGGTGAGTTTCAGTTTAAGTTCATGTTGGAGAAACTACCACACTAATTTTCAAAAAATTAAGAACCGTTTTATCGGCCCAATTCTAAAAAAAATTCTTTGTCCTTTCTCCTTTAAAAAAAAACCTTCTACCCTCCGACTTCCACAAATTTTCAATTTTTCGTCCTTTTCAAAAACAAAATCTGCTCTCCCCTTCAATCCAATTTTTTCGTTCCCTCGCCTATTATCCTTTAAATTTTCCTGTTTCCGCAAAGTGATTTTTTCCAAAATTTCCCATTGCCAGGTGATTACAAAATAAATTTCCCAACCCAAATAAATGATAATTCCGACCGTTACAGAGGTAAGGCGCCTGACTACTATCCCAGAGGTCCCGGGTTCGAATCCCGGCCAGCCCCACGGTCCTTCGCCTTTTCCACTTTCCCACCCACATAACTTCCAAAAAAATTTAAACTACGTTAAGAAGTCTGCCCCGATAAGGGCCGAAACACATCCAGGCGTGCTTTGAACACATCCAAGCCCAAAGCTGGCTGCCAGCATATCCAACCTATGCGTTCAAATGGGATTGAACACATTACAGCTTATCTCGCAAATTCAGGCCTTGGCAAAGATGGCCGCAAGACTCGCCTCTGTCGGAATTCCGGCAATGTTGGAATTTGAATTCGGCCGAGGCTCTAGTTTGCTTTTGACAGTTGAACTTTGGGGTTGGCATTTTGTTTGCGAGTTCATATTACAAAAAACTAAACGAATTAAATAAAAAATGTTATAATTTCACTTTGAACAAATAAAAATTAAAAAAGTCAACAAATTTTATTTTATTTACCACATTAACTAATTTTATTTTATTTAAATGATTTTTAAATTTTACACTTTTTACGAATTACAATGTTCGTTAGCAAATTTGACAGCTGTCATCAGCTGGACTGATTGTGTTTTGCGAATTCCGCGGACGGCTCTACAGCTCGCCTCAAGGAAAGCTTTGAGAGGTGAGCTTTAGGGCCGAAACACATCCAAGCCCGCTTTGAACACATCCAAGCCCAAAGCCAGCTGCAAGCATATCCAACCAATGCGTTTAAATGGGATTGAACACATCAAAATTTGTCTCGCAAATTCTGGCCTTGGCAAAGCTGGCCGCAAGGCTCGCCTCTGTCGGAATTCCGGCAATGCTGGAATTCGAATTCGGCCGAGGCTCTAGTTTTTGCTTTTGACAGTTGAACTTTGAAGTTGATATTTTGTATGCGAGTTTGTATTGAAAATAATTAAACAAATTAAATACAAAATCTTAGAAAATTTCACTGTAAACAAATAAATAATAATTAAAAAAGTCAACAAATTTTATTTTATTTAAAATGTTTGAAATTTCACCACATTTACATAATAACAATTAAAAAATAACAATGAAAACAGACCAAATAATTTTATTTTAAATAATTTTTATATTTTACAATTTTTACGAACCACAATGCTCGCTTACAAATTTGACAAATGTGATGAGCCGGCCTGATTGTGTTTTGAGTATTCCGCGGACGGCTCTGGAGCTCGCCTCAAGGAAAGCTTCGAGAGATGAGCTTTAAAGCCAGCCTGGATGTGTTTCGGCCCTTAAACCCAGCCTGGATGTGTTTCGGCCCTAATGGCTTTAGTGGTGTCGGCTATGATAAAGTTGTGAACGTATCGTCGGCGTAAGCCGAGATGGAGTTCAAGCAACTTTATGCCAAAAGTTCGGATCAGCGATCCGTTAGCCGTATGCAGAAGGACGTTCGTGCTTGCGTTATGGGCCAGAAGCGATTGTCGGAAACAGTTTAATCTTCCAAGCCCGAATCAATCAGAAAATCCATCTGATTGTTGTTGTCACGGGGAATAAACGATATGAGCAGTCAGTTATTTTTTGACGTGACAACGTCTAATAAAACGGTTAGCCGGGATGCCCAAGCGACAAAGTGTCGCATAACCGTGTGAGTGGGCGTGGCTTACGCTGCATGTAGTTGCCACTACTACATGCAGCGTAAGCCACGCCCACTCACACGGTTATGCGACACTTTCTCGCTTGGGCATCCCGGCTAACCGTTTTATTGTGTTTATTATATATTACTGTCATTATTACATTTGAGAACGAATAAAAATTGTATTTATTATATATATTGCATGTAATGAATAACAGATAACGAGCAACATGGTAGTTGTCACGTGATAATCGCCACAGCGCGAAGCGTCGTGGCCCGGGGCACCGGCTTTTTTAGGGGTGATGACGGCCTTTTTCTTAGCCGGCTTGGCTTGGCCACCACCGAAACTGCAGGGGTCTTTGCAGGTGCGTGCTTCACAACCATAACGGTAGTGGAAGTAGCACAAACTACCCATGAGCTTATTGGCCCCTGGTGGTCGAATGGCCGTGGGCTGTCGAGCTTCTCGAGTTACGCGGGCTTCGGTCAAGTTTGTCTAGCCGGGCCGTCAGTTTATTGGACGTGTACACTATTCCGCCAATCCAGTCACTAGGCTGGATTGTTCGTTGGAATTGGCATTCCAGTACCGGTTCACATTATTCTAGTGGCATTCCAGGGCTTGATACGGTCGCTGGACTGGATTGCTACAGGAAAAATGTGAACCGGGCGTTAGAAAACTTTTGATAGCTTTTATGAAAATGTATTTCTTTAGCTGTGTAGGTTTGACCATCACTGCTTTAAAGCTGGTAGAATTCATTCTTTTGCTGCCATAACCCCGAGCAAATGTTGTTTTGTATGACAGCTGTAATATACGTCATACTTAGGCCCATCGCATCTCCTGAATGGTGGTAATGTCAGCGCATGCTGCTCTTTCCGTAATTTATGTTTTTCCGTGTGAGGTTATTAGCCTCACGTCAACCTTACTTGGAAGGGGCTAGCCCGATCATATTAGCCTAAGCTAGGAGGTTGTGATCGTACTTCCATCAGTCTGGAATTGTTGCGGCACGTGCATGTTATGCTACATGTTATTCTTCCTATTCCACCGCTGACTCATGTACCGGCTTTAAACAAGGCAAGATATCACTTCAAGAACAAGGGTAAAATTGCACAGCACAGTGCTGTAGGTACTTGATAGACTCAGGCTTCGCCACACAGGAAAGGGTAATTCAAGTCTAAAGAAATGTTAGACATTAATCCAAGAGCTATCTTAAGACTGATCAGAAGCCTACGTCTAGCTTTTGGATAAATACATAACAATTGAAGGGGATACACAAAAGACCTACGACAGGCCGAGTCTTTTGAAAGGCACTTGTTACCATAGTCTCCCCAAAGCAAAACAAATAAAAAAATATATAAAGTTATCTACTATCTATTTTCGTAAAGATGTTTTGACATTATCGTTGTTCTTACATCAGGTACGTCGTTTTCGTGCCAATTTTACAATTTTTGAAAAGGTTTTCTTTACGTTTTGAGCGCTTTCAACGTTTCATTATGAAATCTGAATATAACTCTCTCGCAGGCGGTTGTGGCCACGAACTCCGCGTCAATCTGTTTGTACCTTTAAGGTGCAGATAAGATCAGTCTGAAGGGATCAAGTCTCTGTATTTAGAGATGGTGTCTCTTAGAGGTTTGAATACACAGAAACTCACCTTAAATTTTCCGTTGGGGTCATTATGGACGTTGTGGCAGATGGCAGTTCCTTTTCATTGAAGGACTCCTTGACCATCTCCAACTAAGACTCCATCTTAATTTTTATAGTACAGCGATGATTAAACTAAATTAATTGATGATTTTAATAATATGTTATTTAAACGTGATTTGTACTTCTAAATCACAGAAATGAGTTTGCATAATGAATTTTATGATACCGAAAACTCATCTTAATATTCTACCTTCTCTTTAACAAAATTGTGAGTTTCTTATCTCTTCAATGTTTCAAGGATTCTTTGAAAGCTTATTGTATCTCTATTTTAAAAAGAACAATAGAAACCGAACAAGCAAATATCTTATAAAAAAAATATTAGACAATTGAAAACAATTTTTTAGTAGGGAAGAAACAATGCGAAGAAAGTCTTTTCGCGAAGCCTTCAAGGAGAGTGAAAAAAGGACTTTTATCCAAATTGTTGCCAACTGCGGATTTAAATTGAAAGAAAATTGTCTTCGGTGAAAGAAAATTTTGTTTAAGAGGAATTAAAATACCGAAGGAACAAGTTGTGTATTTGTTAAAACATTTGAGGCCGTTGTTGCTTTTGACCTTGAAAGGTGAAGACAACATAATAAAATTTCGAAAAGCGTGGTTTCTTCTATAACAAAAATGGCTTCGTTTATTTTTTTTATATTATAAGTTTTTTACGCATTTTACGCATGAAAACATAAATATTTTAATTTCTTTTCTGCCTGTATTTTTGTCTAATTATTGCGTCGGTCAAAAAATATATCGTCGTTTCTATTGCATAAAACTTTCTTTGCTGAAGTATTTTGAGAGCTTACATTTGAATATATCGATTCCAAAGCGGGCTTGTTTTGGGGGTTGGTTCCAGGGTGTTGCTCCAAGGTATGCCGGAAAAGTGTCTTGTGTGTCCCCCCCAAAAAAAAAATACAACTAAACGGTAATGGAAAATTTGTCGCTGTTTTAAATATTTTCGTATTCGTTTTCCATTATTTAAATTTTTTCATGTACATAGATGTCTAGAATTTAAAGGTAGAACTGCTTGGGGCTGCTAACGTTTATCATAGAGTTCAATGTCAATCAACCAGTGTGAAAGTAAAGAATGCCAACTTTAATAAGTTATTTAATTTCATCGGCTTTTAGATGGAACAGGAAATGGCTTATTTGTTTATGCTTACAGATAATTGCTGAATAGATTGGGTAGAAAATGATGGAAAGAAGAAAAGCAAGAAGAAATTATCTATACCTAGGTGAGAGTGGTGGTAAGACGATGAATTATCTAGTTACTTGATATCGAACCGCACGCCAGGGGCGGCGGAGCATAATCATTGTAGGCAGGGGCGTCGCTTTCATAGGTGCAAATGATGCACTTGCACCGGGCGCAATTCAACGGGGGTGCAACTTCAGAAATTAAGATTTAAAAAAATTAAAACTTGGAAAAAAATTGAAAGTGCTCCCGTGACTTAATTTTCATTTATTAGAGAAATACACGATTGATTTTGCCAGTTTATTTTCTCGATAAAATACTCTGTACCTTTGTCCCCAAACTCACTCCGTGGAAATTTATTCCTTAATTTCTTACTTTCAAGAAAAGGTTCGGTAATTTTACTTCCCCTCATGCAGGAGTTTATCCGAGATTTTAGCTTCGAAATTTTCATAAAATATATGTCCATGTAAGTTTTTACTCGATATCAGTCAAAAAGTCAAAGAACAGACCTTCGTCATTGAGAATCAGAAGTAAAAATTCGAGAGAAAATTCGCAATCTTTCATTCATTTATACTACGTTGGAGCACTTTTTAAAATTTAAAGCATCATATCAACTTATAGTCCGGGAGCCAGCGACAGTAAAAATGTGCCGATTTCATCGTCAATGAAAGTATATCAGGGTCGTCAATTTGTTTGTGCTTATCACAGAAACTGACCACTTACATCGCACCTCGAGACCTTTTGTTGTCAGGAGCGTTGACAACATGTAATAAACAGTAGGTAAGAAAACTCTTATCATCGCCATTGATATTTTGAGGGGTTGTCAATTGACATCAGACGATGTCAAAAAACGACCACTTACATTTGTTTGGCGGGACAATCAATCACTTACAAACCCGCAAACTTGCAAAAAAATTTAAAAAATTGACTTATTTCATCGTTGCCCAAATTTTACATGGTTAAAGAGGACCATATTGCACATGTAAAAATACTGTGCTTACAATCGATTCGCGGGACAAACCTACTTTAAGTGATCCTCAAAGTCGCCGCTGCAAGAGCCCGCACGCGGTTGTTTATCATCCACGAGTTCACCTAAAGGATTTTTTTCTGACAAAATGCCATGTTTTGTGAAGAAGAGCATTACTTCAATCATAAAATACACGAAAACAAAATTTGAGAAAATGAGCCACGCCAATGTCCTCGCAGACGCGTTGCATGTTACCGAGCATTATAACCAAAATATCGGTATCTGAGCATCGAATGACGACGTTAGATTTGTCCTTGATTTTACACGCGTGAAAAATGATTTTTGTGTCAGATTCCTCGTGTAATGGACACGACAAGCTCGTCTTCTTGTTTTTGAAATTTGAAACACGATGCAAAATTGACATAAAGGATTTTATTGCCGAGGAAACTGACCATTTTCGCATTCGCCCAATCGTTTATCAAGAAGTTGACAAAAGCCTCCTTGAAATTTTTGTTTCTCAATTCAGTCGCGAAATCCGAAGGATCCTAGAATCTGATACTGCTTTCCCCTTATTGCACCACGCAAAGTATGTTCAGTATCCTTGATAAACTTGGGGAAATACTGATCAAACGAGACAATGACTGTCGAAGCAGTAGTTCGTAAAACGGTCTGTAAAATTTGCTTTGAAACGTTTCGGAATGTCGACGGTAAATTTTTCGTTGTGTGCAGCAAAAAAAACCATCGATTATCGTAACATCGATGTTTGATGGCATGGAGTGATCAGCATCAGATTCTAATTTTGCGAGTAACACTGACTTATTTGTCTTGCAAATTCCTCCGTCCATGTGACAAAGTGCCAAAGCAACCGGAGTTAAGGGAAACGACCGTGTTTTTTCGAGGTGGATGGACTTTTGCAAGGAAATTCCGAGGAGTTTAACGAAAAGATCTCTTTGCATTTTCACCTCCATGACTTGACCCGCGATTTTGATTTTCTTTTTCCCCGTATTCACGAAACTGAAGGTCTTATTTTGTTTGATCGGACTCTCGAATCTCTCCTCTTTCGACGCGCATTCTTCGATGAACTTTTCTCTGAGACAGTTGCCGTTTTCTTGGATGTGCAGTAGAAAATTGGTGGATTCGTCGGTCGGTCGCTCTACCGGTACTGATATTGAACAACGCGTTTTTTTCTAAAACAGCTTGAAAAGGATTGATGTTTCTGCTGATGTCAGAGAGAAATTTCGCGAGGTGCGAAGCACTTTTGTTGATTCGATTCTTCTCCAAATCAGCAGTAACATCTTGGCTCTCATGCTATGATTTATACACCAACGTTGACGCGCCGAAAGAGAGTTCGTCGAATGAACGATACCAGTCAATTTATTTCCTGCATCCACGTTAATCGTCTGTTCAAGCGTCAGATCGATAGGTTGACGCGAGAAAGGTTTTGCGGTGCGTTTAATGCCAAAATTTTTTCTTTCAAGCCAGGATGAGTGGAGTCGACTTTTAATAAGTTGTCGTGGTAAAGAACGTAATAGTCCGGGAGGTAGCGCTATAGTTGAGCAAGTCATTTTATACCGGCTGAAAATCATAACAATAATAGTTTCCCCCTAACACATAACAGCTCCGAACGTCAGCTGCTCCGATAGCGGTGGAGCTAAAGGAGGCAGCATGAAAAAGTCAAATTCTACGTTCAACAATCCGGAGCATCCAACATAATCCACTACCGAATGAACCTACAACGAATGATTTAATAAAAGGAGAATGCGATGTACCACCAATGTTGACTAATTTTTTTTCAAAAATTATTTGTTCAAGTTTCCGACGTAAGCGTAATATGAATTCAAAGTATAAGATAATTTGAATATTAAAAAAACAAAAAATCATCGTCAGCTGATTGTTTATGGGTGTAAAGATTGTCAGTTAATTTTCCAAGAAGCCTATGCCACGCTCAAATGCATTAAGCGCGCGAAATGTTTATCACGCTGACTGACGGTATTACCTCCGTCAAAAATACGGCTGACGATTTTCTTTATTATTTTAAAAGTATAAAAATTGAGATGTACAAATTTCATAAGGTATAAAATTAATTTGTTGCTAAATTTTCAAAGAGGTTCATGCACGTGACTGACATATAACCCCCCCTCGTCAATACAGCTGACGACTATTTTTAAAAAAAATGTGATTAAAACAATAATATTATACATTTTTGCTCGGTATAAAAATCATCGAAGCAGATTTTTTTCCAATGACTTTTTCATGCTGCCTCCTTTAGCTCCACCGTTAGTGCGACAACTGACGCTCACTTTACCAATTTCTGACCATTAAACAACTGTTTGAAATAAAATTCATTCGGTATAAAATACCTAAAAAAATTGCAGCGCTACCTCCCGGACTATAATATCGAGAGTAATTCTGCTGATTGTAGACAAAAAAGAGATTCGTTATTTTGGGGAGCACGAATTTCAAAAGTTCGAAGTCAGCAGTTCTTACGATGCGGTTCTAATTGGATGGATGAAGCAACTTCCAAAATTTCGCATTTCTCCCCCGCGGTTTCGACAGTCTCGTTCTCCGACACATCTTGAGGATCCTCAGTTGTATCCTCTTTGACAGGAACTTGCGTTACTTCGACAACTAGTATTTCCTCGTTTGACTTGCCTTCTCTTTGATTTCCGCTCGTAAAAACGACCTCGCTGGAAATAAATTAATTTTATAAGTGAATCCGTTATTTTTGAGGTTTTCTAATGTTTCTGATATCATACATATTATAACAATACCATTGCAAATGTCATACATCAATATATCCAAATATAAATATATAAACATGTACATTCATAAAAACATACATATGTTATAAAAGTACTATGACATACATTTTAAATCTTTCTCATATTAGTGTAAAAAACAATTTTAAACGATTACAATATTCCTCACGTACCGTGAATCGCGAGATTTCGATGATCCAGTCAATGGCTGAATGTTTGATGAATCAACTTTCGCAAATCGCGTAAAGAACCTTGTTGGCAAAGCTTTAAAACTACTCAAACACTTTGTATGATATCCGTCGTGTTGAGTAACTGTCGCGGGCAAAGAGACGTCGCACAGTGGGGGAAAAGCCCGAAATCCTGGCCAAAAGTCGAATTATGAACTTTTGATTTGAAGCCTATGGTTGGTAGGGATCGTTTAGGGACTAACCTTTCTACACAAAACCGTTAGGCCGAGCCCCCTGCTACTTGTGGTTGTCAAAATATTTCAGTCTCACGTTGACCTCCGACGACAGATTTTCGACGACGCGCGCGTGAACGGATCGCAGTGAAAAGTTTACATTTGTATAACTTGAAAGTTTTCATCAAAAAAGAAAGTCGAAAAAATGGATGCGGTTCCTGGAGGTATGTAGAATATTACGAATATTTTACTTTTCCAAAAAAAACGTTGCTCTGTTTGTTTATTACATATAAATATATATCGAAAAAGTGACTACTCGTTTGAAATAAAGCTGATGATATGTATACCAAAAGTACCAAATCCCGCTGAATCCCGCGTTCTTTCTGCGATGAGCTTGAAGTATAAACTATTATGAACTCATTCTGCAAAAATCAGCTCCTAATTTTGCCTAGCCTTGATGTGAGGAATTTTTTTCACATAGCGCGTTTTCTTGTTTTTTAGCCTTTTGTGGAGCTCCCTGGCCCCCTTAGAGGCAAGGTGGGATTTTTCTGGTATTTTTTCCTAATAGTAGGGACTGTTACGCAAATTTTAAGGTGTCATAGAGCCCCCTACGATTTTTTTTGAGGCCGTGGGAGGCAAAAATAAGGTAAATTTTAGTGCACTTTTGGTGCATTTTATGATGCACCTATAAATCGATGTGATCTATGTGATGCGCCATTTTTTTACAATAATTTGGATTTCGGATTCGTAATCAGCGACCTTGAAAATCCGCACATACCAATTTTTGTCAAGGTCTGACACCTTTTTAACATCCATGTCCGCCATATTGGATCGGCCATTTTGTTTACAATAATTTGGCTTTCGGATTCGTAATCAGCGACCTTCAAAACCCCTGTATGCCAATTTGTATTCCCATCAGAGGTCATTTGAGGTTTTGGCCACGATTTCGGTTTTTTCCCCCACTGTGCGTCGCCCCATTTCAAACACTTATCCGAGCGAATTTCACGTAATTTCAAACACTGAGCGAGATTTTTTAGTGAAAAAATAAGTACTTTATCTGATGCGTTTTTACAAAAAACGCATTTTAATTTGGGCATTTTCAACGTTTTATATCCAAATATATTTCACAGAACGTGCGTGTGTCCTAGGCCCGAATTTTTGTTGAGTCAGTTATCTCGGAAAAACCAATGAAACTTGTCAAAACGGTCTAAAGCGCAAACAATAGTAGATTGTTCTACAAGTAAAGAAAAGTGATAGTTTTCCAGTGAGTGTAAATATTTAATTCGCGAGCGAGCGTAGCGAGCGAGTGGATTAAAATTTACACGAGCTGGAAAACTCACTTTTCTTAGCGCGTTGAACATGCTATTTTTTCGGTAATCGTATAGAAATGACGTACATACATTTAATATTGAAAATCAAAAATTGCAAAGAAAATATTAATACTTACATTGAAAATCAAAAATTGTAAAGAAATAATAATTGGTCAAAGTAGGCCATTTTCTGTTGACAATCAATCGCACTGCAATTAAAGTTATATCTAAAATCGTGAAGAAAAGTGTTGCTAACTAGAAAAGTATCACTTTTCTTTACGATTTTTGATTAAACAATTTACGTCATTTCTATACGATTGCCGAAAAAACAAATTTCTACACCGTTTCCTAGAATTCCCACCCGTTGTATCGAATGGAAGTTTTCCGAGGCCTCGCGCTGACTCTTGCAGCGGCAACTTTGACGATCACTTAAAGTAGGTTTTTCCCGTGAATCGATTGTAAGCACAATATTTTTACATACGCAATATGGTCCTCTGTAACCATGTAAAATTTGGACAACGATGAAATAAGTCAATTTTTGAAATTTTTTTGCATGTTTGCGGGCTTGTAAGTGATTGATTGTCCCGCCAAACAAATGTAAGTGGTCGTTTTTTGACATCGTCTGATGTCAATTGACAACCCCTCAAAATATGAACGACGATGATATGAGGTTTTTTTCTATTGTTTGTTACATATTGTTAATGCTCCCAGTAAACGTTGTCCCGCTAACTGGTTGTAAGTGGTCGATTTTCGTGACTTACTACACCTTATTGAAGATAACGTAAGCAAAACGTTAACTTGGCAAAGCACTGCTCCCAACTGGATAAAAGAGTTACCGAGATTGAATCCAAGTTGGTGAATTTTGATTTTGATTGTGGTCCTCTAAACATAGACTGCACAGCAGCAGAAAACATAATAGCCGAAACAACGGAGAGGAAAAAGCGCGAACAAAATGTAATTGCTTTTAATGTTCCCGAATCAAAAAAGCAGCTCGGTGCTGAGCGACTGCGTGACGACCGCGAGCTTATTGCAAATGTTTTGCCACCAGAATCCATTGACATTCTACCGAACTTAACACTTCGTAGGATTGGTAGACCGGTGGAAGGGAAAGCCCGTCCGTTACTGATAGTTACATCCTCTGTTACTGCTGCCAGAAACTTGATAAAAGCTAAATCTGGTACAGCGGGTAACAACCAAATCATTTTTAAAGCTGATTTAACTCGGGCGCAGCAAAACCACCTAAAAAAATTGCGAGATGAACTCAAAACGTTGCATGAGAATGGCGACACCAACAAAACCATAAAATATATTAACGGAGTTCCCAAGATAATTACGGTGCCGGCATTTCACTTCCCCAAAGAGAAACTCACGAGTCGAGCGGGATCTTCTGGTATACTACCAAAACACCAGGGGGCTCAGAACTAAATTAAAAAATTTTAAAATCTCTTCTGCTAGCTGTTATTGTGATGTATTGTGTATAACTGAGTCATGGCTTCATTCATCTATCTCGGACGGTGAAATTGTCGACAACAACTATAGCATTTTTAGGAAGGATAGGGACCGCACTACGAGTATTTATGAGCGTGGAGGAGGTGTGTTTATAGCCGTTAAGAACAATATTATTGGTGAACCTATTGCTTTAAACGGTGGTGATTTGGAGCAAGTTTTTGTCAAAATAAAGGGGTTTTGTTATGATATCATAATAGGATGTGTATACATACCCCCGCATTCTAGTGCAGACGTCTATTACAGTCACCTATCTGCCATTAATTTTATCAAAAATAAATATCCCAATAATAAATTATTGGTTCTGGGTGACTACAACATTTGTAGCAGCTGGCCGCAGCTAGAGTGTGAGTCGCTGTTAAATGAGAAATTCTTTCTTGCTGGCTGTTACCAACATAACCATGTCCGAAATGAGAGCGGTCGAACTTTGGACCTCTGTTTTAGTGACCTAGACATTATTATTAACAAAACGCCGTCAATTGTTGATGAGGATAAATATCATCCAGCGTTAGCAGCTCATTTTAAATTCTGCACCAGCTTAAAACACAACGATGCCCCGTCTTACCTATTCCGAAATGCTGACTATGCAGCCTTGAATTACCACTTTCTAAGGATAAATTGGATTGATCTGTATAAATTAAATAATATTGATGATAAGGTGAACTGGTTCTATGATATTGTAAACAAAGCAATAGCAGAGTTTGTCCCACTGAATAGAAAAAGGAATAGAGACTATCCTTGCTGGTTTTCCAATGAACTAATATACATTACGAAGCAAAAGAAAATAGCTCACAGGAATTTCAAAAGGAATAATACTCGTAGTAACTATATAATCTTTAGAAATATTAGAACTGATTGTAAAAGGTTAAGTGTAGCCTGTTACCGTAAATATTTAGACAAGGTTGAAAATAGTCTGAAAAGTGATGTAGAAAATTTTTGGAAGTTTATAAAAAACAAAAAACGTAATGATGTTGACATTCCATCAACGATGGTCTGGGAAAATGTTTCTGCAAATAACGGCGATGAAGTCAGTGATCTGTTTGCATCATTTTTCAAAAGTATTTATGAAATACCTTCTATTTCAACACCTCAGCCTTTGGCTGCCTCTGACGGGACTAGTAAATGTCATGAGGGTCCTGACGCACACGTCTCTAATTTTGAAGTTTGCTTTGATGAAGTTTATCGTCAATTGTCTTTGTTGAATGTTAAGAAAGGCGCTGGACCTGACAAAATACCCAATATTTTTTTAAAGAACTGCGCGGTCAGCCTTTGTGAGCCTATCACTCATATTTTCAACACATCTTTGGTAACTGGCGTTTTTCCCGCTGTATGGAAACTGTCCTATATCAACCCCATCCATAAATCTGGTGATAAATCCAACGTGATCAACTATAGACCAATTTGTATTCAGTCAGCGTTAGCTAAACTTCTGGAAAAAATAGTCTTGCCACAATTGATATTTGCCTTCAAAAATATTATAGTCACTAGGCAGCACGGTTTTTTTGGCGGTAGATCCACGACCACGAATCTGTTTCGTTATGTTAATTATGTTCTGAACTCACTAAGCAAAGGAAAGGAAGTGCATACTTTATATACGGATTTTAGTAAAGCCTTTGATACGGTAGACCATGAAATCCTGCTGAAAAAACTTAGTCTATATGGTGTAAGGTCTAAAGCTTTGGCATGGTTGCGCTCTTACCTTTGTAACAGACGTCTTCAGGTACGAGTTAATGGACACCTATCAAATGAATTTTATCCTATTTCTGGCGTCCCTCAGGGTTCGCACTTGGGTCCAACTCTCTTCAACATCTTTATAAACGACATAGGTGATAACATCAGTTCAGAATATCAATTATATGCCGACGATATGAAGATATATAGAGAAATTAATAATGAGCTAGATCTTTATACCCTCCAGCTCGACATCTGCGAAATTGAGGCTTGGTGTGTTGTAAATAAATTATCCTTAAACATAAAAAAATGTGCAGCGATCTCATTTACGCGATCCCAGAGGCAACTTCCAGTAATATACATACTTGATGGCCAAATCGTCCCAACGGCTAGAACCATTAAAGACCTTGGAGTAATATTTGATGACAAATTAACCTTCTCCGAACATATCAATGCCATAACACTTCGTGCGTATCGAAACCTAGGTTTTATTTATAGAGCAAGCAAAGAGTTTAGAAATGCCAAAAGCCTGATACTTCTTTTCTCAGCGTTCGTCAAACCTATACTGGAGTATGGATCTGTGGTTTGGTCTCCGTATACTCAACAACACATCAATCGTATTGAAAAAATACAACGTAAATTTTGTAAATGCTTACTCTATATTGAGGGTTCTGAGCATGTTAACACCATAAGTGACATTGCTCAACAATATAAGCTCAGTAGCCTATTAAGTCGCAGACAGGTGGCTGACTTGTCTTTCTTCTTCAAAGTCATCAACGGAAAGATCGATTCGCCAGAAATTCTAGCTGATTTTGGACTTATCTGTTCAAGAGTTGAGCTAAGAACTAGGAGATTGCTGTCAGTAGTAAGCTCTAGTAGAAATTACGTCTACCATGGACCCAAAAACCGAATAGCCAGGCTTGTGAACCAATGCTACGCGGATGTTGACTTTTTTGGAGTATCCCTGTCATCGTTTTCTGGGAGTATTAAAAATTTGCTTTGTAATGATCAATAAATTTTCATCTGTTGAATATTGTACAATTTTGTAATCAAATCTTATTTAATTAATTCTGTCGTCTCTCCGAACGTCATCTTTTTTTTTGTATAACCCATTTGTAATCTAATGTAATCTGTGTATGTATAATGCCGATTGGCGTAGATAAATAAATAAATAAATAAATAATTACATACTTTGATCGACGATTGAATGAGTCACCAAAAAATGTCGCTGGCTCCCGGACTATTACCCAAAGGATAGAAATGTTATGATGATTCTGTATTGTGTATTGTTTACTGTTATTGATATAATACTTCTGGAGAACTTCTGTAAAAAAATATTCAATTGAATTACTAGCTGTCTGTTGCGTTATATAAGGCTTTAGATCCTTTCGTTATGGGGTTATGCCCGACTAGAATTTTGCGACGGGGTGCAAATAGTGCCTCTATGAGTCTAGCTCGACCACCCCACAGGGCCCCGTAAGACCCACACAAACTATCTTACGCCTTGCCTCATTTTCGCCTCGTCATAATAAATGCCCATATTTACCCTCAATTTATTGCACCTCGATTCCGAGTTAAAAAGAAAAGTTGAAAAATTTGACGATTGCGGCGCGGATATGTGACTAATAGCTACGTCGGTGACGAAAACTTTATATTTTTATGGTCTCCCAACTAGAGTTGAGCCGGACTTGCAAGAGGCACTTCATTTGTCCCGTACTCGATAGTAAATTATACTGAGGCCTCAACTTTTTTAAATGTCCCGATTCCAAAATAATGTACTACTGGGATATGAGCGTTTATCGTGCGATTGTAAATTATGAAGTGGAGAAACATTTTTTACTTCTTTTGCGGCAGTAAAATATCCAATTTGAACTGTGGCGAGGTGAGATTGTAAACACTAACTGCAGAGACATTTTCTTTCTGCTTTTGCCGTAGTAAAATATCCAATTTAAACCGAGCCGTGGTGAGATTGTAAATACGCACTAGAGAGAAATCTCTTACATTTTTGAGGGAGTGAAATTTTATACTAAAGAGACATTTCTTACAATTTTTGAGGGAGTGAAGTTTTGTACTCGAGAGATATTTTTTACATTTTTCGAGGGAGGTAAATTTTGTAATGAAGAGACAACTCTTACATTTTTCGAGGGAGGTAAATTTTGTACTGAAAAGACAATTCTTACATTTTTCGAGGGAGGTAAATTTTGTAATGAAGAGACAATTCTTACATTTTTTGAGGGAGTGAAGTTGGACAGATATTTCTTACATTTTTCGAGGGAGGTAAATTTTTATTTTTATTTTAAAATCTCTATCTATAACAAATAAAATATTTTCGTGTTATTTTATTTTTAAGGAGTTTCATTTTAAATCTGTAAATATGTTTTTCCTTATGCAGTACAATTTTAAAGAATTTTTTGTATTCCCATTCATTTATTCATCATTTATCGTATCCCCTCTTTCGCAACATTTGAGCCATTCACTACCTGCTGTGCTAGCAATACAATGGCACCTCGCCATTGTGAGACATTGTACTGGTTCAAAAGGAAAAAGAGGCTCCCCTTACAAACTCATTTTATAATCGTGTCCTACCCAACACTTCTCCCAACTGAGTACTAATTACGTCCAATGCTGCTTAACCTCTGTAATCGGACCAGAACCTTTGGTCTATTGGGTAGGCTAAATTATACAGTTCACGATCACAAACATAATTGCCTGAAATATGAAGCAATGCAACAACAAGAACTAAAACTTTGTATGAGTTAAACTAAAGCTTATGCCGCGACATCACCAACCTCAGTTCAATAATGTTCAGTACAATCCAGATAAGTGACTTCAACGGCTAAAGTCAAGTATATGTTCAGTTAGTGCTTGAAATGATTGTTGTTGCTTTTTCGCCAAAAGTCAGAAATGCAAAAGCCAACTGGAATGGCAATCCTGTATTCCAGTTGATTGCCCTATTTTGAGCTAGGTTATACGTTCAAGTTTCGTTCGAACGCAGTTGGTCGAACTGAGGTTTGTTTATCCTCAGCTAAATATATGCAAATTGTATGCGAACTGAGGTTATTTAAAAGTTCAGTTCGCCAATTTGCTTGAATTTGCGCAGTTTAGCCGGTGAAGCCAGGGTATTAGGGTATTTCTTTAACGCTTTTCAAAATGCTCTCCGAATACGTAAAACAGATATTGCCCCATTTCATTTAAACTAAGGTTTGTCTACTTGGGCCATTATTAAAAAGTGATAAGGTATACCTCACTTCAGTATCGCTGATTTTTTTGAATGGTGTTCATGAGGAAACTCTTTCGTCAGGCCTCTCATTTGCTACATGGAGTTCTCATGGGGAGCCTACGAATAAATCTCTCTTACGGCATTCCCAATTCAAGGTCTTAATAGCTCTAATATAATATATTTATGTAGTTTTCGTATGAAAAGCTTTGCTTGTGTGAGACCTTAACCCACAATCTTTCGTCACCTGCGAAGAAGATAGCCCCCTAAAGTTTTGGGATATCAGATGTACATGAAATTTTTAGGGTGTGGATTTCCCCACCCAAAGCGTAAGTGTGTGCGTGTACTTTTCCTTCCATCCCCACGCGCTCCGATGCCCCTGCATTTTGCTTATTAATCTATTCATTATGAAATCACCCCTATTGATCTATGCATCCCTCTACCTTTAACCATTCGAAACAGGATTAATTTACTTTGAAAAGTTGTTCCAGTACAGCCAATCACGTAATTTTCATAATGGACTTAAGTAATGACTGATTTTAATGAAAAATTTTACCATCCGATCTACAAAGACATAATATTTCCAAACTTGTTCAAATAGAGAGAGAGATAAACTTGTTCAATCATAGATAAATTAAATAAATTTTAAAATCCTCAGTTTAATTCAACTTGATCATGAAATTGCTATCAAGGACATCTGCAAATCTATAAAAAAATATCAATCGCTTCAATCGCATACACATTTTCCATGCCAATATACAAATCGAATTGCTGCAAATGGTCTCTTCAAAGTTTTCCTTTATAAAATCTATTTTTAAATTATTAAATATTTTCATACGTAGAATCAATATATTTGCTTTTATGTGACGCCTGGACCTATGTGGAAGCAGCAGAGATGAAAATCTCGTTAAAATATAGAGAATCTATCAGACAGAGTTCCTCCTTTGATCCTGAACAAATATTTACGTAGTCACTTCAAAAATTTCGCCACCGAATCCTATTTTCCAGGATACAACAAAATAAAGGATTCTTAAAAAAGGACATTTCTTCTAAGATTGTTTAATTAAATGCATCAAGAATTTTAATTTTATTTTGAGAAGAGAAGAGACCTTTAGTAACCCCAAAAGGGTTGAACAATTTTATAAATCATGGCTTGTAAACAGCTTATAATCCCATCAGGATTTACTAGGTCACTATCCTGCGACAATATAAAATCATTAATGCCAGTTGCAAATTCCATCTCACGTATTCGGGTTCATTGACACAATTTTATTGAAAAGGATTCTCTGGCGATGATGTCAATACACCGCCGGACAACGAACAGACAATCCTTGTAATTAGCCACGGGGTTCTTATTTTGAATCGGGATAATCGCATTTGCGCCCCGCAATTCCTGAAATCGCATTCTAATTTGCGTGCAGTTACGCAATCCTGCATTGGTATCTGATGGCACTGGTTTTAAAATAGTACAAATTTGTAATAATTCAATACTACATGAATTGCATGCCTTCACACGAACAATTTTAATGCTTTTACGAAGGTATGTGTGTATTTATTTTACGCTTAACCGGCCATCAGAATATTCAATTAATTCGGTTTCATAACTAGAAAATAATGAAACAAATTTTCTATGAGGCTCCATTTAATTTAAACTTCAGAGAATTTAATTAATTAATAGAATCACAATTGATAGCCCGGGAGAAATAGGCAAAAAAAACGCACGAAAGGCGACAAAACCTCAAAATGTGTGAAAATTGGTCCACAGCTTCCTTGGGACTTTGGACATTATGGCCGCCAGAGATATCGCGTTTTCCCGTGTTTTCCTTGCATCTCGGTTTGTTTCTATAGGGCGTTCGACCCCGGGTTAATCGGGTCAACATTTTTGTAAGACAAGACTGTAGTATAGAATTTCATATTCGACATTTTGGGTCCTATAAAAACACGGCAAAAACGCGATATCTCCGCAGCCGCAAGCGACACCCCCCCCCGAGGAAAACTGGCGGAAAACGTCAACAATCTAGTAATCAAAGAGTTGAAAACACAAATTTCGTATTTTTTAATAGAAATAGCTACAAACAATCTTTGTAGCAGAGGTGTAAAATACAAAACCCTGAAAAAAAAAATATATACAAAAAGACGTATTTTAATTTGTTAATTTTAAGTTAAAGCGCCGGAAAAATACACCTTCCTCTACCAGCACACAGTCGTGACTGATTAAATGACAATAATGATTTGATAGGAGGAGTTAAATGAAGCTTTTTCCAACTTTTATACATTTTTAAGAGCTTTATACCCCAGCCTGCACCAAACGTCGCACAGTGGTCTGAAACCCCCAAAACCTGGACAAAAGTACCAAAACGAAAGTTTTTACTTAGGTCCTTTTTTCACGTGGGTTAGGTATGGTGGCCCCCCTGGAGTATTTCAAGACCCTTGGCAAGAAGCAGATGTTCGAAATCTCTTTTGTACTCCATTTGGAAAGTGAGTGTCGAACACGCTACACGCAGCACGTTCTTTCGGAGCAAAAGCACGTGTTAGGTTTTTGCGTGTAGATTGCAGTACGTTTACCCGTTTTCTTTTTTGTAAAAAGGTTTCTTCTCCTAAGAGTAAGTACAATTATACTGTGTTATTGAAATGAACATAAATAAATAATTGTATTGTTTATTTATGATCAAATATGTAGTAAATTGTGGTGATTTGATAAACGATTCGGCTTATAAATTGATGGCTAAGTACAAACTTCCATCGACTTCCACTAAGTAATACGCATGTAATTGTTTATTAATCCACTCTGCAAAACATATAAAAAAATCAGCTGCTCCTGCTTGCTCCATGTCATTCTATCCACGATAGAGCAAAATATCCATGGCCCTGGGCACTAACCCCCACTGTGTTTCAGGCCGAGTTACTTGCCATCCAGGTGTGTGCTCAGACTTGTATAGAGTCTTAATAAAGCTCCAAATAGCTCTAACATTGTTATTTTCTCCGACAGTCAAGCTGCATTGCTGGCCATTAAATCTCACAGGGTGTCATCAAAGACTGTCCTGGATTGTCTCCGATGTTTGAAATTCTTAAGCAGGAACAACAGTGTCACGCTGATGTGGATTCCGGGCCACGGAGGTCACATTGGTAATGAAATTGCCGACAGCCTGGCTAGAGTAGGCGCAAACTCATCACCTATCGGTCCGGAACCTTTCTGTAGCTTAGCAAGCTACCACCTTAGAACGGCCATCAAAAATCGACCAGCTGTTTTTTCATAGCTGGACAAACGCCCAGGGTGCTCGTCAAGCTAAAAGATTCATCCAAATCGATAAAGCTAAAGCGGGACAACTTTTACAGCTCAACAGGTGGCAGCTAAAAATAATAATAGAGCTCTTGACGGGCCACTGTTCGCTTAACTACCATCTAAACAAAATAGGTCTGGTAGCTGATTGTAGCTGTCGGTTCTGCGGAGCAGCTCCCGAAACTGCGGAGCGCTTGCTGTGCGACTGTGAGGCTACACCGAGGAAGAGATTGGGCCTCCTCCATCGTGACTTCCCTACCCCCAGGGACATTTGGGACAGAAATCCTAAATCAGTTTTAGGCTATATTGGAAGCCTTAACCTTGATGGTTTTTAAAGACGGGGATGGCACAATAGACCAAATAAATAGGTCGCAGTGTCGGCAAAGGCACTCCTTAACAAGAAATAGAAAAATCCATGATATACTACATATTTTCTCAACGTATAGTTTTGAACGTCCTATTCAGGCGCTTTATATTAACTTTTTTTCATCTTTATAACAAAGTATTTATAACAAATCTTTGCAACAAATAAAGCCTAATGTATTTGAACTTGAAAAAAAGTTTGCATCTAAAATTAATTTAATAATTGTTATTCATTAACATTAATTGTTATTTTCATTAACAATTCTAGTACATTTTCGTTAAAAATTATTACTGAGCAGCCACAAAACGTCCTTATTACAGATTTTCATTTAATTCAAAAAAATAAAATTGGCCGCCATATTGGATCCACTATTTTGTTTTGTAAAAATCTAATGACCGAATAATAATTAGCGACTCCGAACAGCCATTATTGCATAATTTCATTCAATTCAATTAAATATGAACAAAGTTGGTCGCCATATTGGATGCGCCATTTTGTTTTTTTTCAAACCTGATAACGGATTCTTACTCAGTGACCCTGAAAACCCCCATATAGCAATTTTTATCAAATTTGCTTAAATTTTCTTAAATTTGGTCGCCATATTGGATCCGCCATTTTGTTTTTTGAAAATCTGATAACGGATTCGTACTCAGCGACCGCGAAAATCCCCATATACCGATTTTCATCAAATTTGCTTAAATTTTCATAAAGTTGGTCGCCATATTGGATCCACCATTTTGTTTTTTGAAAATCTGATAACGGATTCTTACTCAGCGACCGCGAAACCCCCCATATACCGATTTTCATAAAAAAATAATTTTTCTTACGGTAGTAAATTAATTTTGTCCAGGTTTTGGGGATTTCAGACCACTGTGCGTCGCAGAGTTTGAAAACATCTATACCCGCTGAAGTAGATGGATGTCAAAAGATATCTTCACTTTTAAGATATGAATGTTCACGAAACAGTTGAAGCTAACAAAAAGGGGTAACATTGAATTCTTGACAGTTGCTTTTTTTTGTCAGACTTTACAGTAAGGTTTGGATGACTGCACCCGATTCTACGTCTGCTCCTGAAATGAGCTTGAGCTGCTCAAAAACTTTGACAACTGCAAGAAAGCAACTACGAAGCTTCACACCTACAACGAAGAACAGAAGCAATTTGTGTTATTGGTAGGTAAAGACTGTAGGAAGAAATATTCTGAAAGGAAGAAATCAACATTGGTGAAGTGAAGCATCTAAATTTCTGGCAACTATATTGGTCTTTTTCACTTTTAATTTTTGACTGTTTGAAAGTTTATTATTTTTAACTCCATGGCAACGTATTAATTCTAATTTGTGTGAGTGCGTGCTTCCCGTATTCGCAGGTCTAAAGCAGGAGCACAAAAGTTTCCACCGAAGCACGAAACTCTCCACTTATTTCATCTCCGAACGCCTCCCTTGCCTAAAAATAGCTTTTGCTCCGGAACCATGATCCCTCGTGTATGAATGAATAACCTATAGGTCCCATTCGATAAGTTAATGGAGCACCGTGCAATAATTGGTTGCCAGTAGCGACCTATAAATATTGTCCGATTTGTATAAATTAAATAAGGGGCCTGACCACCATCCCAGAGGTCCCGGGTTCGAATCCTGGCAGCGCCACGGTTCTATGCCTTTCCCACGTATATTATAAGGGAAGTTCGTGTAACAGTTCGAGATGTGAAAAAAATTGTTAAAACAATTATTTAACCCAAGAAATAGAGGAAAAATTTACATTTTTAGGTAAAATTGTTCTATGAATTACGGGCGCAGTGGCGGCTCCTGCGTCTAAAATTAGGTGGGGCTTGAAAAAAATGTTAAATGGGTTTCTGTCCAATTATCCTCTAAACCAAACACAATAAAAACAAAATAAAGCATTTTTTTATACTAACCATAAGCAGGGCCGGATTTAGACTTCATAAGACACAAACCTATTAGAGATATGGGGCCCTTTATAAGTCTATAATATTCTATGTCAGTGCCAAATATGATTTTTGGATACCTAGAGGTTTAAAATGAGTGAAAATTATCCCCGGCTTTACCGGCCCCAGTTCAATATAGTTCATTTCAATCTGCATAAGTGGCTTCGCCGACTGGGATGTTCAGTTCGTGCTTTGGTTTTTCGCCAGAAGTTAGAAATGAAAAATCTCACTGGAATGATATTTCATTATTCCAGTTGATTACTCTCTTTTTGGCGAGCTTTTACTTTAAATCTCAATTTCATGTTTTGTTGGGCGAACTCAGGCTTGATTTTTCCTGAGTTCAACATGTGAAAATGTATGGGAACTGAGGCTAAAATTGAAGCTCAGTACACCTATTTGCTCGAACTTGCGAAGTTTGGCTGATGAAGCCGGGGTATTAAGAAGTAGCTTATAGGTATAGGGTGTATTTGTTAAGTTTACAAATCGGCCGGCTCTTGACAGATTTTGGTGAGATGAATAAAAAATCGTATGGGAGGGGTAATAGTAACGCTAGGGCGTTTTGAATTTTTTTGGTAGAGTTTTACTTACTCTGTGTTTTTGTAAGCGTATGACACATTTTCGTGAATAAGGTAGATGTGAACGCAGAGTCCTCCCACTTATCTAAAGTTGTTTTTTTTTCAATTCAATTTATTTATTTCTAAGTTTGACACTGTGTATACATCCAATAGAAAATCAACATATCTTAGTGCTAGAAGGGATCTTCATTCATCTATAATATTATTATGTGGGCGAGCCGAAATTTATTTTATTTGAATAAAAACTAGAACAATTTTGGGAAAAATTCTTCAAAACCCAGTGAAAGTTTTAATAAACCTAACCTAAGTGCTTAACCTAATCCTTGCAAACTAACTATCGACAAGTTGCCGAATTAAAGGATTTTCCGATAAAACACATGTATCATAAAACTTATTTGCTAAGGAATTTAATCTTACATGAATAGTATCTATCTTGGCCAAACTATGCAGCCGTGAGGTGGAGGAATGCCTAGGTAAGCGAAATATCATTTTTAGTATTTTGTTTTGGGAAACTTGCAATTTATTTATGTGAGTCTGTGCACATTTAAACCATAGGGGAGCACCGTATATCATAACTGATTGAAAAATAACTTTATATATGATGAGCTTATTTTCCGTACTTAGGGTTGACCTTCTGTTTATAAAGGGGTACATGGTTCTTATTAGTAGGCTTATTTTATCTAGAGTTTGATACCTAGGTATTTCACTTCATCAGACCAATGTACACTATGGCCATTTAGGCACAAATCAGTGCTAGGTAGGAAATGGGGGCTTCTCCTTCGTGTGAAGAACATGAATTGAGTTTTGTTTGGATTTATTTTTATTTTCCAATTGCAAAAATAATCAGACAAGATGTCGAGACCGTTTTGCAAGTTCGAGCATATATTGGTCGCGTCTTTATGAGAAGTGAATATGGCTGTATCATCGGCGAATATAGATGAGAAACAGTTAGGTATGCTAGGAAGATCGGAAGTGTAGATGTTATAAAGAATTGGACCTAATACCGAACCTTGAGGTACTCCTGCAGTGATACGTCTTGGTGCAGATGATGCCAGTCCTAAATGTACCCTGAACGAGCGATCGTGAAGGAAATCACGAACCAGTCCTACGAGAGGTACAGGAAACCCAAAATTGATAATTTTATGTAATAAGGCGTCGTGCCATACCGAATCAAAAGCAGCCTGCACATCAAGGAGAACAAGACCTGTGGATTTACCCAGAGCAAAATTCTTTTTTATATGTTGGGAAATTCTTAGAAGGGGATGGGTTGTGTTATGCCCAGCTCTAAAACCAAACTGTTCATTGGGTAACAGGTTTCTGCTTTCGATATGATCGATCATTTTCTTTTTAATTACTTTCTCCAATATTTTCGCCAGATTACTTAATAATCTAATAGGACGGTAGCTACAAGGGTCACATGCTGGTTTACAGGGTTTTAAGATTGGAATTACTTTTGCCTCTTTCCATGCTACTGGGAAGTATTTGAGCTTAAGACAAGAGTTTATGATAAACGCAAGGTAAACTATTCCACAACGCGGAAGTGCTTTTAGGCTTTTGTTTGAAACACCATCAAGACCACAAGCTTTTTTTGTCCGTGAATGTTTTATTATATTTTTTATCTCTTTAGGGCGGACGCACCAATGAGAATCGATCTGAGTGCTTTACGCAACCAGGCGATTTAACGTTGCTTCGACTAGCTGAGTGGTAGCGGCATTGCTGAGATGGTCAGATATGGTTGAATTTGCCGCAAATATTTGGGAAAGTACTTCGGCTTTATCACTGCAAGTGATGTACCTATTAATTCCATCCTTAAGCACTGGAATGGACTTGCATTTGTTTTTGGTAATTTTGGCCAGGTTCCAGAATGGCTTGGAACACTTCTCCATACCTTGTAAAAGCGAGCTCCACTTTCGGTTTCTGTGTTCAATAACAGATTTCTTAATAAGGTAGTTTAGATCGGCTAGTTCGTCCTTATAACACAGTAATCTATAACGCAGCCATTTTCTACGTATCATATTCCTTCTGGCTATGAGGTCAAGTATATATTTCGGTAATTCTTCCTGCCTTTTGACAGAAAGAAGGGGCGGGCTAGCAGCTTCAATACTAGTGTTTATTGCATTCATTATCATTCTATCGACATCAGACTTATATTGGATAGCAGAAAGTGACAACGCAGATAGGTTTAATTTATGTTTTACTAGGATTTGAAAGTGAACCCAGTTTGTGAGCTTTGTATTGACTCTATTGCATTCATTTATAGTTGGGGTTTGCTGCAGTGTAATGAAAACCGGAAGGTGGTCCGAGGAGAGATCATTTACTACATACGGCTGAGAAACTAAATTAGGACAATTTGTTAGGAATAGGTCCAGAACGGATGGGTTTACTCTAGTTTGACTGGGTACATAGGTAGGATCAGGCGGATATAACAAATTGAAGGGATAGTTAGAATTTAACTCATGCAAGATATTTCCCCAACAGTTTGCACGCAGGCAACCCCACGCCTGGTGTCTACAGTTTAAGTCGCCCCCTATGATAAATTTACCTCCTAGGCGGGTCAGCATCCTAATATCGTTTCTAAACAAAACTTTTGCTCGTTGGTTTGACGTACCTCCAGGAAAATAAGCACAAACTACATTTAATGCATGATTTTCTTCAATTTGAATTTCCGCCCCTATGGTTTCAATTACCTTCGTTGGAATCAATGGCAAAGGATTTACTTTTAGTTTTTTGTGTATAATAAGTGCGACTCCTCCACCTCTCGAGCCTTCTCTATCTAACCTGTGGCAGAAATAATTTGGGTTTGATAATGTAATGCTAGAATTTAGACCAGTTTCGGTGACCATTGCTACGTCAATATATTTTTCTTGCATAAAAGTAAAAAATTCAACTAACTTAGATCTAATACCCCTGGCATTCCAAGTGATTATTTTTATTTGATTACGGTCCATTTGTTAAATACTTTAAAGCTAATTCTGTTATTACATTAAATTGTTCGAACTTATCTTTACACAATTTTAACCTAGATACAAGTTCAGTGGTAAGTGTTTGTATTTCATTTAAACTAAAGAGATTTGGATTTTCATTGGGGTTTGCGGTGCTAATATTTGTGTTAGTATTTAATCTAAATGTTGACCAATTAAAGTTACCTCCAGAGTTTTGGCTGAGTCGTGTGTTGCGCAGCGGGGGAAAATCCTCACGGCGCGGGATATAACCTCGATTTATTGGTGCATTTTTAGGCCTTCTGGTGGACATTTTTTCACGAAAACCTACATAGTTTTTCCGACTCGGACAGTTTGGATCTGTAGATATGTGATTACCATGACAGTTTGCACACTTTAAAATG
The DNA here is from genome assembly GCA_949987705.1 of Thereva unica. NCBI lineage: Eukaryota > Metazoa > Arthropoda > Insecta > Diptera > Therevidae > Thereva > Thereva unica. The sequence continues at coordinate 223,279,418 of OX465281.1, read as the reverse complement.
TTTTGAGCCGTACAGTTTGCGGTTTCATGATTCTCTGAGCATTTTCCACAAAAGGTTTTAACATGACAATTTCTGGCTCCATGACCAAACATTTGGCAATTGTAACATTGCGTTATTTTATTGGGAAGTTTCCTGTGAAAATCCCATCTCACAACTGTTCTATTTATTACACTAAATTTTTCTCTCAATATTTTTAAGGTTGTTGAACCTCTTTCGAAGTAAACTATAAAAAATATTTGTTTTAGAATTGAACCCGGTTGTTTTCTTGTTACAGGTTTTATTTCGAGGCACTTTAATCCAGCAGTAATGAAATAGGTTTTAAAAGCTTCAAAATCTGTTGTTTCCAATCCAAATAACGTAACCTTGAAAGGTAATTCCGTCCTTAGACTGTGGGTGTAAAACTCGCAATTCAATTTCTTTAGCTTTAAACAAATTTTTTCATACACATCTATTGATTTCGGTAAAATTTTTATCCCGATAGACATGCGCTTAATGACATAATCAGTAATCTCATCTTCAGCTAGAGTTTTATGAATAAATTCACTATTGCTTTTGATAACATTTATAGGTGATGGTCTTGAAATTATATTTTTGTTTTTATTCGCACCAGAATTGGGATTTACATCATCCGAACGGGATTCCTCTTCATCATCCGCCGTTGTTTGTAGTGGAGCGAAATAATTTGAAATCTGTGGAGTACTGTTTTCGCCTGGTTTTTTGCCCTGCGATCGAAATCTTTTGGCATTTAGTGATGCTTTTGGAGTTTTTTCACTCATTTTGATGGTAGATTTGCTGATAAATTGTTTTTTGATAAAATCCTCCGCTGATTCAGAAGCGGACCCATCAGAGTCCGCATCAGTTTGATAAACACTTCGATCACGCTTTATGATTTTAGCCTTTACTTGCTAGTTGCCGGCTTTTATTATATACTATGTACCGAATACACGTCCGATCGCTGCGAGAGTGTAATCGAAACTGAAGTTCTAAAGTTGTTAAAGTGACTTCTTCAACCAACCAGCTTCCAGAGTTTTCTTTCAAACTCAAATTTCAACTAAAATGACGTTTTTCTCCAAAATATCAATTTCTTTTTCCCAAAATTTGATTGGGGTTGGGGTATTTCCTATGAATAATGTCCGCAAACACAAATTTTTTTTTGCGACCGTTAATACTGAAAAACAATCTGAAAATTGCTTTTAAACTACATTTTTACCTCAAAACCAAAATTCAAAGAGCCCCGTCCCCCTTTGTGCCTTTTGTCGATAATCGTTTGTCTACTATCTAACATTAACCTCTTGGCAAGCTGGGACCGCCCACTCGGAATTCTTTTTGGGGACCCAAAGAAATTGGAGGCCCTAAGCCACGGCTTTTTTAGCTTATTCGTAAATCCTGGGGTGGTAGCACGTAAGTTGTTTCATTCGACCTCTCCATACAAAAATCTTGAATTTTTGTATGAAGAGGTCGATTGAAACAACTTACGTGCTACCACCCCTGCACTGTCTCTATCTATCGTCTCTTTCTCACAGAAAAATTACATTTGACGCCATTCCCAAAATTATGGCACCAGCACATTATGACATTACTTTTGCCCCAACTTGTAGAAGATATATTGCACAAGCTGGTAAACTTGCAAAAACTTTATTATGTATTTATAAACTATTAAGCTCTTTGTTTAAGTTCTTTAAAGTAATTATCTTTATTTATTTTCTTTTTCAGACCTTAGAAAATTGCTACAAAATGTGCAATCAGCCACTCACAGAAAAAATAAAGGAAATTCGGCAAATTTACGAAAATCTAGAAGTAAAATTCATATGCCGAGATGCGACCAGCTTTGTGCTTGAAATTGTCAAAAGTCCTTATGACACAATAATAAATAGGAGATCGAAGGACGATTTCAAGAATCCAAGTATTTATATCTTCAAAATATCAGAAGCAAATCATTCTCCACCCGCCAGCAAATATGTTTATTTGGTAAGTGATTCTATAAATGGCATACGCAAGTTCATTACATAAGAAAAGTTCGTTTTGATAATCAATTTTAAGCATCTCTTGAATGATAAATGGTAGGTAAGGCTATTATTAAGCATGCTTTATTATTCGAGATTAGGGAGATCACTGCTATGATTAAGAGGTTAACTTAAGTAAGTGATGAAAATTTTTCTAATTTATTTGGAAATTTTTTTTTCTACGCCTCTGTTAGAACACAAGCATTCTGACATTGCTTTTAGATACGGAATTAAAAAAATAATTAATGGTCTTGGATGTGAAGTATCACGTCCGTATTTTAACGTGACAACGTCTGTTATTACGTTTTGTATTTTTCCCGTGTAGAGGATAAATTAACGAAAATTTTGAGCCATTAACCACCCCCCTAACATGTATGGGGGCGAAGATATGATTTTTTTTTATGTGCGGGACATTGTCCGGGACATTTTCACACGCGCGCTATCCTATCTTAAACCGATTTAATAGACGTTGTCACGTCAAAAAAATTCCACACCCGTGTGGAATATTCATTCCATCACTTGAGATTTTTGATATTCACCATTAACACGTTGAATGCCACGTTAATTTTACATAGCTTTCCCGGGTGGCCAACATCAGTTTTTCATTATGCGGTGCGTATTTTGGGGAAATATTATTTACAACAGATGCCATTCACGGCTCGCCTGAACCCAGTCTAACCCAAAAGTTCTGGCACTTCTGATTTTATTGCGGCAACACTTAAATTAAACTTTCAGAAACTCAAAAAACAAACAAAAAAAAAACATGTGTCGAGCTATTTTCGATTGCGAGCGTTTGTTCGAAAAAGAAAAGAAGCCCGTTAATTCTCTTGTTTATTTCTTTGTTTTACGAAGAACGCAATTCTTTGTTATATATTGAAATTGGTTTAGTATGTATTTACACTTCATAAGTTAATGTAAGCTTAAAATTTTTGTTCATATTTTTTAAAAAATAATTGCTAAGGAGTCGTCCATTAATTACATGAGGCGTTTTGGGCCAGGGGTCGAGCCGAATCTCACTCAATCTCACGTAATTCAAGTGCAATAATATTCATGGCCTCAACGAAAACTTCAAGGAGCGCTAGACTCACGCCGTGAACACACGCGAAATGGCGCGAACGGGTATGCGGATGGTTTTCTCGCCTGGCTCGCGCCTTGCTTTCCTTTTCAAGGGGATATGGCGTGAATTTGTGCCGTGAATTCACGGCTTGAGAGTGAATAGAAGTATAGATCTTCAGGCACGAACTGACGATAAATGCCCAAACACATAAAGATTTTTGTCAGTTTTCTTCGACTGCAGGCCCCATACAGTTGGCGGCCGGTGCACGTGTGGTAATATTTGGCCTCAAGGCGAAAACCTTCAGGCGGCCGGCGGCCTATGTGTAAATGGAAGCCTTAAGATATGACTAAATCCTACACAAACTCCAGAAAGTAACATAGTAGTAGATTGCTAAGCCGCCAACGGCCAGCTAAACGCGCGACTCCGCGAATACTGCAGTGTACGAACCAAGTAGCACTGAATCACGAAAAGACCTTTAGAATATAGAAATACAGGAAGGCATACGCCAAATTTTAGTGTAATGAAATTCTTGTCGCGTGAGTGATAACGTTCTGGTAGTTGTGTGTCCATTACAAGCGGAAAAGAGAGTGGAACAGAGGATAGGTAAGAAGGAGTTAGTCAGGAGTAGTAAGACCTATGAGGTGCGCCAGCGAGGGAGACCCAACCTTCGCTGGAAGGATGGTGTAAACCAGGACGCTCAGAGCTTAGGGATGTCAAACTGGTTGACATCGCCGCAGAATCGGGGCCGGTGCAGAGAACAGTTGCGAGACGCCAGGACCGGATCCCGGCTGTAGAGCCGTTAAAGAAAGGAGAAAAAGACGAAGAAGTCTAAATTATCAGTTATCTCAAATAAAATCTTGCACATGACCAGCCCGATTTCCTGTGGTTATGTAAATACTAGAGATTTTTTAAAATTTGAAAAACCTCACTAGTGATTAGATGGGGGAGGTAGTCGAGCCAAATCTCACGACATCTCACGGGGGGGGGGGGGGCTGTCGATAAATTGCAAAAATCACCTAACGTTTTTTTTTGCGAAAAAACGTTCGCAATCTAAAATAGCTCGACACATGTTTTTCTTGTTAGTTTTTTTGAGTTTCTGAAAGCTTAATTTAAGTGTTGCCGCAATAAAATCAGAAGTGCCAGAACTTTTGGGTTAGACTGGGTTCAGGCGAGCCGTGGCATTATTCATTGGTGCCATCATTCATGACGCATTTATTTTACTGAGGTCACCGGTGACCCCCACGGCCAGGCCCGACACATAGCCTTTTTTTAATATGGAAGAACCAAACTTAAGAATCACTATTTGTACTACATACTACTATGTTGCAGAGCCTAGGGCTAAAATCTGATTGGGGCTGCTTACAGGAGATTGAAATCCAGCGAATCTTTTGCTAAAAAAAAATGTGAATATTTCTTTAAATCTGTGGTAAGAATATAGGTACCGACATTGATTATCTATAAGTAGATACGTAACCTTGTTTGCGGGCTTTGGGCATAGATGGCTTTACTTACACTGATTTCAAAAATCCATGTTAAAACTGAAACTCAAGAGCTTTCAAAATATGTATATAAAAGCTGTCTATCGGTTTCGCTGCTTACGTACATTGAACTTTTGAATTCATGTAGTATATAGCAATCGCATGAATTGGGATACTTGCGATTGCGCCTGCCGTTCTTTGAGACAAAATTTTCGGAAGTTTTGTTGTTGTGTTGTTTAAAAACGATTTTTCAGGTTTAGGAAAAAATTAAGTCGTGGAAGATTTTTTTTTCCTTTTTTATGAAATCATTTTTTTAATGACGGTGCCGCAAATTTTAATTTCTGCTTTGTACAGAATATGATAATTTTTCTAATTTCGACCAAAATTTGAGCCTACGAAAATTTCAGTAAAACGATTTTAATTAACACATGGAAGTGGTTTTTATCATTTAGTATCCCAGGGAATGAACTATTTTGCCTCATCATTAAGTTTTGATATTTAATGATATGGGAAAAGTAACATCTTTCTTTATGTAAAATAAGCCATTCCATGCTAAATTGTCGACCTTTACTCCAAAAGAATATTTTAAGATTTATAACGCACCAGGAATCGTAAGTGCTTTATAAATATAATAAGTCTTGTGCACTCTCTTCAACACCACCTAAGAGGTCGAGTACAGGGCGCGTTTTTTTATATCGTGGTGTCCTCAGTAGGCATAATCCACAGCTTTCAATCAAAAAGATCCTTTCGCATTCAGGCATTGCTTTGGATTTAGGACCTTGGCTATAATGATAGATCCACATAAATCCTCGAACTGTAAAACAATTGAATCCTTCTTTCCAAAATTTAAATTCGACAGCATAACAAGCTGAAGTATACTATAAACTGGCTTTATTTTACTTCCTTACATTTTTACAATTTTTCCGCAACTGCTTGTACAGGGTCTGTCACGTATGCTAGGACTCCTAATAGTTTGGCGCTATAAAATTTGTAAGTAGAGTATTACTAACACGCTATATGTAACAAATCAAAGGCCTTATTTGTAAAAAAAACGGAGAATATTTAAACACTTATCAGTTTTATCCCGTAAACTTCCGAAGTTATCGTCGAAGGCGAATTGACCATTAATAAATCTTAGTCCTTCCTGTGTAGATCAACAAATTACTTGCTAAACATACAACATTCTATCGCCACTATCTCAGTACCATCGAAATAAACGCTCTCCTGCCTGCACGGCAATCTTATTTCCGCAGCACCAAATTAGATAACTCGTCTCACTCCTTCCACCTGCAGCCCTCTTTTCGGGCACTCTACAAAATAGTAATTCGTTTCTAAAAAGAACAACTTGATTCTGGAATAATCAGTTAGTATTTCCGAGCTCCTACAACATCCAAGAATTCAAACGCAGAACTCCTCGTCAATTCCCCCTCCTAACGCTCATAACGGTTAACTTATTCCACCCTTGTACTAATCTTACTGCAAGACAATGAAGCATGACATGAAACGACATAATGGACTAGTAGTACAAGGGTTATTTTGGGAAATTTGTTCAAAAATCGTGCAACTTTTTTCAAGTTTTTTTTTTGATTTTGGTTTGATTCAAGGGTGGATTCACCGCATTGAAAAGGAGGTTATAATAAATTTTCCAATTTTTTTTTTTTTGATATTATTTCATCAAAAATAAAATTTAAACACATAAAAATATTTGAATCATTTTTCAAATACAACCTGTATCTTGAGGTGGTTGAAAATTATTTATTTCTTCTTAACAATACCAAGCAGCCAACCTGCAATCCGGTAGCAGCAGCAATTAACCAAAACATAGAAAAAAGCTGCTGCTTCTTTATTTTTAAAATATTACTTCAATTAAAGGGTAGTTTTATCCCCTTAATGCTTGATAAAATTTGGCTAGATTCAATATAAATCAACCACCTTCGCAAATAAATATAGAAAAGAGTACATTTAATTTGATTATTATAAATATCCTTATCCTTAAAAAGGGGTGTATTTTACATTTTTAAGGGTGACAAATATATTTCATTGCAGTTCTAAAATTTCCTGCTGATTTTCATAATCAGCGACCCAAAAAATCATGAGATTCGATATTTCAAATTTGTATACGGCACCGCGCCCCAGCCAAAATAAATTCAACTTCATTTTAATGTTTCAAGAAAATACCTTCTTATGTACACTTTATTTACATCATCGATAACCCTCAGCTTTTTTATTATGTATTATCGAAACTCCAAACCAAAGCTTCCAAATCTTGCAAGTTTTACCGAAAGAACAAACCGCAAAAAGAAAACAGACGCCAGCGCCGCCAAACACCAGCACCCGCCATCCTCGCAGGTCCCATGATTACGCATCTACTTATAGATAATCAATGGTACCGAACGGTCGGTTTTTGATTTTCGAATGAACCTAAAGCACAGAGTACTTAATATACAGAGGGAACAACGAAGAACAAAATGTGTTATCAAATTATTTTGAAGTAAAGCTTTTGGCAAGCTTTTTGTGAGAGACAATATCAAATTTGAAGAGAGAAAATTCTGTCCAATTTAACTTTTTCTCACGACTTCGTTGGCGCAGCAACAAGCGCCGGGCAGAGGGTCTTACCTTACACACATACATATAAATAATGTGCCAGCATATTATTATGGAGAAAGTTGATAGGAGCATTCCGGTGCGGTAAGGGAAATTCGAAAGGGGGGGAGGTTTTTTCTAGTCCCAAACATCTGCTATGAGTGTTTTTTTTTCATTTATGCACGTACGAAGAAAAAAACAAAGTTTTCTGCCCCTGAACAAAATTAAATTTTGGTGGATAGCATAAAAAATCTACCTTTCTGGTTTAACTAAGGAATATTCTCCGGGATATTGGCTTTTTATTGTTATTATTGTAAAATGTGAGAGTACTTAGTTTGTTTTATTTATAACTGATAAAGAAGAATTGTTGTGGGCATCTTTGTTATGATGTACGACAGGCTATGTAATGTAAATTTCACCTGGTGTGGTTTTTTAGGGGGGTTAAAAGGGATAAAATTTAGTTTTTCATGATTAGCTCGAAAACTATTGATTTTTGAGATATATAATTTTTATAAAAATTAAACTTCATTAAATGTTCACAAGAAATGGAAGGAAACTATTGTAGCATACATTTTTAACCGTCAAAGACCTACAATTATATGGTGCGGATTTTTAAAACCAGGGCTAAAGATGACTAACTAACTTACTATCAAACCTAATGGCAAAAATTGCGATACCAGTTTTATTATTTGATGAATCCCATCAGCTGACCAACCAGCAACGATGATTCATACAAAGTAAGTTGTCTTCTTGTTTGGAGACAGCGCTCGCCATCCCGGCACTGAAGTGGTCGTTAGGTCAGGTTAAAATGGCTGCCCACTTAAGCCCGACATTGGGCACATTGTGATGCCATCCTATGTAGTGTTGGAACAAAGTTCAGGCCATTTTAAGCCATTTTGAGCTTTTGATAAAGCGACAGAGGTTAGGAGCACCAATATTTTGCAGCTCGCTTAATCCATTAAGGAAGGGTGAGCCAAGGAAGGTCCTCTTTTTCTTTCGAGGGCGGGACATGTACAGAGAATATGGGAGACAGTTTCTTCTTCTTATTCATTACCACAACTTCTTCATAAGTCGTTGTGGGGAAGTTCTAATCTTTCGGCGTGCGGGCAAAGGTACAGTGACCGGTCAGCACCTTTACTATATGGCTTACCTCATTTTTGGTTCAACTGAACAAGAGATGTTGAACGCTTTGCGTCCAAAGTTGGCCACATTGCATGAAGAGTGCGGCACACCGTTGCTGTGATCCAACTCAACCCAGCTCGAGCCAAGCTGATTTTCCTCACAGCTTGTGAGCAAAGAAATTAGAAATAATAGAGAGAAAGATTCTCAGGCACTGCTGTTCAATGAAGTATAAGACGCGTAACAGATACTTTTCCAATACTGAATTATATAACGACGCCCAAGTTGCTCCTATTTTGGAGTACTTACAATCACTCTGGACCCACAGGGCGCTCAAGTGTTCAGATCACCCCAATGAGCTGGTCAGCCAATGCTGGAACGCCTCCATCCATAACCTTAGCAACTATTATTTATCTGCATTCGACATAATTACTGACAATAGGACTAATAACGGCAGTATCCCCGACTTCTATAATGGCAGAGACTCCAGTCACCACAGGGGCTAACACCTTTGAGCCACTTCTTTACCAATTATTCAATAAATACCTCCTTATTCTTAATCATCATTTCCAAACGGCAAGGGATTATACTAATGACAACTAACTCTAAGTAACATCAACAACATTGTACCACATGCCTGGTATACACACGCTACCAAATGTAACTGAAGTATAGAGTGCGGGTCGCACGCTGCACTGAGAAGGTGAGCATGAACCTGGCTAGGGTGGTGTGACCTCTCGCTCTCTATATGGATGCACTGCTACCTATCCAACACCCGGGACTGACATGCACAAACCCTTAAGTGTGTTTAGGTAACAGTTTCCTTTCCTCTCTGTGATCTTCTATCTAGATGGGAACTATACAAAAGTTATTCACTTGTATAGATATATAGCACATAAGTCTAGTTTAGTAAATTAACCTTACAATGTGTGACCACCCAATAAGCTAAGTCTCAGGAACAACAGTTGGCCTTAGGCCTAGTGAAACCATTAACATATAAGCTCCGCAAGTAACTGTCTATGTAAATTTTGAATAAAGACTTTTTGAGTTGAGTTTGAGTCTATGGTTGTGGCAGGTTCTTTATATATTTAGTACAATTTGGGGTTGTATCTTCTTCACAACAATTTTCCGAAGGAAGTTACTGTCGAACAAGGTTAAGAGGTTAGAGTGCTTGGATTTGAAGTGTCTTGACACACTGCAGTAGGTTTTGTTGGCTTTTAGAAGCCGTGCGCGTATTTCTAGTACCATGCTATAGTGGGCTGCTACTATTGACTCAAGGTAGGTAAATACTTTTACCACTTCAAAATCGTATTCCTCTACCTTGATTGTGGGACCAATGTTAGGTGTTCTTGCAGACGAGGCCACCATATATGTACTTTGTTTAGCTTTCGTTGATTTGCAGTCCCAGCTTTCGCCGGTTCAATCTGGGTGAAAGCTACTTGTGCTGTTCTTGATGGTCGTCCGATGATGTCAGTGTCATAAGCCATCAGTATTTGTGGAGGATTCTGACCTTTAATGTCACCCCTGGATTATTTTCTCCAACACTAAGTTGAAAAGGACAAGCCGGTCGGAGTCCATTATAGACCAGACCTATAAGGACAGCGCCTACGGTGGTGTTATGTACTATGCAAAATATAAACTCGCAAAATATAAATTCGAAGGAGTATATACTATCGTTTGTGAAAAAATTGCATGATCTACAGTTGTTATTGTAATTATTTTTGCGATAAAACCTACCATTTAAGAGATATTTGTTTTTGGATGTTGGATCTAGGAAAATTTTGTAAAGTAAGTTCGATAGATTGGACTAGATGTATTTTTGTTCCAGTAAGCACTTTGGGAACGAGTCCCCCAAATTTTGACAAAACATCAGGCCAGTTCAAAGAAAAGTGTGTTTAAAATGCATGAATACGATGCAACTAACAAAAATGTCAAATATTCCAAGTAACTCCCAAAAAAATTGAAAAATTAGGAGTTTCAAACAAAGTGGAAACATATTTGTTTTTGATATAACGTGTAAATTTAATAAATAAACCACCTGGTTCCACTATTAGAGCAGGCAGCAAAGGAACTTTCGACCGCGTCATCGCGTCACAGGATAAATTTTCTATATTAGGATAGTATTTTTATAATTGTGTTAGAAAACGTTGAGTTGCCAAGGTATATCCTGGTACCATAAGGGATATATTATTATAAACATTTTATAACAAAACGAAAATTAAAATTGTAACAATTTTGTAATATTTTTGGACGGATTTAGAACTAGAAATGTAATATAACTTTTTTTCGTAAAGTTAATAATTTAAATACACATTAATCTTTAAAAATTAAAACTTTTCCAATCATTTTACAATTCTTAATTTTTTATATCATCTAAACTCCCAAAAAATCTTATTAGCAATTTTAATATTTTAATTGTTTTTTATATTTTTAGTGCGCCAGCCTAATCGTTCGTTTACGAAAAAAAGTTAGTTAAAAACAATATAAGACCCATTTCATTTTATTATCACAATCGCAGGTAGAAAAATATTCTTTTCCTTTTTCAAAGATTCTATTTCAGTTCATTACTATACTACCACACCAAAAAGTTATTGCGCACACACATCCTGCTTAGCAGTGAAAAACTTGAAGAGAGAGTCATGATGAGTTTCGCTCTCAAAGAAAACAAAAAGCTCGGATGGGTTACGACTTGTGACCCATTTTGGATGTCGTAACCCATTGTTTCTGTTGTTCCCTCTGTATGTTAAGTACTCTGTGCCTAAAGGTATATAGAGCAGCCAAGAACGGAAAGCTTATACTGGATGTATGTATGTACATTATATGCTAAATTTACAAAACTGGCTGGCTGGCTTTGGTGAGACTAACGAAAAATTGAATGTGTTGCAAGCGGGGGTGGAATCGAAAGACCGGTTGAACATTTTTTTGGTAGAGTTTTACATATCACCCTGAATTTCTGTAATCGTATATCCTATTTTCATGGATAACGTACCACCAGTGTACAATACTCCCAATATACCGGATGGTGAATGTTCTGCGCCTTAAGCAAAGTTTTAAGTTGGTTGGGCTGACCCGGTCTTGAAAACCCAATTGGAAATTAAGGAATAAGCCAAGTTACAAACAACATTGGTGAGGTTTTCGTTCACTTCTTCGCAACTCTTGGTAGGTGGAAATTACTTTTATCACAAGAAAATACACAAGGAGACCCAGGTAACGCTAGATAATAGAATAAAAAATCAGATAGATCAAGTCGCCGTCACTCGCAGAAGGAAGGCTATTGTGGAGGATGAGAGGAGCTATAGATAGTGGATTATTTGGGATACTCTCTACCATTTATTTCAAAACAGTTTTTGAATACAATGTCGATTAAATGATCACCTCCATTCAACACGCATAAAGTAGCTCTTTTTGGGGCATCTTGCATAGCATTCGCCATCATTTTGGCCGTTATAGCAGTACTTCGACCTCTTTGTTAGTCAATGGTCTTCGGTTTGCTGGCATAAACTTTCCTTTTGCAAGAAATTCATCGTAGTAGCTGCGGTGTGGCAAGATGCGTCGTCTTGTTGAAAATAGGTTTGTCGGACTTTTTTCACGTTTTTCGGACATACAAAGTGCACCAACATCCAACGATTTGCTTCATAATCCTCCTTAGAGTCCTTTAACGCATGTTCGACTCCTGAGATCGGCGGCTATGTGACACGACCTTTGTCTTACCGCTCTGTCAACAACTTCACAAACTTTACCACCTGAGATTATGCCTAAAAGTACCAAATAAGGCCATTTTTAACATTAAAATTGCTTAGTTTCAAAACTATAGGCCGTAGTATAAAAGTTGTTCGACATTATTTATAGAAAATTGTCCAAGCTTTCCAATTTTGTAAAAAAAAATATCAATTAACCACGTATTTTTTGGAGATAAAGGAAGGTTGAAGTTGAAATTTTAGCGAAGAAAAAAACAAAATTTTGACTTTGACGACAAATTACTCTGGAAATTGGTGGGGCCTTGACTTTTACCGTTTCAAATAGGCGGGAGTATTCTGTGTAGATTGGGGCCTTATTCAAGAAAATATCTCATAGAGTTACAAAAATCCAGGGTGATATGTAAACCTCTGCCAAAAAATTTCAAACTGAATGTTTTGATATTTGACAGTAATTTTAACAGTTTTCAACAAGTAAATCAAAAATTCATCTAAACAGATTAATAGCTGACTAAAAGACGAAGATTTAGAAAAAAATTGGTTACGAAAACTCAAATTTTCGGCCCGTTAGAATAAATAGAATAGAAAAAATAGTATGTTTTTGTAAAAATTAGATTTTTTATTAAAAATTGAAAAAAAAAAAAAAAAAATAAAAATTTCAAAATCCGGCTAGAGGGATCGATAGGTAAACTCAAGATGAGATTTAAAAAAAAAATAATTTGTCAATAACTTAAAAATTAACACCTCTAGAGTAATTTGGGTGGGACATCAAATATCTCGCCACTGTGCGCCGGTAGAATGTATCGACAATGGATATGATATCGTTGAATTTTGTAAAAACTGCGATCCGAGTATTGTATTTTCAATCAAAGAACGGGAGCATTTTTACTCCCACAGCTTCAGCGCATATAAAATCCGGCATAAAAGATTTGGCTTCGGAATTCAAAAACGTTTATGTCATGTTGATGAAATTAACAAGGAATGGAACCTCCTTCATCGTTTTGAAACAAAAAATGTAAGATCTATGGACATGTTCCGAGTGAAAGTTTTTGAAGAAATAAATGCTAGGGATGATCATAGAAAGCGTATTTGCAAAATTGCAAAAGCGTTGTTGCCGTTGACATTTCCAAATGCCTCAGTTGAGGGGGCATTTTCCATTGCAAGCTTTTTTCTGAAAAAATGCAACTGGAGATTGATCAGCGGGATTCTCTTGATTTTGGGCTTACAAATAATTTCCCAAAAGTCCATAAAGCCAACTGACCGGCTACTCGAGTTATGGAGGGTCGAACGTCACGAAACTCAATTTTTCAGAAATGTTCATACTTTAGTTTTCCAAAATACACTTAAATTGATTTTCGTGACCTATTATTAGCTTTAAGTACGTTTTTCTCTACAAAATATCAATATGAAATAGGATTAGTGGCGTACAAAAATTATACCTGGTCTGCAACACGTTTTGAATAGCATATTCCGCAATCGTGAACCGTCAAACTTCCACTTGTGCGGAGTATGCATTATTCCAAACTTGTTATAGAATAAACTATCCCTCAATTTATGTGAAATGAATATGCTTGCTGTTGGTTTCTACGTGATATGAAATAAGAATTCGCAGGTAAAAATGATTTAAAATTTTGTCCTTTGTAGTTAGACTTTCTCGTCCCTTTGATGTGGTAAGTCGTTTTTGTAGTATTTACGAATTATAGAAAATATAAGCCATAAGTTGAGAAAAAATTAAATTATAAGTTAATCACAAATTTTGTTGCTTGATTGTTTTGAAAGAGATTTGCGGATATTCGATTAGTAAAAGTTCCTAAACAATATCTTATTTATTTTACGGATGTCTTTAGTCTTTTCACTGCAATTAGTCTTTAGAAAATTAAATTACGACTCTTTTGATCTACCTACGAATTTCATTTTGTTTACAACCAACTTTAAACTCTTCTCAAACAGTATTTTATTTAGATAAATTTCCAGTTGCTATACAAAGGCTTTGGTAATGCGGCATGACCATAAATTGGTTAACTTGAAGGACGAATGGACAGCAGGATTTGTTGACATTGACAGAATCAAAATATAAATTAATTCAAAAAGGACTTTAGGTTAAGACAATCGATCAACAATTTTCATGTCAAAAACAAAAGCGAACTCATTGCTGGAAGTCGATTTGACCTCACAACGAATTATCTTTGATCACTCTATTACCATCAAACAAGCATTTAAGCTACATCAAATTGCTCCCCAAACTGCTAGTCCGTGACATTGCTGGTGATGGAGCTTAATGGTGACCTGTTTATTATCATCGTTCACCTACAATGTCACTCCATTGAATAGTTTGATTTTGGATTTCTGAAACGTGAATTTGTAACCATTACCATTTCCATCATTTACTCTAGCTAAACTTCTTTGATAGCTGAGATTTGTTAATTGGATAGTTGATTTCATGTATATCAAAACATGTTTATTTCTATAGCCTAGTTCTAAGTTCGGCGCTAAACTAAATTTTAGCGCGTCTCCAATCTTGTACTCCTTAATTTTTTTTCTGGATTACTTTGTTTACATTAACTGACCCAATGTAAAATGCAAGGGGATCAGCTGATTAGATTTCGGAGTGACGTCGTGTAAACAGTTCATTTCTGGGGGCACGTTTTTCTTTTATTTAACTCATAATTTTAACTCTCTCTTGCCCCTTCTCTATTCCACTCGCTTTTTCCGCTTGTAGTGCACAAACAACTACCAAAGCGTAGGAACCAGTGGTGTTGTCGAGCCGGAACGCCCCGGAACGTCGTTCCGGTACTTCCTTTTTGGACAGGAACGCGTTCCGGAACTAAAGATGATTTCTGATAACGAGAATTGGCTGACGTATTGAAAAAAAAATTAAAAAGAATCAAAATTCGATATTTTTAATTTCAAATTATTAAAATTAATATAAATAAAAATAAAAAAAATTTTTTCTCATATATATACTGAAGTTATTTTTCTCTTCCTGGCGAGGTAGTTGGAGCCTGTGAGATAGTTGAAATCTGAAATGCTTTAGACATTAAATTAGATTTTAGCTTGGGGAAAATCGCCGAAAACTAAGTGAAATGAAAATTAAATTACAGTCTAAGTCCAGTTTTCGATGAGTCACGAATTCTAAGAAAAATCTTGTGTGAAATCGAATGAGATCTTCGGATATCGTCCGCCCGATTAAAAATAATTTCATTCGAAAATTTTATTACTAGCACGCACGCGCCCGCAGCTAGCACGCATAGCGAACAAACAGGCACGCCACAAAAGTACGTACTCTCCCGCCACAGGCACGCACGCTCCCGCCACAGGGATACACGCTCCCGCCACTGGCACGAAAATCTAAAAATTTGTTCGCTTGAGGGATGCACTCTCCCGCCACAGGTATCCACTCTCCCGCCACACGCACGAAAATCTCAAAATGTGCCTGATGACGACTTTACATACATATATAATACTCTTCTCCTTCTTTTTTAACAGGCGTAGAATTTTTATTCTAGGAAAAAAAATTTTTTTCTTTCATTTTAAATTTGAGTTTCGTGCGTACCAGCTGCATGCTAGCTGCGGGCTAGTGTTATTTTCACTCAGGCGTGCATGCTAGCTGCGGGCGCCGTGCGGGCTAGTGCATGCCAGCTGCGTGCTAGCTGCGGGCGAATTTCATTTTTACTCGTGATTTATAATATTCGTGCGTACCAGCTGCATGCTAGCTGCGGGCTAGTCTTCAGGCGTGCATGCTAGCTGCGGGCGCCGTGCGGGCTAGTGCATGCTAGCTGCGTGCTAGCTGCGGGCGAATTTCATTTTTAATCGGGCGAAAAGGACAGAAAATTTGTATTTTCAATTGTGAGACCGTCTGAAATCGTAAGGAGACCCTAAAAATGGTCGCCGCACGAGAGAACAATAGAAGTGAGACCGTACGAGAAGGTCTGATGTCTTAAAATTTCGACTCGGGCTGTCATTCAAACAAAAATCAAACAGCTGTTTTCTTATTCAAATAGATTCCCGTTCGCGTTCCGGTACGCGTTCCGGTAGAAAAAAAATTAGCACAACACCACTGGTAGGAACTCATACAAAAAGAATTTCAATACGCTTTAATTCGGCGAGGGCTCTTAGGCTAGGTTATGTTGAAATGGCTGCCCTCACTAGGGAGCCCACTTAGGCACACCATTGAACCCTTTGTGATGCCATTCTAGTGTTGGGACAAGGTTCAGGCCATTTCAAGCCATTCTGAGCTTTTCATAAAGCGACAGAAGTTAGGAACACCAAAGTTTTGCAGGTCGCTCAATCCATCAAGGAAGGGTGAGCCGAGGAAGGTGCCACTTTTCGGGCGGGACATGTACAGAGAAGATGGGAGACAATTTCTTCCTCTTCTTCATTACCACAACTTCTGCATAAGTCGTGGGGAAGTCCTAACCTTTCGGCGTGCGGGCCAAAGGAACAGTGACCGGTTAGCACCTTTACTATATGATTTATCTCCTTTTTGTTCACATTGCACGAAGGGTGCGGCACACCGTTGCTGTGGTCCATCTCAACCCACCTCGAGCTAAGCTGTTTTTCCTCACAGCTAGTTTGTAGGTGGCTAAGGGCATTCGCATCCGGGTTGAGTGGGGTGTCCTTTTCACTTAAGTTCCCAGTCTAGCAAACTTATCTGCCCTACAGTTTCCCCTAATCCTCCTGTGCCCAGGGACCCAACACAGTGTTATACGTATGAAACTGAGTGGCAGTCTCACACAGAGACCTGCGGCAGTTCAGAAGAGTCGTGGATGTTGTGACGACAGAATTAAGAGCCTTGAGGGCCGCTTGGCTATGTGATAAAATACATATATTCTTAAGAGATATATTATTTATCTTCAGCCATTCGAGAGCCTCCCAGATCGCAGTGACTTCCGCTTGGAAGATGCTGCAGTGGTCAGGTAGACGGAGGTATCTATATTCAATGCCTTGGAGAAAATACCGGAGCCTACGATGTTCCCAATTTTTTAGCCATCTGTGTAGATACATAATGACCCAGTTGGGATAACACCATCTGTCCAGTTATCTCTGGCCGAAATGATGGTATTGAAACCTTTCTCCAAAGTCCACGGAAGTGTAGTATAGTCTAAGTTGTCCGCAGCGGTGGCGAACCTCTTACGGATGGATGAGTGACCATATGCATATGGAGTCCATCCAAGAGAAGCATTTGTCCTGGCATCGTCCGGGCTGCCATTTGCTCGGCGTGTATGTCCAAAGGAGTAAGATGCAATAAGACATCCAGCGCAGCTGTTGGGGGGCTTCTCATTCCACCACTGATACACAGATCAGCTGTTTTTGGACCCTTTCCAGTATCTTATGATACGTAATCTTCTGTAACGCAGTCCACCATACCGATATGCCATGCATAAGTATAGGTCTGATTACGGCTCCGATAGTTCTCTGGCATAAGAAGAGAGCTGTTTTGGCCTTATTGGCTCTTTCTTAAAGATTCGGCCTCCACGTTAGTTTGCTATCGAGAACGAGACCTAGAAATTTCGCATTCTAGCATAGGCCGCATTCTGTCAGCACTTCTGTTATATTCCAAAGGAGCGGCGATAAGACCCCACCTTGTGGTGTGCCTCTTCCAATCCGTCTGGCTTCTTCCGAAAGCCCCAGGCTAGACTTTATGACCCTGCACCTCAGCAGCTGATCAATAAAGAACCCGGAGCACCCATCAACATCCAGACGCTGGAGTGTCCCCGTGACCGCAGAAGGTTGAACAACCTTCAATATCTAAGAGAGCAGCCAACGTGAATTCCTTGAATTCAAGGGATCTTTAAACGACCGCTACCAGGGAGTAGAGAGCAGTGCCTACTGCTTTACCTTTCGTGTAGGCATGCTGCGAGGGAGAAAGCAGTTCTCTATCAATGCTTTGCATAATATGAATTTTCACAAGTCTTTCTAGTATCTTGAGGAGAAAGGATATGAGACATATAGGTCTCAAGTCCTTTGGATTGTGGTAAGAGATTTTACCCGCTTTTGGAATAAAAGCTACCTTCGTTACTCTCCAGGATGTTAGAATGTAGCTTAGGTGAAGGGAACTCCTATAGATGGGTGCGAGCCAATTCAGAATTAGGTCACTGACTTTCTGAATTTCGATGGTATAAATTCCGTCTGGTCCAGGTATTTTATAAGGCTTTAAAGCCTTCTATGGACCACAGGAGTAAATCCCTGTTTATCAATCTGTCAATGGCCGTGTTTATGCCCTAGTTAATTTAACTGAGTTAGGTAAGTTAACAACAGCATAAACAGCAATTTTTTTAGCGCTGTTAGCTAACTTATTTCTGCTTTTTGACTTAGCTAAAATGTAGCACAGCTCAATACTGTCAAAATGGATTGGTTTTTGCTTATAAATTTTTGTTGTAAGCAAATAATTTAGAAGACATTTTTTTTATTATTAATTTTTTAGCTTTTTGGTATTTTTAAAATGAGAAATGTTATTATTTTTGCTTGTTATTAGTTGTAAAATGTGAATTATCAAATGGCCCGCTAGAAACAGTTACTTTAACCGAGTTAAAGTAACTCGGGCGTAAACGCGGCGTAAATTATGTTCACTAGTTGGGCCCCCAAAACCAATTTCTGCAGATGCAGCAAGAGATGTCGAGCCAGGAAAGTGCGCGAAGCCCTTCCTGTAGTTTTATAGAGCCAACTTAACTGATGTTCTTAAATTTTGACATGAGATGCAAATAGAGAATTAGGCAGTGGAATGAGCGAGACGAAACAAAAAATAAATCCACTTTCCTTCTTCGTGATATATGTACATTAAATATTTTCCACCATTTTTCAAATCTCAAGGAAGTGGGAGTATTTCATTAAACTTAGCTAAATTTTCCAGCTAAATGCCCAGGGCAGACAACGTTCGAGACCTGCTGTCTATACAAAAAAGTTAAATCACTTAATTATCTACAAAAAAGGTTATACATATATATTTTTGTCGTAAAATCCACAGTTTCTTAGATATAGAATTAAACACGTTTCCCTTCACTGTAAGATTAGTATAAGGGTGGGGATGACGCCATTTTGAATTTAAGCGCATAAAAATACACTCGTCACAACAATTAGCGGCTCACCTAAAATTTTCGAAAAATTTGGCATTCTTCAATTGCCCATAACTTGGGCAAATTCCACTCCAAAAAATCAAACCAAATACCATATTAAAGATTGGATCCTCTACTTTTTTATGTCTGATTAAAAAAATGTTTTTTTTTCGATGCAGATGGCGCTGCTGTCGATCAAAGAAGGTACTAAAATTCGTAAATTTTTTTTTCTTATTTAAAGGCGCAAACTTTTTTTTGCGCTATGAAACATGCTAATCTGAGTTCAAAAACATAAAATTCAAAGTTTTTCCAACAAAATAGACTGTAATAAAGTTAGATTTCAATGGAAATTCGCGAAGTTATAGGGTTTTCAAAAAAAGGCAATTTTCGCATTTGTTCATTTCCATCTATTTCAGCCAATATTTCTCTATCCCATATAATATGAGCCGTCTAATATGTGGAAAGATTAATCCTTGTCCAATTGACTCCAGAAAAGAAAGCCGGATGATATTTTGTTGTTGTTGTTGTTGTTTTAAGCTTTTACTAGCAAAGCTAGTGGACCCACTGGGTCTCTTACTGGTACGAGCCTTGCGGCTATAATAACCAAGAGTCTTTGATGATAACAACTAGTGTATCGGCCTTTTTTTTCTTTTTTTAAAAAAGAAAAAACTCTCTCTCTGATCGTCAATCCCAGTCTGATGGGCCAATTCAGAAGGGATGTCGTCTTGTTAACGTTTGTTAAAGTTTGTCTTCATGTCTTTACAACGATCAGAGGGCTGCTGTGCCTAATTTAAACATAATTCAAAAGCTAACAATTATAGTTTGTCATTGTCATTGATTGTAAAATTTCTATTAAAATTTAAAAATAAGAGGCTAAGTGATCAGTGGGCACCTTAGTGTTGGAGAAAAATTTATACTCCAAAAGGCTAAAAACAGTGAATTTTGAGGACTTTCTTCCCCTGTTAAGAGTTCTGTGTTACAAACCAGTCGAAGGACTAGTCTTGGTCATGCAAGGTGTAGATGATTAGTTCCTGAGATATGGTTTAAGGCCCACTTTGTCATAGAGGGGCCATTTTCCAACAGTGATTGTTTTATCTTTTACCTTTCAGCGCTCTAAGTTTCATGTAGTCTCTGGCCCATTGCTGGAACGTCCTATGAGCGTGATATCCTTGGTCAGCGCTTCTCTTACGAATTCGTTGAACTGAAGTTCTACTTTGTCAAGGTCCAAGGAGTTGTCAAGTTCCGAGTTCAGGGAACTATTGACTTGTAAGATGGGCGCACTGTGAGTCTTTGATTTCACAAACGGAATGGGCTCTTGTGAGGTTTTCTTCTCTTTGTTCAATTTTCCCTCTCCATTTCTTGACTGGGGACCCCTTGGTTTCACCTTGAGAGTGTTGTTTTGAGAAGACCTTGAGTTACGTACTACTTCGTTGGTAAATTGTGAGTCCTTTTTTCGTTGGAGGGCTTTTTCCTTGAGGTTGGGTCTTGCTGGGGTTCTATTTTTCGAATTGAAGATCCTCAAGGCATCTTTTCTTGAGTGGTTGCCACGTCTCATTATCTCGACTATCCCCTTTTCTCTAAGCCAAACCGGGCATATCTTATCAAAGGCATTATGGTTGCCTTTACAATTCGCACACTTTTCCACTTTCTTTCATTGCTTACCCTCATTGCAGTTCACCTCTCCGCATCTTCCGCAACGTTTCCATTTTGACTTGCAAAAGCGGCTTAAGTGACCAAAACGTTGGCACTTGAAACATCTCGAAGGCGCGTGTACAAATTTATTTAGATTGAAGGTTGAGTAGTATAGTTTTAGCTTCTCAGGGATTACCTTTCCTTCAATGTAGACTTTGACTTTGTTGGTCACTGTTGTTATGGTCTTACCCTCCACTTTCCTTTTCCAAATTATTCTAAAAACTTTTCTGATATCTAGTGAGGGATTGCTTTCTTTAAAGGCCTCTAATAATTCCTCAACATTCAGACTCTCATCAACTCCATGAATTAGGACTGGGGTTGCCACTAGTCCTAAAGGTATGAAGGCCCTATAATTCGAGTCCAGGGGACAGTTACGAATGAAGTTGTTAGCATTGTTTGCATTATCAAATTCAAGCCTGCATTTACCCGGTCCCATCATTATGAGATGTGTAGTGCCAATAGTGGAGGCTCTCATCAGGCATTTGCCTAAGGAAAATGGATTTATATTCTTTACATTCACGTCCAGGGGGTTTGTACTTTGTACAAAGACACGGAAAGGCCCAGCGTCTTGTTCAAGGTAACCAATAGGTGTAATTTTAACTTTCTCCGGACTTGCCGCAGGCTTAACCGTTGAATCCTTACTCACATTTTGTTTTAGTATAGTTGAGGAACTCGTATTGGCTTGTGGCGAGTTTGGATGGGGAATTTGAGAGAGTTTTCCTTTCTTTTCTGTGGGAACCGAACTAATCTTTGTTGATCGGAGGCTTTTTGTACTTTGTTCGACTGTTTTAGTTCGTCCTTCCATCTTTTTTCCAGGACCATCTTCTGTTTTTGACGTGGGAGTGGTCTTTTTCCCATGAGTCGTGCAGAGGCTCTCGTCGTGTTCTTCATTATTATTCAATCAACGAGGCAGAATAAGGTAACAGGGGAAGAAGTTTCTCAAAAGCAAGAGACAGGGCGAGTAAAACGTTAATATAAGAGGACAATATAAATTTTTAGTTAATACCGGAGGCCCAAAAACAAAAGGAAGCAAATGTGCCCACTGACCTGGCAAGCTAGTAGCAAAAGCAAAACAAGAATCTAAATTGGTAATTTTAAAGGATCTTGCACACACATTAACGTTAAAATAATGAATCACAAAAGCAAAAAAATCAATACTGAAAACTAGATGAATCATAATTGAATAAGTTAAGACAAGGAAGTCACAAATAGCAAATGGGTTAAAATAAAATAAATAAACCCAGGTTAAATAAAACAGCTAACTAAAATGACTTAAATTAAATTAAATTAAATTAAAAAAAAGGTGATTTAAATTCAAGAAAAGCAGAAAAATTTAAAAGGAAGAATAACACATTGAAAAGGAAAGATAACAGGACATCTTAAAAACTGTAGAGCACATTTCTAGAAAATTCCGTAACGGTAGACACATTTACCGTAAAATGATGTAAAAGGAATGAACTTAAAACGAAAGGAGTTAAAATATTATATAATGTGTACATTTAAGGCAAACTTTAAAACAAAATTTATACTTAATGTTTTGGATACCAACAGATATTAAAACCTTATCACAAAAAAAAACAGCAGCCACAATTCACTAATTTATTACGACACACAAGAGAGACAGCCCAACTGTCCTGGTCCGCGTATGGAGAGAGAGTGGAATGATATTTTAATTTTCCAAACAATGAGAAATGCAATGCCAGCTGTATCCAAAATATTGCAAAAATATGTTATAAAGGCCATCGACAGTTTTCCTCTTTGTGCTAAGTTCGGTTTTCGCTCCCGACCGGGTCGGTCGCATCCTCTTGCGACTGGCCCCCAACTTCTAATTTCAGTGATCAAATAACAGTGTCGTAGTTTACTGTTAATCTCAGTTTTAAATGAAAACCAACGTGGTTTTTCGACTAAATTTTTAGTATCTTTAAAAATAATCTATGTTTTAAATTCTGTTTCTCGTACAGCATTACGTGACTTTTTACAAAACTAAGCATTAGTTTTTCAAAATCCAGTGAATTTTCTTATGTTCAAACAATGAACAAAACGTGTTTTATTCAATTTCAACAATCTCATGAATATAAGTGAAAATTATCAGAGTGCTCTGTTAATTACCAATCAAAGGATCAGTATTAATTTCAATCAATGAACAGACTCAGGGATTTTCGAGATTTTCTAAGATAATCTCAAAGCAGCATGGCATTCATAATGGACCGTTATTTCTTTAGCATTGATATATACACGTGGAAGTTTCTCAACCACTAGTTATTCAGAATTACAAATCACCAGAGCGATTTTCACCTTAAACTAGACACAACCCTGCATCGTCGAAATATAAAGGAATTTTTCTACTTTAATCAATCAACCAAACTCAAAGATCATCGAGATTTCTACGTTAATCTCACAGCCGCAGAACAATCAAAAGTTCCTGACATCTATCATACATGTGTGAAAGTGGAATGTTCTCAACCATCCGTTAACTTAAGATCATACATACATGCATCCAGTTATAATCACTTTCTCCTAAGTATCAGTTTTCTATAAGGGGGAATAGTCTGTTACTTACACCCTGTGACTGGTTGAAAAGGAGCAACTAGCCACATCAACTGATTGTACATGGATTGAGCCTGCTAAATATTAAAGATGTATTTGAATCATGTTTGGTTAAGTTTTCATTCCACCTGATTCACATGGTCAGGCAGTCTGTCTTTGTTTAGGAGGCAGAAATCATCTTTGATCCTTGCCAAATGAAGAGCTAAACCTTATAAACATCAAGTGACATTAAATCAATACTCTAAGTACAATTAATACTTTTAGTGTCACGAGTAATACATTCATCACCGGACGAACCAAATTACACACGAAAACTGCGCTACTCTATCATTTCCAATCATAGTTCCTTTCAGCTGCCATCTTGTGAAAACATCTAAGCAACCTCATTTATATAGAAGAGCTAACTAATCGAGTGAATTCAATAAGGAGAAGGGCCAGTTCTGTCAGGACATGATGAGGTGGCAGCTTGATGGGTTGCTGGTGAGACCTTTGGTTGGACTTTGACTTTAAATGTCATGCGCATACATCATCACCGGACATACTAAAAACATATATTGTAGAACACAGTGCTATTCTATCAATCAGAATATTTGAAATTTCACAAGCATAGTTCCCACTTTTAACAACTTCTTACATATAGAAGAGCTAAAACTTTATAACAATCAAGTGTCATGAAGGACCTTACGAACAATTAATTAATCCAGTTCCTATATGTCAAGTTGAGTCAGCTCACCAACTATGACATTTATATCATATGTGACAAGTCTTTGAGCTAAAAAATTTTTTTTTTAAACTAACTAAGAATCAATGGTTGATATGGTTGAAAAACCTTATACCAGTTATAACCTTGGGGTTATACCATCACTTAGGTGATGGAAAGTTTAAAAATCAACAACAACAACAACAACCTCTTTGTGCTACACTCACAGGCACAATTAACCGCCCACCCTGTAATTCTTGTAGTTTGACTACAAACCGTCTAATTTTACGTAATTTTGATGGATGGTATGTGAAAGCAATCCTTGATAAACAAAAACAAATGAAAATGTAGCAAAAAAATTATTTATTAACATTTTATTCAACCAAATCGACTTTTTCGAGTCTCTTGTTGACCGAATATTTAAAAAAAACAGGGAAATTTTTGTCATTTACTTCAAATTTAATAACGGGTGTTACCACCTCGGGCTCTAATGACTTCTTGAAGCCTGTTTGGAAGACCATCCATGACGTCCTGAATATCCGTCTGAGGGATATTGTGCCACTCCTCTACCACAGCGGTCTTGAGCTCCCCTAAGGTAGTAAGTACAGGTACTCTTGCCCGAACACGTCTTTTGAGGTTGTCCCAGACGTGTTCGATTGGATTGATATCAGGACTACGCGCTGGCCATGGCAAAGTTTGAATACCGACCTCGTTAAGGTACTGTGTTACAGATCGAGCGACGTGGCAACGTGCATTATCATGCATTAGCCTAAAATTGTCTCCAATAAATGGAGCAAACTGTACGACGTGATCTTGGAGAACTTCTTCCACGTACCTATGAGCGTTCACACTGCCCCTATCAAAAATGACAAGATCGGTACGAGCCTCATAAGAGATACCTCCCCAAATCATTACTGATCCACCTTGATAGCCGACTGTTTCGCTTATAGCACAGGGAGCAAACCTCTCATTTTTGTGTCTGTAGACTCGCTGACGCCCACCTGGACCTTTTAAGGCTATTCTGCTCTCATCTGAAAACAGCACGTCTTTCCACTGCTCCATAGTTCAATCACAATATTGTTGCGCAAAAACAAGTCTAGCTCTACGGACGGTGCTGTGGGAGAAGTTGTGGAGCGCGAGCTGGACGAAAAGCCCTTAAATTTCTTTCTGCCAGTCTACTTCTAATTGTGCGTTCACTTACACTAACATTCCTGACTTCAAACAGACGTGTACGAGCTTCAGTAGCAGTGGAAAAGCGATCTCTTAACACGTTACTTACAATAAAGCGGTCATCTCGGGTGGAAGTGCAACGATTTCTGGACTGACCTGGTCTCCGGGTGTATAAACCAGTCTCCCGATATCGTCTAATTGCATCCCGTACCGTTGTTCGAGGTACATCGAGTATTCGAGCGATGTGACGTTGACTGTACCCAGCATCAGCGAAGGCGACAGCCCTAGCTGCACTAGTTGCATCTATCGGCATTTTTATGTTTTGAACCACCAAAAGGAATATTAAAGACACAAATTAAAGAACTTTTAAACACTAGATGAAAAGAAAATCAGAAAAATGTAATCGCGGTAACGTGGCCGTAATTTGGTCAAACATTGAATAATTTTTGCAAAGGCTTCTGCGAAATAAATTTGAGACCCCACGCAAGGCCAACTGTTTATTTTTTTTCCCTAAATATCCACTCAATAAAAAACAAATCCCGCGATATGCCATACTTAACGTAAATAAACAGGGTGACAAAAAGTGTAAGTGGGCGGTTAATTGTGCCTGTGAGTGTATAAACATGAATCGTTTGATCGAAGGTATCCACTCTGCCGTGGTGGAATTGTAATATTTCAGGCCTATTTTGATTTGCAGCATAATCTTGGCATGTATGATTCATAGAAGATAGCGGAATTACTGCTGTAGAGTTTTGAGACACATAAGACACCAGAGTATACATTTTAGTGAACCCAAACAAACTAGAGTTCTTTTTTCTAATCTTTGAAAGTCTAAACTGCTGTGGCATGCACGTTTCATTCTTCCTCATTGTACTAACCATCGTAAAGCCTTAGGCTAAAAAATTTTGTGTCAGGTCCATGCTTGTAAAAAGTTGTCGAAAGTTACATTTTTATTTGTTCTTTCATAGGGTTGGCACAACTTTTCCACAACTTTCATGTCAAGATTGACAGCTCTGCCCTCCTAAGCAAAAAGGTACATAACTGCAAAAATGATCAAATTTTAGTTATGGTGATATTCTTATGTATTTTTTTCCGCTCTTTCCGAAAATGCAATAATCTTACTATTTTTACCCCCAAGCATGTTAAAAATGTTCAAATACAATAAAAGTGTCGACCAAAAAAAAAATTTTTTTTTTAAATTAATTATTATTTTTCAAAAAGTCATTGTATTCATACATAAAATACTAGAATTGGCGTTAATTTTGAAATATTAATGTGATTTCATCATGAAACCACGTCAAAATAAAAAAAATCTGACAAATTTCATTCAGTTACGTACATTCTTGCTTAGTGTTCTTGACTTGTCAATAACTTGAAATGCCTTAATTAACATTTTTTATTAAACAATGAAAAGTTTCGTTCGAACGAATTATCTAGATGACAAGATGAAGATTAATTACGTTTTTAGATAAAAAAATTAAGTTGAAATTTTAATTTTAACAAAAACGGCAAAGAGTTGAACAATCAACCTCAATTTACTCGAAATGTCAATGAATGCAGTTATGTACCTTTTTGCTTAGGAGGGCAGAGCTTTCCATGCCATATTTATTAGCTTTTGATGTAATATATTGTTTGAAGGGACACTGACCTCTAAACTAGCTGCTCATCAACCGTTATATTTTCATGTGGGACGTAATTTTTTTTTTAATTTATAACTAATTTCTCCCAATTTTTTCGGAGATCGACGATAGCTTCTTGTAGGTTTGTCATCAAAGCGTAAATTTTTTGTACATATATTTTGAAACCGCCACATTCCACATGGTTGCTTTGTATATAGTTGAACCATAAAATGTATACCACATTCTGTCAACTGCTACGTTTTGATCCTTTTCATATCCAATTATTATATTCGGATAAATGCTCTAAGCTCCAAAGCATCGGTCGGTTTCCTAGCTTTGTTTTGTTCATTTAGGACTCGATGCACTCCCAATAAATTTTGCAATAATTCCATAATATTATTTTAAGCCCCCCTAAGCGTCAAATTTTCCTCAGAAAAAGCAATAAAATCCCAACCAAATCGCATAGTTTTGCCTAAAGGCTCTTTTGTGTCCACCACTTCAACTTACAAATTTACGTAAGTAACACTACGATAATAAAATACAAAAAAGGGCATAAGTATTCTTTGTTCCAAAAAATAAGTTTAACGAATTTTAATTTTGGAATGTGTCCAATGGACACACCTTACAGGGTAAGGGTTAAATATAAAAAAGCGCTGTCTGTACTGGGTATAAGTCCCACGAAAAGTAATTAACCTTGTTTTGTAATGAGCTTTTATTTATAATATCCACTGGAATATATCGAAATAAATATGTCACTGAAGTCATCCTTCTATCACTTCTGATGATACCAAAAATAACCCGCAATTAAAGTAAAAGCAATGGAATTGACTTTGCCGGAAAACAAAGGTAACGGTGCTCGTTATAGTCTAGGAAGTGGTGAAGACTAATTATGGTGAATTCGTAGGTAGTGGACTCCTGTTATATTAATTAAATCCCAATTTCCATGACGAGAAGAGAAAAAAAGGTCACGTGAAGGCTGGAAATTGTTTCAAAACTCAATTGTTTGAAAGAAAAAAAAAATACATCTACTATATGGAACAATCCATTACAGCATTTAACATGCCTTAAATCCAGGGCCGACCTAAC